>JAKSZU010000004.1:112834630-113222130 GCA_026018925.1 Tupaia tana | reverse complement strand
GGCCCTGAGTCCTGGAACCATCATTTGATTTTTCTCCACCACCCCCCCATCCGCTGTGTACTGTGGTAGCCTAGACAGCTGGCAAGAGGCAGGTGGGCCCATGGAGGGGGAAGGCTGGCTGTGGTGTGGGCCTGCAAACCCAGGCCAACAGACTGACTTGACAGGCCAGGTTAGGCTGCCATTGTGCTGTTAACTTTGGAGGTATTTGAAGAAGAGACTCAAAAGGACTACTTTGAGAAAGGTGCCCCCTTTTTTCTCTGTTCACATCGAGGCAACTGCAGTGGCACAGAGGCAGTACACAGCCAGCACACCACTCTGCCAGGCTGAGGACAAGTGGGAAGGCCCAGGTTCTGGCCCAAGTCCCCCTGTGCATGCAGGCACTCATGAGCCATGACCCTGTCTGCCTGGGGCTAGGCGTGTGTCACAGCATGAAGACCCTGCTGGGTGCTCTCTCTTTGCCTCTCCCTCCTTCTCTGTTATGGAAGAATCAGCAACAATAGATGCTAAGAAAATAGGGTCTTACAGACCCAGAGATGACTTATTGTCTAGTCAGAGACACCCAAGGAAACAAAAGCATTGAAGAGGGGTAAGAATCACACATCCTGGCTAACATTTATTGAGCACTTACTATGCCTGCATTTTAAACACTTCACGTCATTTATTCTTTATTGAAACCCATAAGAACTAATATCTGTACTTGAGATTTTCTTTTCTCAGCATCGTGCTCGGTAATCACAAGATGGCTGCCGCACCGCATCAGCTGATAATTAACTCTGTTTGCTGGAGCCTGCTTTCCCAAAACTGCATTCCATAAAGATGTCTACATCAAATGAACAATTGTGGAACTGCATTAGACCCACCCTTAATCCAACCCTAAATAAAACCTATGTTCCCTATTGTTAAAACTTTATGAGCTGATAATTAAAGCACATAGCCCCTCACCCATTTACTTCCATGTATCACATTTTCAATAAAAAGGCACGATGATTCCTAGCAGTGGTCACTCTTCAGAGAGCGATCTCTGGGGGGTGTCTGACTCAGGACGTGCATGGAAAGGCACCGAGGCCTTAGTCTTCTTTCCAGTGTCGCCTCCAACGAGTCAACCCACCCCTGCCGAAGCTGGTCCCCAGCGATTCTTCATTGCAATTTCATGAAAAGTGCTATTATTTTCTCCATTTTACCAAGAAACTAAAGCTTCAGGTATCCCTGTTTTGTTTTGTTCTGTTTTAGCAATCACTTTATCGTCAAGCATCACCCCATGATACAGACGACAGAGTTTCTAGCACAGATTCCCAGTAGTGTCCACCAGAGCAGAAGGGAAAGAGAGTCGCTTGGTAAGCTGACAGGCTTCATGCTAAAGAGAATCTGAAAACATAGGCAAATAGCCATGTTTTTTATAACAATTTAGAAATGTTGGATAATCAATTGGTGAAGCATACATGTGGGTTAGTTCCAGGAGAATCCCATAGGTCATAATGTCATCGTCCTTGACCTCTGAGCACCATGAACAGCTTCACATTCTTGTAACTGCTGTTTTCTTTAGCATAATGATCACAGTTGTTGCCATGATGTCAGAGGACATGTATCTCGTTCATAAAGTGATGTGTGCATGGGCGTGCACCTGCATGTACTTGTCTGCAGATGTATTTTTTATTAATATCCACACAAGACATATTTACAAAATTCGTATAGGACCAGCTCAGTGGTGCAGAGGTAACGTGCTGCTCTAACAATATCTGGTCAACGTGGAGGATTGCGGGCTCAGTTTTCTGGCCGACCTGCACGCACTGGGTGCGCTTGCTCAGGTTCCCGGATGCCTGGGGGGACTGCTGTGTGAGACCCTGGTGATGGTACTTGTTTCTCTCCTCTCTGTGTCTCACTCTCATGAAAAAAATAAACCTATAAAAATTTTCACAGGAAAGGTATATTATGAAAAGACTATGTGTAAATTTCAAAATTATTTATGTCAAAATACTTAAGGTTAATCCTATTATCCCATGAACTCTTTGAAGTCCCCAGAAAGATATATATTATTAAAAGCAATACAGTCAGCATTTACTTGCTCTGTGCCTAGGTCTGGATTTTGGTTTACTCTCCAAGAGGCTGATGCTATTGAAGGGCTGGGCGGGCTTGCTAGTTCATGTTCTCCTGTAGCAGATTCCAGAAGAGACCTCCGAGACACAATAGCCACTTCATTTGAGAAACTATTGTAACCACAAAGACTGCTGCTTGTGTCGTGGTTTGGAAATATACTTAGAACTTTCAGGAACCATAGAAGAATGATCTACCAAGTGTTTCTCAGGAACCCACAATTAAACACGTTCTCTTAAACCCAAAGGCAGAAAATGAGGGGTGGAGCAGCAGTCTTCTCTCCCCAGTTCATTCGTTCATTCCGTAGGTTTTGGCGGAGCACACCCACTGTTGGTGCTAAACCTTGGACAGTACAGGCAGGTGTAATGGACACAATCCCTGTCTCCAAGAAATAATTATTAAGTTAGTTACAGATCTAGTATACCATGGCAGTCATTCTGAAATGTGTGTCCAAGAGTTATCCTAGGAGAATGTTAAAAATGCATGTTATAAATTTTTAAGGCACTCACAGATTTTTTCTTTTTTTAACCAACCTTTCTGTTTATAGACCTCAGTAGGGAACTCCCTGACCAGAAGCACAGTGTCTGCAAATGGTTTCAGGCCAGAGTTCCCCACAAACATGCAGGCATGACAGGTGAGGGGAACCTCACAGAGATTTCAAATCTGCAGCTTTTGCAGGGGGTGGTTATCTCAGCTGCACAGCAGAGAACAATCTACTTTGAACCGCTGGAAGAAATTAGCAGCTTATTTCCTGAGACTGATATGATGGCCCCAGGGATACTCAGGCCCTTTCTTCCTGCTTCAGCACCATGGTATCCGCATCCCTCCACAGTCACCTCCGAATCTAGAATGGCTTCTGGCCTCCAGCCATGGCTTTCACTTCCAGGCTGGCAGCAAGAGAAATGGGAGAGGTGAGGGGCTGCTTTCCCTTTCTGCTGTCTCCTGGAAGCCTCCCAGGCATTGCTGCTTTTGTTTGATTGGTCAGACAGAACTTCCTCAGCTGACAAAAGCCAGAAAATGTAGTACTGCTGGTCCCAACTCAGGATTGTGTTACCAAAGAGGAAAGATAATTGCTACTGGGAGAGCCACCTGGTCGTCTCTGCTCCTAGCATGCAGTGTTGCCCAGGAAGCTGTCACTTTTTCCCTCTTTTTTGTTTTAATTTGTTATAGGGCATGTGTACTCACTGGAGACAGAGAGCAGGAAAGAGAAGTCACTCCCAGAAGGGGTGATGGCCACACTACAATCCCTTCTTCTCTATTCTCCTCTCAGGACTTTGGGAACACATGCACACACCACACTCAGTGTGTTTTTTAAACTGCTGGGTCTGGTACTCGAACTGTGCTGATCTCTTGTGGGATCAAGTGACGACCTTCTGGCCTCAAAACCTGTAATTTTAACAAGTTTCCCGAGTGATTCTGATGCAGGTGGCCCATTAAATGCACAGTAACAGCACTGTAGGATGTTAGAATAAGTGGAGATTATAATTGGCTGATACTATGGTAAACAAACAAAAAGACAGTTGATTTGAGAGCCAATAAGACCAAGGAAAATGTAAACCTTGGAAAGCAAACTGTCACCCATAAAGAATGGTGGGAAGGGGTCATCAGTGTCAAAGATTTTAATTGTCTAAGTATTGCCATATTTTCTAGAGAGAGATTAATATTGGGTCCTCAGAAAAGTCATGACGGGGGTGTCTGGCAGGTGGTGTGGTGGTTAAGGGTGCTGGACTCCCACATGGTTGACTGCTATTTGAGTCCTGGACCTGGTGCCTTGCTTTCTCACTCTCCCTCCCCTGTTCCCATTCCTCTCTGGTCAAATATAAATAAGTAAATAAGGTTAAATAAAATAATTCTTAAAAAAAAAAGGCATGACTTTTTTTTCTTTTTTTCTATGCAAAAATGCTTCATGATTTTTCTGACAACCCAGTACTTCCAAATATTTAGAATAAATACTGAGTACTCATGCACATGTGTGCATGCTCACTCACACACAATTGATCACAATGAATCTTCCTTCAGGTAGAATCTTAAATGATATAAAACCCCAAAGTTGTCAATATTACTGGAAATTATAATTGAGCAATTATTTTGCTTCCCTAGGTTTTGGTTATAGAAAAAGAGGTGTTCGTTTATAATACAAGACCTGGTTCATATTCATGGCTTCTGGGTTAAAGCCACACTTCCCTTTTCCCTCCCTCTTCCTTTCCCCAGAGCTGTCAGACAGACTTTCCTGTTACCCAGCTTCAGCCTCCAGGTGGAAAACACTGCACTGCCAGGGCACTTCCTGTTCATGAAGTCCTTGCTTCAAAACAGCCTCCATTCAGGTGCTGCAAGCCAGGCAGGCCTGGCCCTTGCTGGGATTTCTAAAACGCCAGCGCCGGGTCACATTGCTGGCCCTTAGACAGGCTACACAGCCACTCCAGGGCTCACACCATAGCCCCAGGACCCCATGGCCCTGAATTTGCTCCACTAAAGTGTGGCAAGGGTGAGACCCAGGCCTC
Organism: Tupaia tana; assembly: GCA_026018925.1. Lineage (NCBI taxonomy): Eukaryota > Metazoa > Chordata > Mammalia > Scandentia > Tupaiidae > Tupaia > Tupaia tana. The sequence goes on along the minus strand of JAKSZU010000004.1, from coordinate 113,217,538 downwards.
TGCTTTGTTTTCTGAGAACTAAAGGCTGAATTGCGCTGCAGAAGCTACAACCCTCAGGCTGGTCCGTGGCCTGTTAGGAACCGGGCCACTCACTTGGAGGTGAGCAGCAGGTGAGTGAAAGAAGCTTCTTCTGTGTTTGCTGTGTTTGCAACCACTCCCCATTGCTCGCTTGTATTACCACCTAAGCTCCACCTCCTGTAAGCTCAGCAGAAGCATCAGATTCTTATAGGCGCACGAACAGAATCCCTTTGTGAACTGCGTGTGCAAGGGATCTAGCTTGCACTCCCTTAAATCACCCTCCACCCGTGGAAGAACACCGCAGACCTGCTCTGTGGTGCCAAGAGATGGAACCACTGAGCGACAGGATGGAAGAACTTCTGTAATGAACCTTGGCGGACAGAATTGGTGTGAGGTACGCACATCATGGTACGCACAGCTATAAACCTAGACATACTGCTTGGAATACAGAGGAAGCATGGGCCCGCCGTAGTGGCACTGCCCTCACCCAGGGCTCTGTGATGCCATAACCACACAGGAATGTCTGGGGTTCACATGCCAGGCCGTTCCGTGCATACCAGGGGTGTGTATGCTGTGACCCTAGCTGGTGAGGCTGAATCTGGATCGTGGTGTGAAGACTTTGTAGGGGGGGGGTGTACTCTGTTCATCTGTGTCTCTCATAGAAGAAAATTTTTTATTTACGTTTTTTAATACATTCAATCACATTATTCAGCTTACAAGGTGATCATTTCAATATGTGAACATTTCTCTCTGGTCCAGTTAATCAAACTATAACAACACTACCTCCCTGTCTCAACAATGCTGTCTTTGTATTCCTACTCCAAATGTTCTTCCCAGGCCCCACTCCTCCACACACACCACATCTAGCATTCACACCCAACTTTTGTGTGTGTACATCCTTTAGCTCGTCAGTTTCAGTTATATGGTGTAGACACTCGGTATATATTAAGTGGGGACATACAATGTCTCTCCTTCATAGCCTGGCTTGCTTCACTCAGCAGTAAATCTTCCATATTCTTCCACTTTCTGTCAAAAGCCAGGGTTTTGTTGGTTTTTATGGCTGAATAGTATTCCATAGAGTATATGTGCCACAGTTTTTCAATCCGTTCATCCGTACGGGGGTATATGGGTTGGTTCCATGTCTTAGTGAAAAGTGCCGCAATAAACATCGATGTGGAAGCACTTTTCCAATGAAGAGAAGAAAATTTTTTAAAAAAATAAAAGAATGTAGCGGCAGTGCGGGGCTGCGGCCAGGGGGCGGCGGCAGTGAGCCCAGCGCTGCGCTCCAGCTCCCTTTTGCCTCCAAGGTTTCTCTCCGCTCCAGTAGAGCTGCACTCGCCTGCCTGAGCGCCTTGTGCTGCCAGGATCGCGCCGCCGGCCTCTGCCTGGAGCAGACCCCCCACTCGCTGCGCAGGCCCTGACACCTCTCCCCATTGCGCCGCCGCCGCCTGCCGGGGAAAGCTAAGCTGGAAGAGGGGGAAAGAGGGGAACATGGAACAGGAGGAGGATCCACCTGGAGCTGAGGAACCGGATCCCAGCAGCTGTTCACGAACTAGTCTTGGACAACTGCAAATGAAGTGGTGGAAAAATCGAAGGCCGAACAGCAGACTTTGTGACCTTAGAGTTCCTCAGTTTAATAAATGGGGGTTTGATTTCAGTTTCCAATCTTCCCAAGCTACCTAAATTGAAAAAGCTTGAGCTCAGTGAGAAGAGAGTCTGGAGGGTTGGGCATGTTAGCAGAAACACTTCCAGATCTCACACATCCCAACTTCAGTGGAAATACACGGAAAGATCTTGGAACCTTTGAAAAAGTTGGAATTTCGGATAAGCCTGGATCTGTTTAACAGTGAGGTCACTAACCTGAGTGACTACTAACCTGAGTGACTACGGAGAGAGGGTCTTTAGGCTGCTGCTGCACCTGACCTACCTGGATGGCTAGGACCAGGAAACCCCCAGCTCAGATGCTGAGGTGGACGGTGTGGACAAAGAGGAAGGAGATGAAGAAGGTGAAGATGAAGAAGACGAGGAGGATGAGGATGGTGAGGAAGAAGAGTTTGATGAAGAAGATGAAGAGGAAGACAAAGATGTAGAAGGAGAAGAAGATGAAGACGAAGTCAGTGGGGAGGAAGAAGAATTTGGACATGCTGGAATAGTCATGAAAATGATGAAGATGAGGATGAGGGTGAAGAGGAGGAAGAAAGTGGGAACAGTGAGAAGGGGAAGAGAGAGACAGATGATGAATGAGAAGATGATTAAGACCCCAAGTAACCTGCAAAAACAGAACTGTTTAGTGTTGGTTGGGCTGCTCATGGATTTGGTAGCTGATTTTAAAAAAGATAGCTGTGATACAAACCCCAGGACACTCACCCACCCTAAGAGCCAAAGAATAGTTCCTATGACATTCTAGCTTCCTCCATTTAGTTTCTCTTGGTAATCTACCTCCAAGCTGTGGGGACTTCACCCCAACAAAATTGTAAGCGTTGTTCGGTTTTCATGTAAGACTCTTTCTGTAGCGTGGATAGCTGTGATTGGTGAGTCAACCATCCGTGGCTACCAGTCACACCAAGATTGTAACAGCATTTTCTTTCTGTACAACAAAAAAGCTTTGTAAATAAAATCTTAACATTTTTGAAACAAACAAACAAACATAGCTTCTTAGTTAAGCACATCTGTGTGCCAAGCCCATGAGGGCATCTTGCTATACTTTCATTCTAATATTCACAATAATATTTTTAAAGAATTATTATTATTATTTTTTAATTTGCTATAGTGTGCTCACCCGAGAGAAACAGAGAGAGAGAGATAGAGAAAGTGAAAAAGGAAGCCAGCAGGTCCAGGGCTCAAACCACAGTTACGCATGTGGAAGTTTAGCACCTTAACCACCATGCCACCTGCTGCTCCCCCCACAATAAACTCGAGAGGTAATACCGCCCCTATTTACATGTAAGAAAATGAAAACTAAGATAATTTGTCTTTGCCAAAGTGCAGCTAGTGAAGAACAAGACACAAAGCCAAGGTTTTCTGTTTGATCACAGAGACATCCACTGTGTGAGGCTGGATAATGGGAGAAAAGTGAAATTGTGGGGAACTGCAAATAAATGTGGAAATGTTTCTGAAATAGCACAGAGAGATTAAAGGATTAAATAAAACTAGAATGTCCAATCTGAATAGGTTTTATTTCTATTAATTCTAGAAGTAAGAAAATCGTCTTTACCAGGCCACCCAGGTGGCATGGTGGTTAAGGCACTGGATCCCACATGGCCAACGGCACAGGTCAAATCCTGGACTCAGTGACTTAAAAGACCCACCAGACACGTGTGTGCATGTGCCCAGAATCCCAAGAAAAGGGTGGGAGAGAAGGGATTGTTGTATGGCCATCTTGCTCCAGGAGTGATTTCTCACTCCCCCATCTCTGTCTCCAGGGAGTACATGCACCCTATAGCAATTTTTTTTCAACTTTTTTTTACTATCTCCCATTCAATTTATTAGCAGACAAATACACAAGACAGAACAGGTGTTTCTGAGCACAACGAGCGACATGATGGAAATGGGTAACACGGCCAACCTAGGTGGGAGGGGATGGCATGCCAGGGAAGCATGGAGCAGCAGAACAGAGACCCTGGAGAGCACTGTACCCTCAGAACCCAGCAAGTCCGCTGCCAGCTGGTGTAGGCCAGACTCTATTTATGTGTGTGTGATAGACATCTAGGCAATAGAAGAAATTTAGGAAGTGAGAAAGAAAAACCTGTTTGTACCTCAAACCTGGTGGCAGCCCTAAGACTGGATTTTTTTTTTTCTACAGGGTGCATGCACTTGCCAGAGAGAAATAGACAGAAAGTGAGAAATCACCCCCCAGGGGGGATGGCCACATCACAATCCCTTCTCCTCCATTCTCCTCTCGGGATCTTGGGCATGGACACACACGCACCCAGCATGAGTTTAAGCCACTGGGTCCGGGACTCGATCCGCAGCCAACTACATGGGAGTCCAGCAACATAGCCACTATGCTAACTGCTGGTCCCAGCCAAGACTGGATTTCTTAAACTATGAGATGAGACCACACAGATAAACAAAGAAGTAAATAAGACATTTACGATGCATAGCCCTAAGTGCCATATCTATGCACGTGAACCACAGACTGAAGAATGTTTCAGGGCAGATGCAGAGAGAGCGCACGGAGCTGCCATCTGCTCTCCAGTGGTAAGGACGGTCTGGTGCCATCTCTTCCACACCTGGCATGGAAGGGTATAGCGTCTGCTTTGCATTTAGGTGCTCAGCCTGAGCTTGCTGCAGAGAGACAGAAAGGAATTAAAAACAAACAAAACAGTGATACCTGCATGTAAGTCTGCTGAGGAACCAGAAACAATCTTCTTTACCCTGACTATCTAGAAATAAGAATAACAATTCCAGGGGGCAATGAAATTGTATTATTCTTTAGAATTGATGAGTGCAAAGAAATGGGTTATTATCTGTTGAAGATAACTTTATAGTATTGTCAACTGGACTGGTGAGAAATGTACGTATGTTGGAATATTCAATTTGCAAGCTAAATAATGATTGAATGCATAAAAAAATTGAAATAAAATTTTTAAAAAAGAATTGATGAGTGCTATATATGTGGAGTCTTCAGAAAGCTCATGGAAAATGCATATTGTGAAACAACTGCATGGATTTAAAAAGATTTTTGCACCAAACTGTATTTTATTTATTTTATTTTTTGCCAGAGGGTACATACACTCCTCTGACACAGAGAAAGAGAGAGAGGGAGAAACAACCCCTAGAGGGTCATGGCCATGCCACAATCCCTTCTCCTTTATTTCTTCATCCCATGTACACACACCATCCACTAACAAATTGAAGGGGAGATGGCAAAAATATATTTTTTTCCTTTACTATAGAGCACATGAACCCACTGGAGTGGAGAGAGACTGACATGAGAGAGAGACGGAAAGTGTGAAGGCATTCCCTAGAAGGGATGGCCATGGTGCAATCCCTTCTCCTCCATTCTCCTCTTGGGATTTTGGGCATGCATGCTTTTTTGAAGTCACCATGTCTGGAACTTGAACTATATTTTTGTTTTGTTTTACTTTTATTTCTTTTATTTTTAAAATTTATTTACATTTAATCACATCTTTACAGTATACACTTCTTTTTCCAACACAAATACCATACAAGTCAGTCAAGACAAAGATATTACTATATGCTATCATCAGCAAATAGCTTCTCATTTTTTGTCAGTTAAGCATACTTTTACCAGTTTTTTCCTTCCCCTTCTCCCTCCCTCCCCTTCTATACTAAACTTTTTTTTTTTTCATATTTTGTTGATTCACAAAGGATCTTAAACTAAAAGTATGGACAAAGCTAGAATGTAGTGACAAGTGCACTGTAATTATCTTCTGAAACTTTTTTTTTCTCTTTCATTCCCCTTTACTAAAGAGAGGTATAAACTAACTTATTTGTGGGAAAAAAAATAGGTTAATCTCAATTTGGTCTGTTATTTGCACAGAGCCCCGTAAGATTTCCATTTCTGATGCAAGGCAACAGATACTATTGTATTATTGAACTTATACAAATAACCATTCTGCCACAAAATAAGAATGCTCACAAATATTTTCCAGCTGCATAGGGGTCAAGAAGGGAGAAAAGTTTATGTTTCAATTTTTAAAAAAATTTTTTTTAACAAATTGCTGAACCTATCAAAAACTCAAAAGAAAACAAAAATCCTTAAATCTGGAAGACAAAGCATAGAAGAAAATCAGTAATGTTTTAGAAAAATGTCATAAAATTCTATTTCACCAGTTCAGTCTTATGTAACCTCTTTTGTTGAATTTTCAGTGTTACTGTGGTCAGATCTTTCCATCAATATTCAACATTATTATTGTTATTTCAGAACTTGTCCCTACCATTAAGTTGGCCTTTTTCTTGGTCACTCTTTGTTCTCTTATTGGTCAGTCTTTAAGTTTTCCTGGTATAGCACTCCCTTCAGAACTTCTTGAAGAGAGAGATGGTCTGGTGCTGGTAAATTCTTTCAGGTTTTGTTTATCTGAGAATGCTTTTATCTTTTCTTCCTGTATGAAGGACAATCTTGCTGGATATCATATTTTTGGTTGAAATTGTCTTTCACTTAACACTTTGAATATATTTTCCCATTCTTTCCTTGCTTCCATTTTTTCCGATGAGAGATCCGATGTTAGCCTGATTGGATATCCTTTGAAAGTAACTTGATGTTTTTCTCTTGCCAATTTTAGTATCTTGTCTCTGTCTGTGCTTTTGGTCAACCTGGCTATGATGTGCCTTGGAGAATATCTTCTTGAGTTGATTCTATGTGGGGTCCTTTGTATTTATTGGGTCTGGATATTTGAATGCCTCTCTAGGTTTGGAAAGTTTTCTTCCGGGATTTCATGGAATAGATTATCAATGCCCTGGTTAGTTTCTTCACCTTCTGGGATACCGATTATACAGATATTTGGGAATCTAATGGTATCTATTATTACTCAAATATTATTCTCAGTTTTGGGAGTAATTTTTTCAGTCTTTTTGGTGAATTTTTCTAAATCAGAGGTTCTGTCTTCTATATCTGAGATTTGATCTTCTGCATGATCTAATCTGTTTTAATACTTTCAAGGGAGATTTTGATTTCTTGTATTACAGCCTTCATCTCAAACAGTTCTGTTTGATTTTTTGTGTGTGTGTGGTGTAGTTTCTCTTTTAGATCATAGAAGAATTCCTCACTTCCTGGAACTCGTCTCTTTTTTCCTGCGTTTTCTGGAGTTCGTTGTCTCTCTTCTCTTGCACCTCTCTTAGCTTTGTCACGATGAATATAAATTCTTCATCTGACATTTCCACAAGTTCCATTGTACTGTCTAGTGGATGATGAAGGGCTATTCTTTCCCCTTGGGGGAGGGATATTTTCTTGATTTCCCATATTTCTTGTGCCTTTGCAGTGGTTTCTAGTCATCTGATGGATTATACGTTACTTCCCACCTTCTTGAAGTTAACACTGAGTTTTAGAGGCATGCAGAAGATGACCTGGCTTTTCACTGGGTGTTTGGCTGGAAGGAGAGGTTTAGGGCAGAGGCTTTCTGGTTAAAGGGGCAGGGCTATGCCCCCCTCAGATGCACATGACCTGGCTTTTTGCTAGCTGTTGGGCCAGAACTTGAACTATATTTTTCAAGCTGCTGGGGCCAGTATTCAAACCACAGTTGGCCATGTGGGATCTGGCTTCTTTGAACCACTAGGCCATAGGGCCAACCCATAAACTTGACCTTTAATTCCGTGTTTCTTCCATGAACTTTTTTGATGTCTCCTCATACACTATGAGTACCAGACACTTAGAAACTCCTTCAAAAGGCTTATTATTTTATTAAAATTTTTTAAGATAAGCCAACCTTAAATAAGGCAAACCCCTCAATTCCAAATTCACAGCGCAGAGTTGTTTCAGGGTTGTCTTAACCTCTTGAACTTGGCCTGTTCCCAGCCTCCATTTTAGAATCACAACTAAGGAGAGTTACTGGGCCCATACCTGTTAACATCCACTCAACAGAGGGTATGGTCTTTCTCTCCTCTTCCCATTCTGCCGCACTCAGGCTGGCACTTAACAGGTGCTTGTGGTGGGGGGAGCAGATGAAACGGGGAGACCCATCTTTGTAAGAGTAGACTGGACAGTATGGCCTTCTGACAGGCACCATCCCCAACCATGTGCCACCTCATCCCACTTTGCAGTCTGACACATTTCCCATGTCCCAGGCTGATTTCTTTTGCAGGGCCTCACCCTTTAACCCAGGAAAGGGTGCCCTTTCTTGACCTCTCAACAGCATCAACAGGGTTCCAGGGCTTGATTTACAAGTGCTGAGGACTGTGAGGGAGTTTAGTAGAACTTTGGGAGAATAGTAAGGTCTGTCTGCTCTTATAAAACAGCCAAGAAGGGCCAGCACATGGCCTGCTGGTTAGGGCAGCTGGTCCCACATGAGCAACTGGGCATTTAAAATCCTGGCAATTTGGGAAATAAGCCAGGCATGTGTGCATGTGTGCCCAAAATACTGAAAGGAAGGAGAGATGGAGAAGGGATGGTGGTATGACTATGCCCCATGAGGGAGTGGGTGTGCTTCCTTGCTTGCTTTCCCTCTGTCTCTCTCAGGCAAGTAACATGCCTTCTGGCAAATTAGTAAAAACAACAAAAAAAAAAATGGGTGAGATAAATTTCTGCTGAATCAACATTATTACCCTCATTACATGTAAATGTTTTTTGATTTGTAAGTTAGACCTAGCATTACAATAGCCCTGAAAGCCTTGACAAAGGTTGCATCATCTTCATTGGTTGCGAGCCAGAGTGGTCCATTTGCCACCACTGCATCTCAGCTTCTCAGCGTCTGCTCAATGGAGTCCCAGCACTGGGATTCAGGATGTGATTAGCAGAAATAACTCTTCTTCCTTGGGACCAGCAGGTGGTGTGGTGGTTAAAACGCTGGACACTCCCACATAGCTGACCATGGTTCAAGTCCCAGATTGGTGGCTTGCTTTCTCATTTTCCCTCTCTCTTTCTCTTTGTCTCTCTCTGATCAAATTAAAACAAATGAGTGAATAAATAAAAAAATAAGTTAAATAATTATTTAAAAAAAAAAGAAAAGAAATAACTCTTCCTCATAACCTAGAGGATAAATTTCAAATACCAAGGCACCCACTTTAGGGGACTATGTGTGGACCATCAAACAGATGTTAGAGGGACCCACCTGTTATTATTATATGCTTTTGTTTCATTTTAATATCTGTCGTGGCATTGCTTCTTAAAAGGAAATTGCCGGGAACCAGCAGTTAGCATAATGGCTATATCGCTGGACTCCCACGTAGTCGACCGCAGTTCGTGTCCTGGACCCGGTGGCTTAAAACTCATGCCAGGCAAGTGTGTGTGTGTGCCCAAGATCCTGAGAGGAGAATGGAGGAGAAGGGATTGTGGCATGACCATCCCTCTGGGGGGTGATTTCTCGCTTTCTGTCTCAATGTCTCTGTCTGTCTGGTGAGCGCACATGCCCTATAGTGAAAAACCTCTCCAAAAAAAAAAAAAAAAAAAGGAAATTGCATTGTAAACAGTTCTCCATGGAATGTAGAATGTCTGCCATGCTGTTGGCTCCTGAGCTCCACAGTGCCGTCATAGGAGGATGGCTGAGAGTAAACACAGCTAGTCTATCTGGGTACAACTTACACAGATACTGTCTTAGTCACCTCAGGCTGCTATAACAAGCTACCCCAGACTGGGTGACCTAAACAACAGTCATTTATTTCTCACAGTTCTGAAGGCTAGAAAGTCCAAGATGAAGGTGTGGACAGATTGCATTTCTGGCGGGTCCTCCTTTGTAGCTTGCAGATAACTGCCTTCTCACTGTGTCCTCCCATCCTGGGGGGGTGGGGGCAATCTGGTCTCTCTTCCTCTTCTTACAGGGACACTAATCTCATCATGTGGACCCCACCCTCAGGATGTTATCTAAATCTAATTACCTTCCAAAGCCCCACCTCAAATACCATCACATTGGACAATAGGGCTCCAGCACATGAATTTGGAAAGGGGAGATACACCACATTCCGTCCACAACAGATACATTTGTGAAACTATACCAGGTACCAACTGTGTCAGCTTGATTTTCAGTTTCCAGGTTAGAGGCTGCCTCATCTTTCCCTACTTTCCCATCTTTCCCAGGTGACCATTGAAGATCTTAAGAACTGTTACATTATAGCAAACTTTAAAGGATAGCCAAAAAGCACAGGTAATGACTATAAAAATAAACATGTTTTCTTTCATGCCAGGTGACCATTGACTAAATGTCTGATCTTGGAAAGAAATTACTGACTTTTTTCTGTTATTTGCCCAGAAATAGGGCTGTGTGTACAATACAGAATATGTAATGAAAATACTGAGGTCTGGGGGCCAGCAGGTGGTGTAGTGGTTAAGGTGCTGGACTCCCACGTTGTCAACTGCTGTTCAAGTCCCGGACCTGGCGGCTTGAAACATATCAGATATGTGTGTATGGGTGCCCAAAATCCTGAGAAGAGAATGGAGGAGAAGGGATTGCACGGTAGCCATCCCCCCAGGGGGTGATTTCTTGCTTTCTGTCTCTCTCTGTCTCTTCAGTGAGTGCACAAGCCGTATAGCAAAAATCTCTCTTAAAAATAAAAGATTGAACAACTGATCCACTCTGGCTTTCTAGTATAAAGCAAAATATGTATTTTCATTCTTTTCTAAAGAGAAATTTTGCTATAGGCCATATGTGCTTGCTGGAATAATAGAGAGAGACAGAGACAGAAAGTAAGAAATCACCCCCCAGGGTATAGCCATGTCACAATCCCTTCTTCTCCACTCTCCTCTCAGGATTTTGGGTACACACACACACCTGGCATGAGTTTTAAGCCATTGGGCCTAGGACTCAAACCACGTTCCACTGGGAATCCAGTAACATAATCATTGTGTCATCTCCTGTATTTGCATTTGAGGAGATAAACTTGAGTTTGAAAACCAAGTAAAAAGCCACATTTTGGGAATCACTCCTCTAAAGCAAAGTCTTTGTTTCTTCACCTCAGAAGTCCAGAAATTCTATAGCTGGAGTGCATAGAGCATAAATGCAGAAAGAACAGTTGGTCAAAAATCTTTGAGAAAAGACTCCCAGAACACTTGGTTTCAGAATGCTCAGAAGGAATCCTACTGGTGCAAAAAACCTGAGCTCTGGAGAGAAGCTCTCACTGCATCAGCACAGACACGAGGTACCGCAATGGTTCCAGGGCTCCCTTAACAAGGTAGCTTCACCCTACACAGAGAAGGACTGAAGGCCTTATTTCCTAAGTCTTCTTCTTACTATCTTATGCCTTAAATTCCTGTGTATGTGTTGTTGTTGTTTAGTTTGCTATAGGGTACATATGCTCACTGGAGAGACAGAGGGTAAGTGAGAAATCACTCCCCGGGGTAGGGAGGAATGGCCATGCCACAATCCCTCCTCCTCCATTCTCCTCTCAGAACTTTAGGCACACATGCACATGGTGTGATTGTCAAGCCAACAGGTCTAGGACTTGAACCATGCAGTTGACCATGTGGGATCCAGCCACCCTAACCTCCATGCCATCTGCTGGCCCAAATTCCTTTATTTATTTTTTAAATAATTGTCATAACGTTTATTGTTACCGTAAGTCCCTTCTAGTAAAATTGTGTGTAGTGTGCACTGAAAAGAACTTATGCTCTTGCAGTCATTTGCCCGTGACTGGCCAGAGGCTGAGTGGGAAAAGATGTGTGTGGTGATGCTGTGTGGAGAAGGCAGAAAGGGGAGGTTTGAAGAACTAAATCTTGATGTTGAGCAAACATGCAGCAATTGCTGCCATGTTGGTGTCCACTCAGCCACCACAGCTGGCTTGATCTGGTGTCTGGACCAACACAGACCTGGAAAAACTCCACTTCTGCCTGAGCAGATCCTTGGATGAGCAGAAATGTTTCCTTTATCTGATAAAGTTTGGAATTTGGGCTCGTTGTTCAGCTCAACATAAAAACAGACAAATTTCGTTTTGGTGTTTTGTTTTGTTTTCAAAAGTAATACATTCTTCAAAAGAGAGAGCCAGATAGTGGTCTTAAAGTTCTACAAACATTGGATCACTATAGGAAATAGGATGAAAAACAATATGGGTTCAGTTTTCATCTGACATGTTGGCAGTTGGATTTCTTTACTCTTCCATTAAGTTTTTTTTTTTTCTTTTTTTGGAGAGGTTTTCGCTATAGGGCATGTGCGCCTGCCAGAAAGACAGAGAGAGACAGAGAGACAGAAAGCAAGAAATCACTCCCCAGGAGGGATGGCCACACCACAATCCCTTCTCCTCCATTCTCCTCTCGGGATCTTGGGCACACATTCACATGCGCCTGGCGTGAGTTTAAGCCACCAGGTCCAAGACTCGAACTGTAGTCGACTACATGGGAGTCCAGCGACATAGCCATTACACCAACTGTTGGTCCCTCCATTATGTTTTTCAATGAATATTTTAATTATGGAGAATCTAAAGTATCTATAAGGTCATGCTGCTCAAAAAGTTTCTAAAAGAGATCCAGCCACAGTGACACAAGTGGTAGGGCACCAGTGCTCAGTTGTCGTGTGTGAGTCTGGTTCAGTTCCCAGACCACCCTCAGCAGTCTGGGCACTAGCATGCACCTGGAATCCTAGCTAGCCAGGAGCTGGAACAAGAAAATCAAGACACGGAGAGACTCCTTTAAAGATACCACCCTGCACACCCTGTCTCATTAAGGAAAAAAAAAATCCAAAGGTGTTTGGTTCTGACTCTTGTGCAGTGTCTGAATCTCTTTGCTCCGTAATTCTGTGAAAGGGAAGGAAGGGTAATAGCCTTCCCTGTCAGGCTACTTTCAACAAGTGGTTTGAATGAGAGCCCAAGAATCTAGAATCCAATGTGACATGGTTTATCTTTCAATCCCTTCCCAGTTTTTCTGACCCTATTAGATTTTCAATGTATGTGCGCTTTTCAAAGAAGCCAGTAGATGTGGGAACAGTCGTTGGTTGTACTGAACCTCTGACAGTAAACAGTTTTGAAAGAAAACTACAGTTCTGAAATATTGCAAAAAGTGCCGCTCAGGAAAGAATGATGAGAATTAGCTTATAATTTATGCTTCTGAAGTGAGGTATAAAGCCAGTCAGTTTGTTCCAAAGCATTGGTGCAATGCAAGAAATGTGTGATATACCCTTTTCTGAGTCTTGGAGCTTTTTTTACCTGTCTCCTTCCTTCTCCCACTAAACCTCTACAAAGAGAACCCCACAGGCATTTTGTATTTACATCACCACCCCCAACCTGCCTGCCCCCCTCAACCTCCCTCACCCCCACACTTAGCGTTTAGTGGAGGACTTCTTGGTCTGAGTTGCTCAGGCTGTTTATTTGCCAAATCCAGTGCAGATGCTATTCATTCCTTATCTTGCTTCTGTATCTCTGTCCTATTCACACTCTCAACCTTCTGAAATTCCCCTTTGGCTTCCTCCTACTCTCTCCTGGCCAGCTCTAATCTTTTGTACCACTGTTCCTCAGTATCCTTCTGGAGCTATTCTTGACCCTTTATTCCTCTCCTTTGTTTGTGATCCTAGTCTTCCATCCCTACATTTTAAAAAAATGCACAAAGGCCTTCACGAATTCCATCCATGGAGAGCCAAGTGCTGAAGGAGAGCAGCAGGGAACTTCTCCATGGGTGTTCCCCTGCTACACAGGTAGGCTTTGGGATTCTTTTCCTGTCCCACGACCCACGCCATTGCATTCACAATTCCATCTGCGGGTGCAGCAGAATCAGAGAGCCAGCTACTTTCAGATTGCACCGTTTACTAGCCTGCACGTTGTGCACAGCCCAGCACGCAGCTTCAGCTTCTTTCATAGTTACGTATTTCCACCCAGGCCCAAGTACATCTCATCCTGAAAGGTCATTACAGGATCCAAACACCTGAATCTGCCTAGACACGGGACACTCTGGTGGAAAGATGCAACCCTCTGTTAAAAACACACCTGGGGGATGTTTAGAACAGAATTATTCTAAATAGGAAGAAGCATGTACTCCATAAGATGACTGAAAACCAGTGCAAACCGTCGATGAAAGAGGCAATATTACAACAGACATAATAGAAATACAAAAGATCATGAGAGAATACTACATGTGACTATATACCAAAAACAAGAAAATCTACATGAGATGGACAAATTTCTGGGCACATATAATCCACCAAGATTGAGCCTGGAAGACATAGAAAGCCTGAATGGACAAATAACAAGCAGTGAGGTCAAATCAGTAATAAATAGTCTCCCAACAAAGAAAAGCCCAGGTCCTGACAGCCTCACTTCTGAATTCTACAAAACTTTTTTAAAAGAGCTAATTCCTTTAACTATTTCTAAAGACTCAAAAGGCAGGAACCCTCCCAACTTCAGTCTATGAAGCCTCCAAAACCCTCATTCCAAAAACATAGGAGGCTATAACCAAAAAACAAACAAACAAACAAACAACACAGACAATTATCCCTAATGAATACAGATGCAAACTTCTCAACAAGATACAGGCAAATTGTATCCAATAACATTGATTATACACCAGGACCAGATAGGCTATATTCCAGGGATGCAAAATCAAGATCCGCAAAACCATCAATGTAATGCATCACATTAACAGAAGGAAAGATAAAAACCAGGGACCAGCAGATGGTGTAATGGCTATGTCACTGGACTCCCACGTAGTTGACTGTGGTTTGAGTCTCAGACCCGTGGCTTAAAACACACCAGGCATGTGTGTGTGCATGCCCAGATCCCAAGATGAGAATGGAGGAGAATGGATTGCAGCATGACCATCCCCCTTGGGAGGTGATTTCTCACTTTCTCTCTCTGTCACTCTGGTTAGCTCATGCTCCCTAAAGCAAAAATCTCTCTAAATTAATAATAATAATAATAATAAAGATAAAAACCATATATCATCTGATGCAGAAAAAGCATTTGATAAAATACAACATTCCTTCATGGTTAAGACGCTCAGCATAGAAGGGACATTTTCAACATTATAAAAGCTATCTATGAAAAACCCATAGCTAACATCATACTCAATGGGGAAAAGCTAAAAGTGGAGTAAGATAAGGCTGCCCTCTCTCTTCACTCCTTTGCAATACAGTACTGGAAATCTTAGCAAATGCATTAGGTTAGAATACAATAAAGGGTACACAAATAGGAAAGAAGATGTGAAACTATATTTGCAGATAAAATGGTTATATACATAGAAAACCCAAAATAATAATAATAATAATAATAATAATAATAATAATAATAATAATAAAACTCCTGGAAGTGATAAATGAATACAGTAAAATGGCAAGATGTAAAATCAGCATATAAAATATATAACATTTCTATCTACCATCAATGAAGAGACTGAGGTAGAATTGAGGAAAGCAATCCCATTTATTTTACTTTTAAATTTTTATTATCTTTCTAAGAGAGGTTTTTGCTGTTGGGCATGTGCGCTCGCTGGAAAAACAGAGACAGAGAGACAAAAAGCAAGAAGTCAATCCACCAGGGGGATGGCCACACTTGCAAACCCTTCTCCTCCATTCTCCTCTCAGGATCTTGGGCATGCACACACACCCAGTGTGAGTTTAATCTGCCAGGTCTGGTACTCGAACCACGGTCAACTTTGTGCGAGTCTAGCGATATAACCATTACACCATCTGCTGGTCCCTAAGTAGTCCCATTTACAATAGGCACACAAAAAAAATAATATACCTGTGAATACACCTAACCAAAAAAGTTGCAGACCTCTACAAGGAAAGTTATGAAAAACTATAAAACTGGGACCAGCAGTTGGCATAATGGCTATGTCTCTGGACTCCCATGTAGTTGACCGCAATTCGAGTCCTGAACCCGGCGGCTTAAACACACGCTGGGCGCGTGTGCTTGCGTGCCCAAAATCCCGAGAGGAGAACGGAGGAGAAGGGATTGCAGCGTGGCCATCCCCCCTGGGGGGTGATTTCTCGCTTTCTGTCTCTCTGTCTTTCTGGCAAGCGCACGCACCCTATGTGAAAAAAAAATAAATAAATAAAAAAAACCTCTCAAGAAAACTATAAAACTGAAAATGATACAAAAAAGGAGAAGGACATCTCATGTGCCTTGATTGGAAGAATTAATATAATCCACATGTCAATTTTACCCAAACTAATTTGCAAATGTAATGCAATCAAATTATATTATCAGAGACATTATTCAAAGAATTAAAGCAATCATAAAATTTCTCTGGAAATTTCATAAAAGGCCCTATATTGCCAAAGCAATGCTGTGCAAAAAAATAAAGTAGAAGGCATCTCACTTCCTATGGGACAGAACTGAGAACCCAGAAATAAACCCCAAAACATACAGCCAACTTATTTTTCACAAAGGACACAAGACAATCCAGTGGGGAAAAGACAATGTCTTCAGCAAATGATGCTGGAAAAACTGGATATCCACCTGCAGAGAAATGAAACTGGACCCCTATCTCTCACCATGAATCAAAATCAATTCAAAATGAATCAAAGATCTAAACATAAA
Source organism: Tupaia tana (assembly GCA_026018925.1). Taxonomy (NCBI): domain Eukaryota; kingdom Metazoa; phylum Chordata; class Mammalia; order Scandentia; family Tupaiidae; genus Tupaia; species Tupaia tana. The sequence continues at coordinate 113,201,449 of JAKSZU010000004.1, read as the reverse complement.
ACCTCAAACTATAAAACAATTGATTAAAAAAGAAAAAACAGGAGGAACCAGCAATTAGCGTAATGGCTATGTCGCTGGACTCCCACGTAGTCGACCGCGGTTCGCGTCTCGGACCCGGTGGCTTACAACTCACGCCGGGCGCGTGTGCGTGCGTGCCCAAGATCCCGAGAGGAGAATGGAGGAGAAGGGATTGCAGCATGACCATCCCCCCTGGGGGGTGATTTCTCGCTTTCTGTCTCTATGTCTCTCTCTGTCTGTCTGGCGAGCGCACGTGCCCTATAGCGAAAAACCTCTTTAAAAAAAAAAAAAAAAAAAAAAAAAAAAAAAAAAAAACAGGGAAAACTCTTGTAAACATCAGAGTAGGCAAAGACTTCTTAAATGAGACTCTCAAAGTACAGGCAAAAATCCCCATAATAGACAAGTGAGGTTACATCAGGTTAAAAAAACTTCTGCACAGCAAAAGAAACAATTAGAGTGAAGAGACAACCCTCAGACTAGGAGAATATATTTACAAACTCTGTCTCATATAAGGGATTGATAATCAGAATGTCAGGGAACTCAAACAGTTTACCCACAAAAAAAAAAAAAAAAAAAAAAGAAAGAAAAAAAAGGAAAAATCAACCTAATTAAAAGATGGGCAAATGAACTGATCAAACAACTCTCTAAGGAAGACATATGAACAGCCAAAAAGCCACATCCCTTGTTATAAGGGAGATGCAAATCAAAACCACAATGAGATACCACCTAATCCCAATCAAAATGTCTAAGATTTAAAAAATGCTGGTGCATATTAAAAAAACAAAGGCACAGTTCCTAGAAATTGAACTTTACATTAAATAACAAAAAATAATCATTTTAGATATAACAGTAGGTAAGCTTGATAATATAGCAGGTTCTAAGTGAAAAGTCTTGAAGCGGTTTCTTGAACAGTAGGCTTCAGTTTCACTGGTTCTTTATGAAGAAACACTCCACACAACGATGATGATGATGACTATGATCAGAACACTAATCCCTATGGCCCACATCTTGCAATTCTTCCACCAGTATTTTCTCTTCAACTTGGCAGCACTTGTTTCAAATTGAGAAGCTCCTGCCTGCAGCGCATCTGCACGGTCATCTAACTCGGAGAGTTTCTGGTCTCTTTCTAACACCTTGTCCACATTGACTCTCATTATGTCCACCACCTCATCTACTTGATTCTGCGTCTGCTGAAGTCTTCGACTGCTGCCAACAGCAGCACTTGAACCTGCAGGCACATCTGCAGACATTTTGGCGGTGGCGGTCGAGGGTCGGCAGCGCTGCGCAGCAGGGAGACTGGAGGACGGGAGATGGGTGGGGCGGGGCCAATTGGGCATTGATCAGGGATGGCTGACTCTTTTCACGGAGGATAGCTAACCAGAGACTCTTTACTATTGTAAGCTGTCTGCACAAGCTGCTGCTTTAGAAGTAGCAGTTGTCATCTGAGAGAATTTTGTTGTGTACATGAGACATTCAGTGTGAAGGTATGTGGCTTAGAGACGGGAGTTGTGAGTGAAAACAGGCAAGGAGGCACTGAGAGAGAAACACATAGGTTTTTCTACTCTGTGCCCTCTCGTTACCAGAATGTTCTGAAATTCTTGTTCACATGCTCGTATGGTTTACAAAGCAACAACAGCCGAGGTGCACCAGGACATGGGTTCCATTTCTTTAATATCTATTCCCCTAGCATAATTGAAGTTAGTGTGGAGAACATGCCATTCAGTACACTCAGCTGTGAGAAGAAAACAGCTCGCTGTCAGTGTCCAGACGTTATTCTGCTCTCAGCACAGTCTCTGGCCAAGTCTGACTTTGAAACCTTGGTGCTCTCTCCCTGGTTTTGATGCTCAGTGCCATGTAACCCAGTGGTTCCTGCATTAACCCAGAATACCTCGCTTGTATCTGTGCATTTAGCTGGACACTTGCCAGCTATAAAGACCTGAATAAAGTGTTTATAAACAAAAAAAAAAAAAACAAAAAGAAACAAAAAAAATGCTGGTGAAGCTGTCGTGAAAAGGGAACCCTCCTACACTGTTGGTGGGAACGTAAATTAATATAGCCACTGTGGAGAACAATATGGAGGTTCCTCAATGACCTACAAATAGAACTACCATATGATCCAGCAATTCCACTCCTGGGCATCTACCCAAAGGATAGGGATATTCTCAGTTTAAAGAACACTTGCGCATCTATGTTTATTGCAGCATTATTCAAAATTGCTAAGACACAGAATCAACCCAAATGTCCAAGAACAGATTATCAAAAAAGTGTGGCACATATGCACTATGCAATACTACTCAGCCATAAGAAATAATGAGACCCTGGCATTTGATAGAAAATGGATGAATATGGAAGAAAGTCTGAGTGAAGCAAGTCAGACTATGAAAAAGAGACATTGTACGTCCCCACTTAATATGTACCAAAGTCTGCACTCTGTGGCAGAAACTGAAGAGCAAATGTGGATACAAATGACAGTATGAGAGGAGAGTGGGCTGGGATGGATGGATGGAATCAAGGGAGGGAAGCGAAATATTTAATGGACAGAAAAATGGAAAATGATCTGTTGATGATAATGTATTTAGTAACATCTTTGGACTAATGCACAGTGTACTCATGCTGAGTACGTTTATTTTGCATGCTGTAAAGAGGTACAGTGATTGAGGGCCAGCAGGTGGTGTGATGGTTAAGGTGCTGGACTCCCACATGGCCATTTGTGGTTCGAGTACCAGACCTGGCAGCTTGCTTTCTCCCTTTCTCTCTCTCTCTCTTTCTTACTGTCTCTTTCTCTCTGGGGAGTGCATGGGCCCTATAGCAAATTAAAAATAATAATAAAAAAAGAAAAATCTATAAAATAAATAGTGGTTCATTGTAATAAACATTTGTAAATGCTCTAACTCACCCCACAGGATCTAATTCACATTCTTAACCTCAGCAGTCACCGTTATAATTCCCACACATCTCACCGTCTCTGAATTCCGTCTTAAGTGTGAGACTCCCATTTCCAACTGTCTACTCCATGTACCTACCTAGGCTATTCAAACTTCCTATCTCCAAACCCAGGTTTATCCTACTTCTTGCAGGGCCCATTTTTCCTAAATTCTCCTAAATTAGCCTGTAGGGATCATACAACCAGTTACACGTATCTGGTATAGCTACCTTGGCCTGTTATCTCTCACGTGCATGCTGTGCTTTTTCCCAGGGAGTCCTATCAACTGGGTTCTGGCTTCTCAGGCCAGTGTCAATCCTCATGGGAGACTGGAGGGTGAGAGAAGGAGAAACCAGGGTGTTGCATACACACACACTCCTCACTGGCTAGTTCCAGGAATCATTTCTGTTTTCTTGGTCGGACCTTGTGTAAAATACTCTCCCTAGTTCTTGTGTCTCAGATCAATCCATTCTCTCCTCTCCATCTCCACCGACACTGGCAACTAGTCGTCATTTCCCACTACCTGTTAGCAATAGACCTTACATTCCCTAATTCACATCGCAGCCAATCCACTCACTCCAGGGTGGCAGATGATCTTTCTAAAATGATGACCCGATATTCCTCCCCTATCTCAGCTAAAGCTTGACAGTCATCTTGAAAGGAGTATCCGCCTAAATAGTTCTAGAGCAAATCACCCCACCTTGGAGCTCATGGTGTCGGAACTGGTAACAGATGAACTTCATGTTTTCTTGCTGTGCCACTGTCTGCTCCCATCCTTGCCACTTTTTGTTTATTTTAGGTTTTCACCATAGAGCACATGAGACAGAGAGGGAATGTGAGAAATCACCACTACAGGGGCTGGCCACACGGCAATCCCTTCTCTTCCTGGGATTTTGGGCACCCGCGCACATGCACCTGGAATGATTTTCAAGCCTCCAAGTCTGAGACTGGAACCGTGGTTGGTCATGCGGGAATATGGCATTCTAACCACCATGCCAACTGCTGGCCTCCTCTGTGACAATTTTAAATAAGTCACAGAGACTCAACATGGTACAGTAGAAGCTAAAGGAACAGAGTAAAAGTGCAAGGAAAACTAGGGGACAGGAGAAGCCACAGGATACTGAACATTGACTGCAATAGGTGGACAACCATAGGAGTGTCCGTGCTGAGCCCAGTGGAAAGACAGCAGCACCCAAATCTAGAATCAAGAAGAGGAGGGACCAGCAGTTAGCATAATGGCTATGTCGCTGAACTCCCACGTAGTCGACCACGGTTTGCGTCCCGGACCAGTGGCTTAAACTCATGCCAGGCGCATGTGCGGTGCATGAATGTCCAAGATTCTGAGAGGAGAATGGAGGAGAAGGGACTGTGGCATGGCCATCCCCCTGGGGAGTGATTTCTCACTTTCTGTCTCTCTGTCTCTCTCTGTCTTTCTGGAGAGCGCACGCGCCCTATAGCAAAACCTTCTCAAAAAAAAAAAAAAAAAAAGAGAGGATAGCACTGGGGTCGTGGCTAGGACACGGAACAGCTGTGAGCCGAACACAGAGAAGTGACCGTTCACCTGCTGAGGTCCTTCCTGCAGTTCCCACTCCATGTCCTCAGTAAACCCCCACCCATAAAATTTAAGCCGTTTTCCCTCACAACTTAATTCCAGTCCTGTTCTTCGTGTTTCACAAAATTGCACTCTCGGAGGACCAGCAGATGGCGTGATGGTTACATCACTGACCTCCCATGCAGCCAACGAGGATTTGAGGCCCAGACCTGGCAGCTTAAAACTCACACCAGGTGCATGTGCATGTGTGTCCGCCCAAAATCCTGAGAGGAGAAGAATAGAGGCGGAGGGATTACAGTGTGACCATCCCCTGGTGTGGGGGGTGTGGTGGTGGTGATTTCTCCTGTCTCACGTGAGCACACGTGACCAATAGCAAAAGTCTGTCTTAAAAACAAACAAAAAAGCACTCTCATCTCTCGTGATACTTACCAGAGGCACACGATAAATTTGGGAAATCCTTGCTCTGTTAGAGACGTTCACTGCGCTGTGTCTTGCATGATCTTCCATAAGCTGAGTCCGAGTGGCTCGTCCCCAAAGCAGGCTGAACTCCCTGTGACAGGACTAGCATCCCTCTCCAAGCAGCAATATAAACACAGGTGATAGTTCCTGATGTTCTGTCGTGACCCCATTGTGACCCAGGTTCTTCTCACTCTGTGCTCTGCATTTCCTGTCCCATGAGCTGGAATGGTCCAGAAAAGGGAGGTCTTTTTCACCTTAAATATTCACATTCTTTATTTAGAACTCACTTATGGTATGGATGAAGATTCCTTCAGCATTGTTGTCCTTCATCAGCCCCCATTCAACAGGTAAGGGTCTCGTATCTCTGCTCTTCTGATGCCTGTCCAAGCTTACCTTTGTTTTAAAATGGATTTACTTGTTATTCTTTCTCATTAGCCTGAGCAACTACAGAACTATGATTCCTACTAGTTCATTCTTGTGCGGATTTGCAGAGTGCATAGAAGGTGTGTCACGAATTAATACATTCCCCGGAGGACCATTTGTCCAGTTCCTTGGTGCACTCAGGGAGCTCTGTGGCATTAATACATTCCCCGGAGGACCATTTGTCCAGTTCCTTGGTGCACTCAGGGAGCTCTGTGGAATTAATATATTCCCCGGAGGACCATTTGTCCAGTTCCTGGGTGCACTCAGGGAGCTCTGTGGAATTAATACTCCCCAGAGGACCATTTGTCCAGTTCCTGGATGCACTCAGGGACCTCTGTGGAATTAATACATTCCCCGGAGGACCATTTGTCCGGTTCCTGGGTGCACTCAGGGAGCTCTGTGGAATTAATACATTCCCCGGAGGACCATTTGTCTGGTTCCTGGGTGCACTCAGGGAGCTCTGTGGAATTAATACATTCCCTGGAGGACCATTTGTCCAGTTCCTGGATGCACTCAGGGAGCTCTGGCATAGCAGGAAGAAATCTGGAGCCAGGCTCTGAGTCTGGCTGTGAAGCACCTCAGTCCCTCTGTGCTTGTTTTCACATCCATAAATGAGGTTAGATGTTGGTGTCCAGCCCCGTAACCTCTATCCTTGGCGATGCTGTGAGCGCTCTCCAAGGCCGGCCCTGGGATTTGCTACCACTCATACCCCAACCCTACCCCACCTGGTCCCATGGCAACAACCCAAACCTGGTTACAGAGTTCATACCATAGCTCAAATTATTTTTCATTACTGTTTAATTTTGTTGAATAGAGAAGGGATTTGTTGTTTAAGATGATATGCTCCTATATGATCAACATGGGCTTCAGATGGTAGGTAACTTAGGTCTTAGCCTCAAAGCAGATCCGCATTGTGCTGTTCATTTGTTTTTTTAATTGCCAAAGGCCTATGTGCTCTCCAGAGACAAAGCACCCCCCATACAGGGCCTTGTCATGTCAGACTTTTCCCTCAATTCCTCCATCCCATCAGGATTTGGGGCACACATGCCACCTGCACACCCAGCATGTCTTTCAGTCATGTGTGATTTGGCTCCCTACACACACCATTTAATGGCTGTCCTATGGGGCTGGCCCCACATACAGTTGTAATTTTAAGTACACTCATCCCTTGGTGTCCATGGGGAAATGGTTCCAAGACCAAAGTCTAAGGATGTTGGTCTTACATCAAATGTTCTCATGGGGCCAGCAGTTGTCATGGTGGTTAAAGTGCTGGATTCCCATGTGGTTGACAGCAGTTCAAGCCCCAGACCTGGCAGCTTGAAAATCACATCTGGCATGTATGTGTATGTGCCCACAATCCTGAGAGGAGAATGGAGAAGGGATCGTGGCATGTTCGTCCCTTGCAGGGGAGGACAGGGACTTTCACTCTCTTTGTCTCTCTGTGTCTCTTTCCAGCAGCACATATGCCCTCTGGCAAAAAAAAGTCCTTGTATTTGCAGATAGCCTACACACAGCCTATATTCATTAATCATCTCTCATCTCTAGACCATTTGTAATATCTAATACAATGAAAATGCTTTGCCAATAGTTGCTATGCTCTATTGTTTAGAGAATAATGACAGGGGAAAATCTCAGTGCGTGCTCAGTACAGATGCCACAACAGAGGCCTGCCTCCATGGGACTCACCAGCAACAAGGGTCATTTCTCCCCTGCAGCTGGTTCAATTCACAGATGTAGAACTTTCTGTTCCAGCAGGGCTGGCCCTACATAAAACTGTTCAGAAAGAAGTAAAGTCTGTAGAGGCGAAGTCCTTCAGGCCACCGTGCTCAAAAAATATTTGTGATCACTTTTATGTGTTTTAAATTCAGACAAGAGGACAGTATGTAAAACTGATTTTATTGTAAAACACTACATATAAAATTAATTTAACTGACAGATCTAAATTGGGAAAGACTCTAAAGAGATCACATAAAACGAAAACTGGCAACCACTTCTTTGACGTGTCTCATCTACCATGGAAGATTTTGGCCATGGCCATCATTTGCTATGGCTGGAAACCATTTTTGATAATTGACATTAACAGTAAGAAATAGAAAATGGAAAGGTAAGAAATACTTTAACAACAAATCCATACTAACGTGCTGGTGCTTAGACAGAAAGTAATTAGCAGAGCCAATCAGGAGCACACAACGTACACACAGTTACCAAGTTAATTTACTCTGCAGGAAGACTTTGGGCAGGAGAGGAGAGTGTGGACTCCCGGACACCCCACCAGGAGCTGTTGATGAGTCAGATTCAAGGACTTGGCTGAAGTATGACCCTTCCTTGCCATCTGCTCTTCACCCTCACAGTTGTAGCCCTTACTTGAGAACCTTAGCTTGCTTCTCAGCAGGTCCCTTGTCCTTGTTGCCTCTGGTCTCCATGCCTCCTCCGCACTCTTTCTTTTCTTTTTTTTTTTTTTTTCAATTTTTTTTTTGAGAGATTTTTCACTATAGGGCGCGTGCGCTCGCCAGACAGACAGAGAGAGACAGAAAGACAGAAAGTGAAAAATCACCCCCCAGGGGGGATGGTCACGCTGCAATCCCTTCTCCTCCATTCTCCTCTCAGGATCTTGGGCTCGCACGCACACACGCCCGGTGTGAGTTTTAAGCCACTGGGTCCGGGACGCAAACCGCGGTCGACTACGTGGGAGTCCAGCGACATAACCATTAAGCTAACTGCTGGTTCCCCGCACTCTTTTTCTTAAAGAGGTTTTTGATATAGGGCATGTGCACTTGCCAGAAAGACAGAGAGATAGAAAGCAAGAAATCACCCCCAGGGGGGATGGCCACACTGCGATCCCTTCTCCTCCATTCTCCTCTCGGGATCTTGGGCACACACGCACATGCACCCAGTGTGAGTTTAAGCCACCAGGTCTGGGACTCAAACCACGGTCGACCACATGGGAGTCCAGCGACATAGCCATTACGCCGACTGCTGGTCCCTCCTCTAACTTTTTGCAGTTAGTTTTAGCACCCATTGTTGCTAAATCTTTCCAAGTCAGTTATTATGTTGTTGATTGTTAAATGGTAATTATCTTATTTTCATCACTCTTTCCGTGGTCATGAGTTAGATTCTGTGATAAGGAGACCAGCTTTCCATTCTCCCCTATGTATTTAATTGTGAACTTCATTGTATTATTTTATTCAGTGAATTATAATTCACTACTATTTGATTTGTTTTGATGATCAAATTGCTCAAAGCCTGTCCTGGGGAAGCTCCTTTGAGCTTGTGTCCTTTTGATCTGTCCCTGACATCCTTTGAGCACCTCATTACTCGCTTCACCACAAAGTGTTCCAGGCTCCTTTCTTACGTTCCCAACCACAATCCTACAATCACCATTCTCCACGCATGGTGTTCAGAAATAAAAATCTGGGGACCAGCAGTTAGCGTAATGGCTATGTCGCTGGACTCCCATGTAGTCGATTGCGGTTCGCATCCCAGACCCGGTGACTTAAAACTCACGCTGGGTGCATGTGCGTGCGTGCCCAAGATCCCAAGAGGAGAATGGAGGAGAAGGGATTGCAGTGTGGCCATCCCCCCTGGGGGGTGATTTCTTGCTTTCTGTCTCTCTGCCTCTCTCTGTCTGTCTGGTGAGTGCACGCACCCTATAGAAAAAAACTCTTAAAAAAATAATAAATAATAAATAAATAAAAATTTAAAAAAAAAGAAAAAGAAAAATCTGAGGGACAGCAGATGGTGTGATGGTTATGTCACTGGACTCCCTCGTAGTCAACTACAGTTTGAGTCCCAGATCTGGAGAATTAAAACTCACTCAAGGCATGTGTGTGCACATGCCTAAAATCCCAAGAAGAAAATGGAGAAGGGATTGTGGTGTGGCCGTCCCCCCGTGGGGTGATTTCTCACTTTCTGTCTCTCTCTCTGTCTCTGTCTTTCCAGCGACCACACGCACCATATAGCAAAAATTGCTCTCTAAAAAAAGAAAGAATAATCTGAGACTTGGTATGTCCATTGCTACCAAGGTGTCATTGTTTCTAGATCTCTCAGCAGACAGAAATCGGAAATAGCTTTACGATACACAAACGTGCGTGCATACATGCACGCACACACGTGTGCGCATTTATATCTATTTCCGTGTCTAGCTCTATTTAGAAACATGCTTTTATCCTAACTCTTGGTCTAACCCCACAGGGGTCCTTCTAGAATTGGGAGGCACTTAAAGTACTCACACATCAGAGATGGGAGGCCAAAATGGCAGCAGCATGAACTACAGAGCATTTTACAGGATGGGCTGCGTGGGCCTTCGGGCAGGAGCATGCAGTGCGGTACAATGGCAGTCCCTCGTGCTGCAGCCCCAGGCACTGCACAGCAGTTGTGCTCACAGACGGTGGTTTGTCTTCTCAAATGGCAGCCATCACAGCCTTCTTGTCAGCGGTGGGCTTCCACTAAGTCTAAACTGATGGGCTTCCACTAAGTCTAAACTGATTTTTTTAAATTTTATTTTGGAGAGGTTTTTGCTATAGGGCACATGTGCTCTCCAGACAGCCAGAGAGAGACAGAGAGACAGAAAGTGAGAAATCACCCCCCGGGGGGATGGCCATGCTGCAATCCCTTCTCCTCCATTCTCCTCTCGGGATCTTGGGCATGCACGCACATGTGCCCGGCGTGAGTTTTAAGCCACTGGGTCCGGGACTCGAACCGCGGTCTACTATGTGGGAGTCCAGCGACATAGCCATTATGCTAACTGCTGGTCCCTAGCCTAAACTGATTTTTACCCACTGTTTAACTGACAGCTCAATGAAGACTTAAGTCATGGTAAACTTGCATTTTACCATTCAGAGACACCTTTCCTGTTTGTTTTTTTTTTTTTTTTTTTTTTTTTTTTTTTTTTTTTTTCCCCAGTTTTCAGCCCTATCACTAATAATCCTAGGGACAAGTCTGGAGTTGAATGCTACATCCCAGAATTTAACTGGGAAAATTGAACCACAACAGGAGGTAGATTAAGTCCATGAGACTGAACTGGTGAAATAGCATTTGATGGCTTTTGACTAAAACATTACTGAGTTTCTTCTAGGCTTTGTTTTCCAATTTTAAGGATTTTTGTCCCGTCTTGAGCTGTTGATAGGTTCATGTACCTACTATTTGAATAGAATCCTAACCTGTCTCCTGGCTTTAAGTTTTAAGCAAAGTTCCTTAGCATTTCTTTGAATTATTAAAGTTAAATCTACTTTTCTTGAAATTTCTGGTTGAACTTGCTATTGAAAGTAGTTAGATTATTTAAGAAATTCTGTGATCAATAAAATATGAGGGACAAAAGAATGGAAGACAACTGCAAACACCAAAGATAATGTGGGAAGAAGGTGGGAAAGGGCAGAGGGCAAGAAATAGGCATTAAATATATATATGTGTGTGTGTGTGTGTGTGTGTGTGTGTATGTGTAACTAGAAATGGAAAATTATTGACAATAACATGCATGATTAATCCACTATACAGTATATTCTGGATGGGAAATCACATTTTGTATGATGTGATGATGCTTAGGGAATAAATGTAAATTAATTTTAAAATTTTTTTCAGAAATAAATAAATAAACTTTTCAAAACTAAAAAAAAATAGAAAAGGAAAAAGAAACAACTGAATCTGAGTGATTTGTGAAGAATGGTCGTTTCAGCTCACGCCTCTGGAGGCTGTGAAGTCCATTCTTTGCCAGGACACAAACTGGTAGTAGAAAACAAGAAGTCTTGGGAACCAGCAGTTAGCGTAATGGCTATGTCGCTGGACTCCCATGTAGTCGACCGCGGTTCGCGTCCCGGACACGGTGGCTTAAAACTCACGCTGGGCATGTGTGCGTGCATGCCCAAGATCCCGAGAGTAGAATGGAGGAGAAGGGATTGTGGCGTGACCATCCCCCCTGGGGGGTGATTTCTAGCTTTCTGTCTCTCTGTCTCTGTCTGTCTGGCGAGCACACGCACCCTATAGCAAAAAAATAAAAAAATAAAAAAATAAAAAAAATAACCTTTCCAAAAAGAAGTCTTGGGATCAGCAGTTAGCATAATAGCTACGTCACTGGGCTCCCATGTAGTGACCACGGTTTGAGTTCTGGACCCGGTGGCTTAAACTCAAGGTGGGTGCATGTGCATGCGTGCCCAAGATTCCGAGAGGAGAATGGAGGAGAAGGGATTGCAGCATGGCCATCCCCCTGGGAGGTGATTTCTCACTTTCTGTCTCTCTGTCTCTCTCTGTGTTTCTGGTGAGCACATGCGCCCTATGGCAAAAAAAAATTTCCAAAAACAAGAAGTGTACGTGTTACGTGTAGCAACACATATTGTGCAAATTGTGAGAACAGTAACAGGATACATTATTTTTTCTCTAAAAATTTTTGCCTTCAAGCAGTACTTGTATTGGTTTTAGACTGTGGACTAAAACAGAGCTGCAAAGTTTATGCTAAATTCAGAATATGTCAATAAGGGCTCCTGAAAGTAGTCACAAGGCGATTTACTAATGATCACAAGACAGGGCTATTTGGACCTTCAGTTCAGCACTCACTGCACTCACAGTTTGGCCACATAACAACAATAATATATTTATACACACACACACACACACACACACACACACACACACACACACACAGAATGCTCCAGTGGACTGTCTTACATATGTGTGTATTTATGTTTATGTGTATATGTGCTCGTGCATAAAATCAGTTCAGAAAATATCAGCACGGACCAGGGCAGTGTGAAACAGGGTACTGTGATCAAGATGTCTATCTATGAAAGGGCAAGAAGCAGGGCTGGTATGTGCTGTAGTGGTCAGGGTGCTGGACTCCCATGTGGTCAACTACATGTCTCAAACTCAGCTGCTTGAAACTCACCCTGTGCATGTGTGTGTTCACCCAAAAATCTCCAAAGAGATTTTTGGAGAAGAGACTGTGGTGTGGGCATCCCCCTGAGGGGGATGTCTTGCTTTCTGTCTCTCTGTCTCTCCAACAAATGCACATGTCCTATAGCAAAAATCTAAGAAGAAAGAGAAAGAGAGAGAGAGATGGAGAAAGAAAGGACAAGAAGCTGAAATAGGAAAATTGAATAAAAAGGGAAAGTGGCTGAAGTCTGGGTATGGCATTGGTGTGCTAGTGTCTAACAAAATATTTTCCTTTACTTATCATGTTTTAACCATTGTTCTTGGTAACATCTTAAATAATAACATGTAAACAAATTAATGTAACTGAAAACATGCAAAAGGATGTATAAAAACCAAAAAATATTGTGGAAGTAGACTAGCTACCCCAATTAATTGTACAGGCAACAACACAAGAATTTGCAATTGTTCGGGACCAGCAGTTAGCGTAATGGCTATGTTGCTGGATTCCCACGTAGTTGACCGCGGTTCGAGTCCTGGACCCGGCGGCTTAAACTCACACCGGGCGCGTGTGCGTGCGTGCCCAAGATCCCAAGAGGAGAATGGAGGAGAAGGGATTGTGGCGTGGCCATCCCCCCTGGGGGGTGATTTCCTGCTTTCTATCTCTCTGTCTCTCTCTGTCTGTCTGGCGAGCGCACGCGCCCTATAGCAAAAACCTCTCCAAAAAAAAAGAATTTGCAATTGTTCTAGCATTAAGATTGGGAGGAGACAGTTCCATCCACCTTTAAAACGATTTTTGGGGCCAGAAGGGGGCACAGTGGTTATGGCACTGGATCCCACATGGCCGACTGAATGGCTCGAATCTAAGAACCGATGGCTTGAAAACCGCTCCTGGTGCATGCATGTACACGCCCAAAACCCAGGAGGACAATGGAGGAGAAGGGATTGTGGTCTGGCCATCCTCACTGAAGGGTGAGGTTTCTTGCTTTTCCTCTCTCTGTCTCTCACTGGTGAGTGCATGCACCTTATGGCGAAATAAATAAACCCACAATTTTTTCCTTTTGTTTTGATGACTACACGCAGTATATGTTGTGTTAATCATGCGATAGGTATCAGAAGAATGTTTTCTCCTTTAACACTTTTTTTAAAAACTTTTTTGGTTTTCACCATGGGGTATGTGTGCTTGCTGGTAAGAGAGACAGTGAGAGGGAAAGTGAGAAATCATTCCCTCCCCACCCCCACCGAGGGGATGACCACACCACAATCCCTTCTCCTCCATTCTCCTCCTGAGATTTCAAGCATGCATGCACACATGCCTGGCATGATTTCAAACTGCCTGTTCTAGGATTAGAACTGTGGTCAACCATGTGGGAGCCCAGCACCTTGACCACCCTGTCACCTGGTAGGCCCTCAGACTTGTCTTTTTTCTTTTCTTTTTAAATGAGAGACTACTAGTCCATTGTTATGCTCCTAAACAGAAACAGCAGAAATTGAGTGATTCATAAAGAATACAGGTTTAGGGACCAGCAGTTAGCATAATGGCTATGTCGCTGGACTCCCATGTAGTCGACCGCAGTTCGAGTCCCAGACCCAGTGGCTTGAAACTCACACCGGGCGCGTGTGCATGCGTGCCCAAGATCCCGAGAGGAGAATGGAGGAGAAGGGATTGCAGCATGGCCAGGGGTGATTTCTCGCTTTCTGTCTCCCTGTCTCTGTCTGTCTGGCGAGCGCATGTGCCGTATAGCAAAAACCTCTCCAAAAAAGAAAGAAAGAATACATGTTTATTTGTCTCATGATTCTGGTGGCTGAAAAGTCCATGCGCATGAAGCTGGCATCCTGCCAGCAGGTGCTACATCACACCATGGCCTAGAGAAACAGGCAGGTTGGCGGGCCAGCAGCCACATGCACAGAAAGACAGAGAGAGAGAGAGTGCCGGGGTCTAGCCTCGGCGGGGGTGGGTTGACTCGATGGAGGCGGCGCAGGTGAACAGAAGACAAAGGTCTCGGTGCATTTTCATGCACATCCTATCCCGGACACTCCCAGAGATCGCTCTCTGAGGAGTGACAACTGCTAGGAATCATCGTGCCTTTTTATTGAAAATGTGATACATGCAAGTAAATGGGTGAGGGGCAGTAAAAAATTTACTCTAAGGAACAGGGTATACAAAGCATGGAAGCAATAATTATAAAGCATGCTGTTTGTCTTGTCAGATTAGTTAAAAATCAATCACGGTTTTTAGTATGAGGAAGTCCATTTGTCTGTTGTATCTTCTTCTTAGATCTTGATTACTGGGAAGGATCTTTTGAAGAGGGGGCTTGAAGGATGTTTGATAGTTTCAGTCCCGGGCCAGTTTGATAACTTTGCTGAATACAAAGACCTAGATAGAAATCTTGTCTTGTTAAATAAAGACACAGTTAATATATGGACTATCCATACATTACAACAATAGAAGGTGAGTCTATGATCTTATATGGGAAAGGAAGATGATCTTGTAGCTCAGGAGACAACACAGGATGTTTTCTTAGCAGTTTTTCATAGTCAACAGCATATAGATGAGAAACTCTTTGTAGTTAAAAACTACCTGTTGTTTTAGATAAGAGCTCCCAGCTAAGAACCTTTCTCTGGAGCCCTCAGGTTTGTTTATCCTGTTATCCCATCCAGGCTTCTTATCCTTTTATAAACCTGTGGGTTTCTGCATTTTGTTTGCTGAGTCTGTCAATTAGTGAGTTCTTTTGTTTTATCTCTAAGTCTCTGTTATGTGGTGAATGTGCTGACTTTGCCTAGCATGAGTTAACCTCGGCCTGTAGCTTTAGCAAGTGGTATTTACTAGCCTTAAACTAATTTAGTCTACATATGCTTCTAATGCTAATTCGGTTTATACTAACTTAACCTATATGTTAATTTTGGCTTAAAAAAAGACAGGTGGGGGAGTCTTAAACTTCCTGGTCCTGTGCCAGTCTTAGGGAACCACATTCCTACAAGTTCACTAATTGGCTTTATTGTAACTGTTGGGGGTGATGTTTTACCCTTACAGGGTACCATAATAACAGTAAAACTCATGGCAGAGAAATTAACTACAGGCCAGTAAAACGACACAAGGAGAGTTAGTAAACCGCTGGCTTTATCTTGCCATTTCTTCTCAACCCAGGCCATGGGAGACAGCCTCTTTACCAACTTGTGTTGTCTGCATGGCCCCGTCAAGAGAGAGAGAGAGAGAGAGAGAGAGAGAGAGAGAGAGAGAGAGAGGAAACAGACTTCTCTATTTCCTCTGTCCCTCCCATACTCCCAACTGATTGGATGCTGTGCCCATTGAAGGCAGGTCTCCCTGTTCCAGTCAGCTGACACCTGCCAATCTTGTCTGGCAAGGTGCCTGCCCACACTGAAGGCAGGTCTCAACGCCATACATTAAGGATGAAATTCCAGCACATGAACCCTCGAGGGACAAACTATTACCCAAACCATACCGTTTCAACCCTAGCCTCCAAGGGTCATATCTTTTCCACTTATAACATTCTGGGACCAGGAGTTAGCATAATGGCTATGTCACTGGGCTCCCATGTAGTCGACCTCGGTTCAAGTCCTGGATCCAGTGGCTTAAACTCATGCTGGGTGCATGTGTGTGCATGCCCAAGATCCTGAGAGGAGAATGGAGGAGAAGGGATTGCAGTGTGGCCATCCCCCCGGAGGATGATTTCTTGCTTTCTGTCTCTCTGTCTCTCTCTGTGTTTCTGGTGAGCAATGCACCCTATAGCAAAACCCCCCTGGGGATGGCCACACCACAATCCCTTCTCCTTTCTGTTTCTCTGTGATCTCTCACTTTCTGTCTCTCTCTCTCTGTCTTTCTGGCACATGCATGTGCCCTATAGCAAAAACCTCTCCAAAAAAAAGAAAAAATAATAGTCTCAAGAGTCTTAATTTGTCCTAAAAAATGGATATGGGTTGGCAACCTCTAGAGATAATACTGATGCATGCACAAGGTAAAAATTCCTACTCCACACCAGGAGAAAATAAAAGCAATAACAAGCCCCAAGCGAATCTGAAAACCCACCATCGGATCTTGAGTGCGAGAACAATCTCCTTTGACTCTGTGCCCCGTATCCTCCACTGGGTCGGGCCCAAGACCCTGGGTAGCCTGCCCTGGCTTTGCTGTCCTCAGCCGCCTCACACAGCTGCTCATGTTGGAGCCCAGTGCCTCCAGCCTTCCCAAATGGCAGCCGCTCCCAGCCAGGGGCTTCACCGTTCCAACTCTCCAGGGCAGTCCTGTCTGCCTGTCTCCACTGGATACAAGCCTGCTGGGACCTCTCTGCTCGGGCCCTGCGTTTCCTCCTGGCACTGTCCTAGCGGGAGCCCTTGCTACAGTGCTGCCCCTGTGATAGGTCTCTGCCTGAGCTCCCAGGCTGTTCATTGCATCCTTTAAACTCTAGGTAGGTGGCGTGGTGGTTATGGCACTGGACTTCCACATGGTCGACAGCAATTTGAGTCCCAGACCTGGTGGCTTGCAAATCATGCCAGGCACATGTGTGTATACGCAAAGTCCTGAGAGAAGCATGCAAGAGAAGGGATTATGGCATGGCTGTCCTTCCTGGGGGGTGATTTCTCACTTTCTCTCTCTCTCTCTCTCTCTCTCTCTCTCTCTCTCTCTCTCTCTCTCTGGTGAGCACACATACTATGCGGGGGGGTGGAGAGAAGAAAAGAGGAAAGGAAAGGAAAGGAAAGGAAAGGAAAGGAAAGGAAAGGAAAGGAAAGGAAGGGAAGGGAAAGGAAAGGAAAAGGAAAAGGAAGGGAAGGGAAAGAACCTAGGTAGAAGCTGCCATGCCCCACAGCTCTTGCCTTCTTCCTGCCCACAGAATGAACACCAGGTAGCCTCGCGTGGGTGCAGACACTGCTGCTGCCACCGCCTCGGCCTGAAGCCTGCACCCCCTGAACTATGGATCAGCTGCACCTGGGGCTGGCAGCCACATCTAGAGCAAGCAGGCCCTGCACTGTGCCGTAGTGAGCTTCGGGGTGTGCAGGGTGGCATGCGTGGCCCTGGCCCTGGCCCTTTCCTGCAAACCGTGCTGCTCTCTAGGACCTCTGGACCTGTGATGGGCAAGCCAGCCCTAAAGATCCGTGACGTGCACTTGCGACTTCCTTCCAATCGATTTCCTTCTTTTCATCTGGCTTTCTACCAGAGCTCTTATTTTTCACAAGCAGTAGGTTGGCACCCTCCTGGTCTTCTAGGTCAAACACGCTTATTTGCTCTTTACGTGGCCAGGCTGTGAGTTTTCCAAGTTTTCCTTTCCTCACACATTTCACCAAATGCAGTGAGAAGCAAGCAAACATTCTGGGTACTTTGTTGTCTAACACTTTCCATTGCTAGAGACCTTAGACTACTCATTCCTAAATTTGGCCTCATACAACATCTTAGGGCATAGACATAACTTAGACAAATTCTTTTCTATTTCATGCAAAGGTGGCCTTTCCTCCAGCTTCCAATCATTTGCTCATTTCCATATTGGACACCTCCTCAGTAAGGCTTTTTCTGTCCATATCTCTATCAGCACTGTGGCCAGAGCACTTATCCAATCTGTCAAGAGCTATTTCCAGGTCATTTCTAAACTGTCCTTCCTCCGAGCCTCCACCAGGATCTAGGCTTCTCCTAGCCTGCTCCTGCAGCCTCTGCTGTGACCTGGTGCAAAGCCAATTCCACGCTTTCATATACCCACACAGCAACACAGCCCTGCTTGCCATGCCCGGGTTAGCCCACTGTTATGCTGCTAAACAGAATACCTGACACTAGGCAATTCATGAACAGAAGGTAATTTGGCTCCCAATTCTGGTGACTAGAGAGTCCAAGGTTAGGGGAGGAGGACAGACTTTTTTCTCCCTCTATTAGTCCTTCCCATGTTCCCAGGTGACTGGATGCTGCCTGCTTATACTCCAGGTGGGTCTTCCTCTTAAAGGTCTCACCACCTCCCAATGCCATTGCTTAGGGACCAAATTTCAATACCTTAACACTTGCAGGGCAAGCCATTATCCAAAGCATAGCAGAGGAAAAGGGAGAGAGACAGACGTAGGTTTTTGGCATGTCCCATCCACCTGCCCTAGCCCCCAGTCAGTGAGGAACACAAGCACATTGCATCCAGCATGTTCAGGTCGGCTGAGTGCCAAACCCAGACCTTCCACTTGGCGTCCAGCCTCCAGAGCCGTTTCTTCTTAAACTCTGTACTTCAAGGAACTGGAAGAACTAGCCTTTGATTTTACTCTCCTACCATGCAATTTCAGCTACCAGTTCTACATAGACTAAACAAATGCACTCGGGATTATTGAAATGAATAAAAGCCATGTTCAAGAGAAACTTCCACATATGTTCAAATGGAGATTAATTTTAAATACATGTACCTGCCCTAGGTTATGATTTCCTTTGTAAGTTAATGATTGTTCATATAAATTTGACCCATTTTCATGTATGTGTGTATTCTCTCTCTCTCTTTCTCTCTCTCTCTCTCTCTCTCTCTCTCTCTCTCTCTCTCTCTCTCGCACACACACACACACACACACACACACACACACACATCCCCAAGTGAAATGTGGCTTTAAGGAGGAGATTGGAAAATATATGACAACTGTCATTAGTCCTACTTTGATTGTTACTGCAATTACATTAAATAAGAAATGTCTGCTTGTGAATTCCAGGTGACACAGAATTCTCCCCAGACTTTTTCCATTCATTTCTTCATTTGCTGAACAAATATTTCTGCCCTGCTATGCTGGATATATACTAGCTTTCCATAACAAGCCAGTATATAACAGGAATAATAAAAATCCTGTGGAAGCTTGAGTCAGCCCCATAGCCCCATAGGTTAAGGGAGTCAGATCCCACATAGCTGACCATGGTTCAGTTCCCAGCCCTGATGAAAAACACACCTGGTGCATGTGCATGCATGCCTCAGATCCCAACAGGATGGAGAAATGAAGAAGGGATTGTGGCATGACCACATCCCATTGAGAGATACTTTCTCCTTCTCTCTCTTTTTCTGTCTCTCTGTCTCTCTCTGGTGAGCACATGCACTCTCTAGCAATTAAAAGTCCTATAGAAGCTCACAGAAGGATAGACTATTGCTAAGACTGATTCATATGATTTAAAGTTGAATTTATTTAAGCACATCAGTGCTGGATTAAGGCAAAGCTCTAACCTTCCCTGTGCCACACATCCCATGCATGCTTTGGTAGCACCAGTGTCCACACACACACACACACACACACACACACACAAACCAGTGCAGGAGGATGTGAGAGTGACAGAGGGTGATCTGACTGTGACATCTGTCATGCCAGGGTTTATTTGACTGGTAAGGCAGGTGTCTCCTTCCTACCTTACTGCTCCTTATATGTTCCCCCTGAAGCTGTGCTCTCCCTCTAAGTGGAAGAGGACAACTTTCTCTGGCAGAGAAGCACTACTCTTTGGTCAAGTGTTTCTGAGTAGCCTCACTCCCCTGTTAGAATCTCCAAATGAGCTCTCAAGAAATAATGCAGGAAAGTATTATCTGGTTGCAAGAAGAAAACTATAAGATCCACAATTAATTTACAAAAACAGGTTAAGAAACCAGCAGTTAGTGTAATGGCTATGTCGCTGGACTCCCACGTAGTCGACCGCGGTTCACGTCCCAGACCCGGTGGCTTAAAACTCACGCCAGGTGCGTGTGCGTGCGAGCCCAAGATCCCAAGAGGAGAATGGAGGAGAAGAGATTGCGGCGTGACCATCCCCCCTGGGGGGTGATTTCTCACTTTCTGTCTCTCTGTCTCTCTCTGTCTGTTTGGCGAGCACACGCGCCCTATAGTGAAAACCTCTCAAAAAAAAAAAAAATCACATACAATGAAGAATTAAAATGTCGATCTTAATATTTTAACACTATAAAAATATGTTTACAGAGTTCAATCCACAAGTTCCAGTATTCTGTTCAAACTAGCATCAAACTAGGCTCATTATATCCACAGTTAGAATTTGGTTTTGTTTCTACTTTTACTTTATTTGTGTATTTTTTTCCATGCAGAGAATGGCAGAGAAAGAGAGAGAGGAAAGAGAAATAGGTGTCTCTATCTGGGTCCTCATGCCATGATCTATCCTAACTTCAGCCAGCTAGGATCAAGGTCATGCGTGCATCCAGCGTGCACAGGGAGGCCTCAGTGCATGAACCCAGGACCTTCCCAAGTGGGTCTGGTATCACAGATCATTGAGCTACACTGCACCACCAGCTGGCCCCACACTCTACTAAAACTTGAATCATTGTAAACTTAGTTCTAGATCATAACAAAGCCCCAAACCCATATGCACCACCCATCTCAGTACTGGGCATTCCTTTGGTGAGGTAAAGTGATGTACAGAACTCAGGACCACAGACCTGGGAGCTGGATGGCTCAGGTGTAAATCCTAACTCAGTCACCTGACCTCAGGCAAATCGCTTCATCACTGTATGCTGCACTTCCCACCTCATATCCCAAATATGTTGCGAGTGGGGGTAAGTAAATGAATAGTGCTGACAAAGCATCATTGCGTCAGATAGACTTTCAATAAATAGCACCTGTTGGATGAGTTAACTAGCTCAGCATATGCTAATACACACAGGGCCTTATGCTGAGACTTAGATGCTACTTCTTGCTAGGATCTTTAATATGGTTGATATATGTAAGTTTCAAAAAAAAAAAAAAAACAAAATAAAACATGACCTAGTAGCTATTTCATTTCCCAGCCAGCTGATGCCCTACATGCTCACCTGCATTAATTTACTGTACAGTACATGAGGACTTATGCTATATTACATGCTGTTAATACAAGGTATGAGACATTATCTCTGCCCTGAGGCCTTAAATTGTAGTAGAGGAGATACAGACCCAGAATGCAAGTTGCTTTGAAACTCTGTAGGAAGATAAAACAAAACTGAAGCCAGTAGGTGGCATGATAGTTAAGGCATGGGACTTTCACGTGGCCAACTGTGGTTCTAGACCCAGACCCAGGGACTTGAAAATCACACCTGGTGCATGTGCACACATGCCCAAAATCATATCAGCCAACAAATGATGACAAAAAGAGGGCACAGATAAAGTGGTAACTGTGTATCATAGACTTAAAATATTTATTCACTTGGTGCTGATACACAAAGGAACAATTATTATCTATGTCATTTAAAAATTTTTTTCAGTTACACATGACTGACTCAATTGTTTCCTCTTGAATTGCTGTTTCAACTTTATATTGCTACTCAGTACTTGGTATTTAATTGGTTCATTCCAGTTCCAAATATTCTATTTTTCTATGAGTTTTATTTATTTATTTATTTATTTATTGGAGAGGTTTTTCTACAGGGCATGTACGCTCACCAGAGAGACAGAAAGCGAGAAATCACCCCCAAGGGGGGATGGCCAAACCGCAATCCCTTCTCCTCTATTCTCCTCTCGGGATCTTGAGCACGCATGCACACGTGCCCAGCATGAGTTTGAGCCACTGGGTCTGGGACTCGAACCATGGTCAACTATATGGGAGTCCAGCAACATAGCCATTATGCCAACTGCTGGTCCTAAAGTTTGTTTTAATTTTTAAAAATGTTTTTGCCACAGGATATGTGTGCTTGCAAGAGAGAGAGAGAGAGAGAAAGCTAGAAATCACTCCTCGTGGGGGGATGGCCACACCACAGTCCCTTCTCCTCCATTCTTCTTCTAACATATTGGGCATGCATGCATGTG
Source organism: Tupaia tana (assembly GCA_026018925.1). Classification (NCBI taxonomy): domain Eukaryota; kingdom Metazoa; phylum Chordata; class Mammalia; order Scandentia; family Tupaiidae; genus Tupaia; species Tupaia tana. The sequence continues at coordinate 113,179,496 of JAKSZU010000004.1, read as the reverse complement.
CATGGGCATGACTTTCAAGCCACTGCTAGGTCTGAAACTGAAACCGCAGTTGACCATGTAAGAATCTAGCACCTTAACCACCATGCCACCTGCTGGCCCCAGTTTTGCTTTATCTTCCTATAGAGTCTCAAAAAAACCTGAGTTCTGGATCTGTTACATAATTTTTAAATGTATCTCCCATTAATTCACTTGGCACAGTATATCACACATAGGTACTAAATAAATACATGTCTTTCGTTCAATAAGTAAATACTATATGAACCAAAAGTTAACCTGCATAGCAAAGTCTAAATGAGACAAGGTTCTTCCCAGTTTAAATATATACAGATTGTTAAATTCAGTTCATGTATCTACACTGGGGAAAAGTAAGAATGATGAAAGCTTTACAAAATTGATTTTATGAAAAGCTACAGGAATTGGCATTATTGATCCACATGAAAGAATTCATCAGAGTGAGTGTCCTCCAACAGGAGTTGCCTACAGTTCATTGCTCCTGAAAAGATACCCGCAATAGGCCTCGAACTGTTTCAGAATTATTTAAACCAGGGATCAGAAGAATGGAAAGAACGGCAGAGCAGTGCTCCTCAAACAGTGGACTCTGCGCTTGCAAGGACAGATAACCCTGGAGCAGGGAGAACTGCAAATTCAGGAGCCCCAACCCTGGCTTACAGAATCCGAATCTCTGGGGTGGAGCCGTCTGGCCCTTGTTTTAACAAGCCCTCCAAGTGACTCTGACACAGGTTCAAAATCTCTACTGGGAAGGTGTGCTGCAAAAGAACTTCTCTTTTTTTATTATTTTTTTTTTAAGAGGTTTTTGCTATAGGGCGTGCACTCGCCAGAAAGACAGAGAGAGACAGAGAGACAGAAAGTGAGAAATCACTCCTCTCCCCAGGGTGGGGGGGATGGCCACACTGCAACCCCATCTCCTCCATTCTCCTCTCGGGATCTTGGGCACGCATGCACATGCACCCAGCATGAGTTTAAGCACCAGGATCTGGGACTCGAACCACAGTCAGCTACATGGGAGTTCAGTGACATAGCCCTAAGAACTTCTCACCAGGGCCTTCACTTCTCACAGATTGCAAATCTAAATAGCGAGCAAACTGAATGATTGTCTCTGAACACAGCTGGCACAGTGTGGGCTCAGCGCTTGCTCCATGCCCTCAGGCTTCCCAGGCTTACCTACCCTCAGCTGAGAGCTCACAACCCAGTCAGGAAACTGCCAGTCAAGGACTTGGGGAAAGGTGAATATCCTGAAAAAATATGACAGAAAGAGGGAGAAGAAAAGAAGTGTCAAGAAGATGGTTGGGACATGAATAGGGAGGATGAGTCAGAAAAAGTAAAATGAAAAATATGAACATGAGAACAGAACAAAGAGATGAGCTCACCTACAGTCAGAGTTGCATGAAATTAGAGGGAAGGGAAAGAAAAGGTATTTGAAGGTCAGGTGTGGGGGGTGGGGTGCTGAAAACCCTGTGACAAAGTCACTGTGAGAGTTAAGTGGGTTGGTCTGCTTACAGTGACACAGTGCCCCACAAGTGGTGACACTGTGTAAGGACTCGCTTTGACTATGACCTCAGTTAAGAAACTGAGGTGACATGGTTTCTAAGCGCTAGACTCCCACATGGCCAACTGTAGTTCAAGTCCCAGACCTGGTGGCTTGTTTTCTCATTTTTCCCTCTCTTTCTCTCTGTCTCTCTCTCTCTGTCTGTCTCTCTCTGGTGAGAACACATGCCATATAGCAAATTTAAAAATAATAAGAATAAAGAAAATTAAATCAATCATCTTTTGAAAAAGAAACACAAACGTTGAGAAGGAAGAGGGAAGAAACAGCATACACTACCTGCATTCCAGCCGTGATGAGAACAGGCCTTCCTGAAGGGAGGCTATGACACAGGCTGCCGGGGTCTAGCCTCGGGTCTAGCCTCGGCAGGGGTGGGTCGACTCGACAGAGGCGGTGCAGGTGAACAGAAACAAAAATTAGACTAAGACTGCAATGCCTTTTTGCATGTTCTTAGCCGGCCACAGCCAGAGTTAGCTCCAGGCTGCTGCGCTGGCAGCTTTCAAACACACGTATTTATTGAGGGGTGTCTTACAGGAATAGGAGGGGTGATGGGGACATAAAAGATTTACTCTAAGAAACAGGGAATTCAAGGCACAGAAACAATAATCATAAAACATGATGTCTGTCTTATATGATTAGGTATAATCAATTACAGTTCTCAGGATGAAGGCGTCTATTTGTCTGGTGCATTTGCTTCTTAAATCTTGATTGCCAGACAGGGCCTTTTCGGGTGAGAGGGTCTTGTAGCTCAGGAGACACAGAGTGTTTTATTAGCAGTTTTTCATAGTTAACAGCACACAGGGGAGAAACTGCTTGTAATTAGGTGCTATTCCTTGCTTGCCTCGGACCAGATAAGAACTTTCAGCTAAGGTAGTTACTCTTCCTTCTGGAGCCTTCAGGTTTGTTTATCCTGTCTCTGTTAGCCAGATCTGTCCTTCCTCTATTAACCCAAGGGCCCCTATATTTATTTGCTGAATTCTTTGTCTGTTAATCAGTGAATTTTTGTGCTAATTTGGCCTAATACAAGTTAACTTTGGCCTGTAGCTTTAACAAGAAGTATTTATGTAAAACTAGCCTTAAACTAACTTAGTCTACATATGTTACTAACGCTAATTTGGTTTATACTAACTTAATCTATATGTTAATTTTGGCTTAAAAACAGACAGGTGGGGGAGTCTTAAGCTTCCTGGTCCTCCTGTCAGTCTTAGGGAACCACATTCTTACAAGGTCACTAATTGGCTTCATTGTAATGGTTGGGGGTGATGTTTTACCCTGACAGGGTACCGTAATAACAGTAAAACTCATGGCAGAGAAATTGAATACCGGCCAGTTCAAGGACACAAGGGAGAGCTCGTAAACTGGGCCTTGCCTCAGTTTCTTCCCAGTCCAGGCCTTGCCTTAGAATGGGAGGCAGCATCCTTACCAGCTTGTATTGCCTGCATGGCCCCATCAGCAGGCCACCTCATACACTTCCCATTTAGCAGTTTGTCCACAGCTGACACGTTACACGTATGTCCACCCCCACACTTCTATGCACACCTACTTACCTATGGTGTCTCCGTGTAACTCACTAGAAAGTATCTGTGGTATTTCTTACTTTCTACTTATTTATTTATGCAAATTGAAGACATGCTCTTACTGATATGTCAAGGCTGCTTGTTTCAGAAAGTCATCTTGGAGTTACATGAAGAATAATTTTTAAAATACCTACTTATAGAGCAGCCTGGCTACTAACCAACTCTTTGATATTTTTGTTTTAAAAGGTAGGCATACTTTAAATTTGACAAAGACTCATAAAAATAGAAAAATCCTTGCTTGGGGGGACCGCACATACCTGCACACAATGGGGTGCCTTCCTTATGACTTCCTTTAATGGGCTGGACTTGGTTTTGGTATTCATTAGCGATCATATTTCCAGGAGAATTTCCTGTTAGCTTTGGCTAGATTACTATAGATGGACTAGACAGAAAATAGAGTCTCCATTGATTAGAGACAGTCTTTCAAAAACACGAAGTGAAAATAGAAGAAAGAGAATGTACCTGCATAGAATCTAGTAATAGAAATAGTAGGTGATCTGACTACATCTTAGAGCACACCAGTGAAATCCAGCTCTCTCATTGGCCAGTGTGGCAAGGACTGGCACATATGGATTTGCTCAAAGCAAGTAGAAACAGGCTTACTCCTTCCTCCACAGTGAAGTTACCAGATGGCCCCAAAGAAAGAATATTTTTCTCCTATTTTACTCACCCAGAAAATAAAAATCTTAAAAGTATTATGTCTTTCATGATTTCATCACGATTGAACATACCTAGGAAATGATGTTACCCAAAGAAAATCTTTGCCAGGCCCAGCAGTTGGCATAATGACTATGTCGCTGGACTCTCGTGTAGTCGATCATGGTTCGAGTCCCAGACCTGGTGGCTTAAACTCATGCCAGGCATCTGTGTGTATATGCCAAGGATCCCAAGAGGAGATGGAGGAGAAGGGATTGCGGCGTGGCCATCCCTCCTGGGAGACAATTTCTCACTTTCTGTCTTTCTGTCTCTCTCTGTCTTTCTGGGGAGCACACATGGCCTATAGAAAAAGTCTCTTAAAAAAAGAAAAAAGAAGAAGAAAACCTTTGCCTTTTGGGATCAATCTGAGCACTAAGTCATCAAAGAGAGTGGAACAGACACTTTGTTGGTCCCTGGCACGTACAGGGAAGCTTAAGACTGAAATACTACTCCTGTGTTGAGTTTATTAGGAAGAATGGCAACCAGGCTCTTTATCCTCAGGAAAATTTCAGCAATGTGTGCATGGAGGGGTGGGAGGGTGGGAGGTGGTGACACTGCTGACTGAGGGTAAGCCATATGGCGGCCACATGCTTCTCTGGCTGTCAAAGTCAGAAATCGCATCTGTAGGTCTACACATCCCTGGGATTTTTTTTTTTTTTGAGATATTTTCGCTATAGGGCGTGTGTGCTCGCCAGACAGAGAGAGACTTAGAGACAGAAAGCGAGAAATCACCCCCCAAGGAGGATGATCACGCCGCAATCCCTTCTCCTTCATTCTCCTCTAGGGATCTTGGGCACGCACGCACATGCGCCTGGCGTGAGTTTTAAGCCACCAGGTCCAGGATGCGAACCGCGGTTGACTATGTGGGAGTCCAGCGACATAGCCATTACGCTAACTGCTGGTTCCCATCGCTGAGATTTGATTTTTCACTATAGATCCAGGATTATCAAGGTACTCCTGAGGGCCTGCTATTTTAAGTTGTCATATGGGAGTGACGCTGATATTCGACCTCCCCTGCTGTGGCTGTTAGTTTGTCTAGCAGATTAGAGCAAGTAGTTAAGGAGAACCAGAGGGGAAAATGTGGGGTAATTAGGATTTCAAGCCCTGGTACAAATGGCTTGAATCTCAGGACATCCTACAAATGCATTCTACAAATAACAAAAGGGGCAGAGTGAGACCAGTAGAAAAAAAAATTTTTTTTGAGAAATTTTTGTCATGGGGCGCGTGAACTCACCAGAAAGACGGAGAGAGACAGAGAGACAGAAAGCAAAAAATCACCCCCCCCAGGGGGCATGACCATGCCACAATCTCTTCTTCTCCATTCTCCTCTCGGAATCTTGGGCACGCACTCACACACAGCTGGTGTGAGTTTAAGCCACCAGGTCCAGGACTCGAACCATGGTCAACTACATAGGAGTTCAGCGACATAGCCATTACACCAACTGCTGGTCCTGAAACCAGTAGAAATTTATCATCATCCCTAGAGATAAATGAATATCTCAAAACCACTTAAATAACTGAATTCAAAAGTAGGGAGGTTCAGGTGACAAGCTTCAGAAATCGATGTGTGTTTTACTAAATTGTACAATCATCTGCTAGGAAACCCTGAAGGTGGGTACAAAACTATAACCCTGTGTACCACGCACACACATGAGATTAAACTTCATCTAACACTGAATACTTAAAGGGTTATTACATTCTTAGAGAAAATATCCTTTATTCAAATATTGAATAGTCACTGAAATAGAAACTGAAAAACAACAGCATGTATAAAAGAGAAAAAATGGGTTCCCTACAATTAACAAACAGGAAGAAGAGCATCTTGGGTTTTTTATTTATTTATTCATTTAATAATAACTTACTAGGAATAATAAGCTTTTCTCTATATTCTTTTTTTTTTCTTTTTAAGAGAGATTTTTGCTATAGAGTGCATGCACTTGTTGGAGAGGCTGAAAGTGAGAAATTACCCCTCGGGGGGATGGCTACACTGCAATTCCTTCTCCTCCATTTTCTTGGGATTTTGGCCATGTGCGCACACACACCCAGCATGAGCTTTTTGGGGTTTTGTTTTGTTTAAATTTAAATTTTTTTGGGGGAGGAGAAGTTTTTGCTATAGGGCGCATGCACTCACCAGACAGGGAGAGAGAGACAGAAAGCGAGAAATCACCCCCCCGGTGGGGGGGGATGGCCATGCTGCAATCCCTTCTCCTCCATTCTCCTCTTGGGATCTTGGGCACGCACGCACATGCGCCCGACGTGAGTTTTAAGCCACTGATCCAGGATGTGAACCGCAGTCGACTACATGGGAGTCCAGCGACATAGCCATTACACTAATTGCTGGTCCCCCCAGCATGAGTTTTAAGCTACCAGGTCTGGGACTTGAACCACTGTCAACTACGTGAGAGTTCAGAGACATAACCATTATACCATCTGTGGGTCCTATTTTTGTCCATATTCTAAATCCACATCTTATCTTAATGGGAGACTAAACCTTTATAGATAATCATTGAAGCTGGACAGTATTTAATTTAAGACAATGAACTATGCAAGACATACCAGCCCACAAAGAAAAAGGTAAAGACTATATAAAACCAGTAAGATGTCCACACTTCAAACTAGTAATAAAACTATTCCAAAGTGGAAAAAATCATCCTCGATTATAAAATATCCTTAATGAAAATTTCATAAGCGCATAAAAATTTCAATTAGGCCAAGAGGCACACAGAAAATAGAGTCCTCTGCAGCTCCAGGATGGGCAAGTTTAGTTTCTACACTTGAGCTGAGGAACACTGGTCCCCACAACATGGCTCCAATTTCAGTTACCAGGATCCATTAGCCATGTATAATTGCATAATTATTCCTCAGTGCATGTGCCCCAGCAAAATGTGGTCTCCCTGTTTTGTGGTAAGCCCACAAGATGTTTTACAAAAATAGGTCATTGAAAGTGAGAATTGGCTAGGAAAGATTGAAATACAGCAAAAAAAAATGGTAAGTGATAACACTGGAAGTAAAATTTGATAACATTTGAATTGATCACAAATGCAACTATAGAAGAAAGCACAGAGAGTGGGAATGTTGACACTGCTGTTTGCAAGTTGGGAAGGCCAGGTTACCCTCATAAATGAGGAAAGCGATTGAGGCTAAAAGGATGAAGATGTTCCAGAGGAAGTGGCATCAACCACCTCCCATTGAAGAAATGCTGAGATATTTTACAACCTCGAAAGTATTGAGGACAAGTTGAGAGCTGACCCAAGTATAGACAGGAGGATAACAGTGAGAGTAGGCCTGTGGCTCTCTTGTTTCTCTCTGAAGCTGACACTAAAAGGCTAAGAGATCCTCAAAGTTCTCCTCTCTTTCTGATTCAAACTTTCCACTCCTGACTATTTTCCATAACAATGATCACCTTTTCTATACCATTTTCATCTTCACCAGGGTGTTTGTCTCCCCCAGCTAAAATAAGATTATTTTCCTGAAAGTCTATCTCCGTCAATGCAGGCTAAATCTTAGATTTCCACTTGTGTAGACCTATTGCTGATGAAGCAATGATGACCTTTACATTTGCTTGGACCATGAGGAATTGTAGGCTCACCATTTCTCTCAGTTTATCTCCATCTAATCAGTATCTTTCATGACCCCGACCCCCTGGTTGGTCATGTATGCCACACTCAGGCTCTTACCATACCCAGGCCCCAGATAGACCTCATCAATACTGCTGCCAAAGTGGTACACACACACTTGGCATATCATCTTTATATCTACCAAAGAATAAGTAATCAAGAAGTTCTCAAGGGTGTGCTGTATCAAGAAAATTAAACACAGACACACGGAAATAAGAGTCAAAAAACTATGAAAGTGGCCAACTTAATCATAGAGACAAGTCTGGAGTTGAATATTATATCCCAGAATTTAATCAGGAAAATTGAACCAGAACAGAAGATAAAAGTACATGGAACTGATAGGTTCATGCACCTTCCATTTGAATAAAATCCTAACTTGTTTCCTGGCTTTAAGCAAAGTTCCTTGGCATTTCTTTGAGTTAAGTTAAAACTGGTTTTCTTAGTAGTAATGAGTGAACTCACCACTGAAAGTAGTTAATGTAGGAAATTGTGTGATCAATGCAATGTGGGTGGGAAGGGAATGAAGGACAATTGTAGACACCAGAGGTGGTGTGAGAGGAGGGTGGGAAGGGACAGAGGGTCAGAAAGAGGGGTGGAAGTAATTCTAGGAACTAGTAATGGAAAATTTTTTGTAATGTGCATGATTGTATCACTATGCAATGTGTACTGGATGGGAGATTGCATTTTGTATGCTGTGATGAAGCTTAGGGAAGGAATGTAATTTGAGTTACAAAAAAAAAAAAGTTTCAGAAAAAAAAATATATATATATATTCAATTACCACAGTAGGATATGTAGCCACAGCTAGGTGCTACTTTATTGGATGCATAAAGTAAGACTTGTGTTCATGGAAATGTGGGTATCACCTGTGTTTGCTATGAGGGTATTTGGATTGATTAGGGTCTTTGGCGATACAATAAAATGTGAGGAGAAAACAGTATAGAAAGCAAACATAGATACCAGAGACTGTGGGAGGAGAGTGGGAGATGGCAGAGGGTAAGAGATAGAGAATCAAGGATGGGGGGAAAAAAAGCAAAACATACAGAAGACAAGAAATGGAAGATCATTTACTGACAATAACATGTTTGTTGATGTGCTTGATTGAGACAATATATAGTGTACTTTGGATGGAAAATCTCATTTTGTATGCTGTAATGATGTTCAGTGAATGAATGCAAATAAATAAATTGAAAAAAAAAAGAATGGGAAAAATAACTGTTTTTACAGAAAATACCAGATAGAGAAAATAAACAACTTTTAGGTCAAATAATCCTTTTAGTGTTATTTGGTAAAGCCATTATTTCCGATGTAAATAAGACTTTCATGAGACGTTTCAACATGCTCTCTATGAATGTGGATATTTACCTGAGAAAAGGATTTGTTTTTGTTTTTATTAGCCAGGAAATGGGAGAGATCTTATGAATGAGACAGTCTGCACTTATAATTTAGTTTAATTGGAACAGTGATGGGTCAGTTCTTCACTCCCAGCTTACAAGTCAGCAGGCTCTGGGTTTCCACATGGCCAACTGTGGTTTGAGTCCTAGACCCAGTGACTTGAAAACCATAGCCAATAAATGGATAGATAAATAAATAACTGTTTTTTAAATAAAGGAAGTTATGTTTTTGAAACTTTATGGAACCACGTGGAGCTTACTGCTTTGTCATTCTACTTAGTGCGACAAAGTGTAACCTGCTTCCAACTTCTCTTTCTTTTATTTCTGGTCAAGCACTGATTTCTTGGGAGTTCCTGTCTCTACTTGCTAGTGATGAGGAGAAGATGGCAATGAACTCTATCTGGTAGTCTGCGGCTAATCTGAAGAAGCACCGACAAGTGTGGCCCTGAGGCTGGCACAAAGACTCTTTGTTTCTCATGCCTTTGTGACTGATGGCTGCCTCATCAGTCCAATCTCCCTGGAAAAGCATTTCCAGGCTCCTCACCCTGTCCTCCAAGAATCTAGTCAAATCTGAGGCACACCTTTCCTCAAGTGCCAGGTCCCCACAATAGAACCTTCTGTGCCATTAGCTGTGTCAGCATTATCTTTTTATCAGGGTGCGGTGAACGGTGACTTATATGGTTATCATGGTTACATGAGGGTAGACATATCTTTTACTTTTTCATGTCCTAATACCCAGCACTGTCAGTACCTGCAACACAGAAGCTCCAAAAAAAACTTCTACTCCTTGTATGAGTTTGTATTTATTTGCTGTTTTCTACGACTGGCCCTTGCAATTAACTTAATGATCTTCATGACCAATGCAAGTACTGTGAGAACTTGAACCAAGTTTCACAGTGTGGGCCCATGCCAGAAACTGGTTGAATTGACTGAATCATTCCTTTTATCATTCTGAGTTCAAGAAATCTTCAAAAAGTTGCTGGAAAATGCATAGTATAAGAAAACTTTGCACTTTAATTACATTTTTCGTGAACTTTTTGAAGTCCCAGGATTATTTTTATCTCTAAGCTGTTCCCCCTAATCTCTGGGATACAGACCGATGCTGTCCCCCCTCTCCTGGCCATGCACCCACCATGGGGTGGTTGGCAGGTGACCTATTGAGGCCTGATCTGTGTTTACAGCCACTCCCCATTGCTCACATAGCCACCTGGGCTCTGCCTCCTGTCAGATCAGCTGTATTATTGGATTCTGACTGAAGCACAAAACTTATTTAGTGTGATTGTTTGTTTCATTGTACATTGCGATGTGGTAGTGGTGGAAATAGGGGGCACGGTGGATGTGGTGTGCTGTGGTCATCTGGGAACCAACTCCCAACCTACCACCTCTCTACTCCCATCTGTGAATGAATTGTCTTCCATGAGGCTGGAACGTGTCCTGGGAAGGTTGGGGACCACTGTCCTAGACAAACGGCATACTCACTCTCCCCCAGTCCTGTCCAATCTGCTTAAAATTACTGTTTAATTTTTCTCGCTTAAGATTACTAAAACGAGGGACCAGCAGTTGGTGTAATGGCTATGTCGCTGGACTCCCACGTAGTAGACTGCGGTTCGAGTCCCAGACCCAGTGGCTTAAACTCACGCCGGGCGCATGTGCGTGCGTGCCCAAGATCCTGAGAGGAAAATGGAGGAGAAGGGATTGCGGCGTGGCCATCCCCTCTGGGGGGTGATTTCTCGCTTTCTATCTCTCTGTCTGTCTGGCGAGTGCATGCGCCCTATAGCAAAAACCTCTCCAAAAAAAGAAAAAAAAAGATTACTAAAATGAAAGTGGTTGATTGAACTGTGCCACTGTTATTTTACTGTTGAAAGGGTTCATGGCTTGTTCAGCTTGCTAGTCATTGTGAATTCTGTGCAAAACTGAGATTCCTGGCATGATAGGTCTCACTCATCTTATAAGGTGAGCTTGTAAACATGGAGGCAAATAAACTGAAGGACACCATTAGGTACATAACTACAGGGTCTCCTCGAGAATACTGTCTTTCCAAATGTTAAAGAGATAAACCAAAATAGAAGCATGTGAACATTTCCTCTGAGAAACTACCCTTCAAGGATATAACAACAGAGACACTTGGCTGCTGTGTCCATTTCCCTATTGCTTAGACTTCACAGTAGCCTCTGAGCTACAGCATGGGGGTTCTTTCTTTTTATTAATGGGTGAAGATAAATATTTTAGAAATCAAATAATAACACTGAGTTATAATTCCCTCTCTCTTTTTATTTTATTTTATTATTTTAATTTTAGGTTTTTGTCATAGGTGCATGCACTTACCAGGGAGGAGAGACAAAAAGAGAAAAAGTGATGGGACCAGCAGTTAGCATAATGGCTATGTCGCTGGGCTCCCATGTAGTCGACCATGGTTCGAGTCCCAGACCCGGAGGCTTAAACTCACACCAGGCGCATGTGCATGCATGCCCAAGATCCTGAAAAGAGAATGGAGGAGAGGGGATTGCAGTGTGGCCATCCCCCCCCGGGGGGGGGGGTGATTTCTCGCTTTCTGTCTCTCTGTCTCTCTCTGTCTTTCTGGCGAGCACATGCACCCTATAGCAAAAACCTCTCCAAAAAAAAGGAATAAAAAGAGAGAAAATGAGAAATCATCCTCTTCCTCCTCACCCCTCCGCCAGGGGAATGGCCACATCACAATCCCTTCTCCTCCATTCTCCTCTTGGTATGCACACACATGTGCCTAGCATGAGTTTCAAGCCATGGGTCCAGGGCTTGAACCATGGGTTGGTCATGTGGGAGTCCAGCACCTTAACTACCATGCCACCTTCTGGCCCTGTAAATCCATCTTAAAAATAATACCTATGCCATACATGGGGGGGCCATTATTCATTGATTATGGGCAAAATTTCTAGCACTTATATAAAAACCTGCAGGTGGCACTGCTTGCTGACTTTCCATCTTAGAACATTCCTTCTTTTACCTGACCAAGCAGTCTGAACCATTTCAACTTTCCATGATATTACAGATGCCCAAAACTTAGCTCCCATATTGTCAAGAATCAAGTTGCCATGAATCTGACCAATGAATTCATCAATGTAAAACTTTATACTTTGTTATTATATTCTTTCAAATTCTAAATAATTGGCATTTCCTAGAAAAGAATGATTAGGAAGATCTGGTTCAGGTGGATTATCAGGACAAGATCCAAAAACTGCTACACAGGATGTATTTCCTGTAGCTTTTGACAAAGGCGAAGTAACTATAGGAAGCTTTTTTTTTTATTTATTTATTTTTCTGGAGAGGTTTTTGCCATAGGGCACATGCGCTCACCAGAAAGACAGAGAGAGACAGAGAGACAGAAAGCGAGAAATCACCCTCCCAGGGGGCATAGCCATGTTGCAATCCCTTTTCCTCCATTCTCCTCTTGGGATCTTGGGCATGCATGCACATGCGCCCAGCATGAGTTTAAGACACTGGGTCTGGGACTCGAACCGCGGTCGACTACATGGGAATCCAGTGACATAGCCATTACGCCAACTGCTGGTCCCAGGAGGCTTATTTTTCACCAGAATGTCTCACATACTTCCAGTTGGAGTTAAAGGAGACCATAGAAAGGGAAATACTATTCAGAGAGACCTTGGCTTATAATTTCCCATAATAAACAGAAGAGCTCATCTTTTGCTGCTAAAAACTTAATAAATCTCAAGGTGAGTAAGAAAAAGTGCCAAAAAAAAAGATGGGAAGGAGTGAGAGGGGTGGAATGAGAGGGAGGGAAGAAAGAAAAGAAGCCAAAAAGAGAAGAGAGATTGCAAAGGAAGACTGCCAAGCAGACAGCTGATTTTTCAGCAGGAATAGTGGAATAATCATTGTGTTATGACTCTCGGTGTTCAGATATTCCTAATAAAACTATCTTTTGAAAACAGAAGAGAAATCTTTTTAAAGATTTTATTTTTTAGGGCAATTTTAGGTTCACAGGAAAATTGAGCAGGAAGTATAGAGAATTCCCACAGAGCCTTTGTCCCCACACATGAACATGTACAACATTCCTCCACTCCCAACTCAGTGTCAACATTGGGCATCAGAGTGGTACATTTGTTACAACTGATGAACCTATGTTTGTTTTTGTCTTTAGAGGTTTTTTTCTATAGGGTGTGTGTGTTCTCCAGGAAGACAGAGAGAAACAGAGAAACAGAAAGCGAGAAGCCACCTGTCCCAGGGAGGATGGCGAAGCTGCAATCCTTTCTTCTTCATTCTCCACAAAGGATCTTGTACACAGACGCCCATGCACAAGGTGGGAGTTTGAGCCACCAGGCCAGGGACTCAAACCACGGTCAGCTACATGGGAGTCCAGCGACATAGCCATTACACTAACTGCTGGTCCCCTGATGAACCTATGTTGACCGTTGCTATCACTCAGAGTCCATAGTTTATATTAGATTCACACTTGTACATTCTGAGGGTTTGGATAAAAATATAATGACATGTATCTACCATCACAGTATTATACAGAGTGATGTGTGATTTCAATGCCCTAAAAATCCTCTGTGCTTCACTCTATTCAATCTTACCTTCCAACTAACACCTGGCAACTGCTGATCTTCTACTGTATCCATAATTTTGCCTTTTCCAGAATGTCATAGTTAGAATCATTCAGTACATAATCTTCTCAGTTTGGATTTCATTAGCAATATTATTAACTGCTCTTCCATGACTTTTCATGACTGAATAACTCATTTCTTTTTAGTGCTGAATAATATTCCATTGTCTGAATGTGTCCCAATTTATCTATTCACTTATTGAAGACATCTTGATTACTTCCAAGTTTAACCAAAAATGGATAAACTCCATCAACATTCATGTATTGGTTTTGTTTGGACATGTTTCAATTCCTTTGGATAAATGCCAAGGAGTACAGCTGCTGAATTATATGTTAAGGGTATGTTCACTTTTGAAAGAAACTGCCAAACTGTCTTCCAAAGTGGTTGTAACATTCGGCATTCCCACTAGCAATGAGTGAGAATTCCTGTTGCTCTACAACCTCATCAGCATTTGGCGTTGTCACTGTTCTAGACTCTGACCATTCTAATAAGTAGATAATGGTATCTCAGTGTTATAATTTGCACTTCTGGTGATATGTGATATGGAACATCTTTTTGTATGCTTATTTGCCATCCATATATCTTCTTCAGTGGGATGTCTCTAAGTTCTTTGGTACATTTTTTAATTAAATTTTTTGGGTATTTTTATTTTTAAGAATTTTTTTTGTATATTTCGGATAATAGTCGTTTATCAGTAAAAGGGGTCATGAAAAAGTTCATGGAAAATGCATGTTATGTAAAACCTATGTATGGATTTCACAATTTTTTGCATGAAAATTAACTTGTACTGTAGTTCAATTTTTCACTTTTTCTCCTTCCCTCAATTATTAATTATTTTTTGGCAAAAATTTGCTCAGTTAGTGGCTTCTAATTTTCTTGACATTGTCTTTCTCAAAGCAGAAGTTCTTCATTATAATAGTCAAACTTATTAATAATTTCTTTCATAGATGTACCCTTGGTGTCATAGATAAAAAGCTACCACCATGCCCAAGGTCATGTAGGTTTTCTCCAGTCTGTCTTCCAGTTTTATAGTTATTTTCTTTAACTGCGATCCATGATCCATTCTAGTTAATTTTTATGAATGGTGTAAGTTTATGTATAAATTCTTTTCTTTTTTGGAATGTGGATGTCTGATTGTTCCAGCATTATTTGTTGAAGACTATCTTTTGTCCATTGAATTGACTTCTCCCTTTTGTCAAAAAATAGTTGACTACATTTGTATAGGTTTATTTTTCTATTGATCCTTTTTCTATTCTTTTGGCCATGTCACACCGTTGTGGTTACTGTAGCTGTATAGTAGATCCTGAAGTTGAGTAATGCCAGTCCTCTGACTTTGTCTCTCTCTTTCAATTTCATGTTAGCTGTTCTGGATCTTTTACTTTAGAAACATTGTGTTAATATCCACAGAATAATTTACTAGGATTGCACTGAATCTATAGATCAAATTGGGAAAAAATGACATTTTCACAATGTTGAGTTTTCTTAACCATGAACATGGAATATCTTTGCACTTATTTCATTCTTTGATTTCTTTCATTGAAGTTTTGTAGTTTTTCTCAAACAGATCTCGTACACTTTGTTTAGTATTTAATTTGGAGTAGTGCTTATGTAAATAGTATTGTGTTTTTAACTTAAATTTTACTTTCTGTTGTTGAGATACAGGAAAGTAACTGATTTTTGTATATCAGATTTCTATACTACAATATTGCTATCATTATTTATTGGTTACAAGAGTTTGTTAGGATTTTTTCAGATTTTATACATTAACAGTTATCTGCAAGTACAACATTTTTAAAATGTATTTTTTTTTCTTTGGTCATGATAGAGCATGTGAGTACACATGTGAGAAAGAAAGTGGGAGAGAGAAAGAGGCTCACCCTCCACAGTCTGTCTCTGCCACAGTCCCCTTCCTCTGTCCTCCAGTCTGCTGGGTCTTGGCCACTCACACGTGTGCCCAGTGTGTTTCAGGCTGATCAGTTTAGGGATCCAAACAGCTGTCTTTTTTCATTAGCTAGGACTTCCAGTACAATGTTGAAAAGAAGTAGCGAGAGGGAACATCCTTGCCTTTTTCCTAAGCTTAGCAGGAAGGCTTCTATGTTTTTTAAACACACATTTTCAAAGACAAGAAGTGAAATTAGTAGCAACAGAATCTACAGCAAAGTTGTTTTATTTTTTTAAGAAATTTTTTGCCCAAAATGAAAGGATTGATTAATGTTGTTTTGGCTTATGTTTTGTCTTGTTTTACCCATCTCACTGCCTTATTGAACTTGATTGTGATAGCTGAAATAGTTCCACATAATCTTGGTTGTTTGGTATGTTCTTTTTTAAAAAACAACAATAGTACTTTATTCAGGTACAATTTGCATATGATGAAATTCACATTTATGTATAGCTTAATGACTGTACAAATGTGTGCATATGTGTAAGTATATGGTGTATATATACTTATTTATGCTAATAAAATTTAGATAAAGCTGATAGATTGATGAAATATACCTTAAGGATAAAAGTATTAATGGCTATTGTTGAGTTAAAATAATTTTGATACCAAAATCAGGGAATACTATAGATCAATATCCCTTATGAACAGATTAAAAAAAAATAAGGAAGATATTTACAAACTAGGGTGGTTTGATCAGTAACATGATGCCCAAGTGATGTAGATGGGTCCATATAGAGGACCACAGGTGAGGTCTTGTACATACCAGGCATGTGTGGCCCTGATCCTGGCTCGCTGAGGAGGCTAGGGATAGACTGTGGGGTGGGAATGGCCCCGCCGAGATTGTTTGTCTTCATTTCTCTCTCTTTGCCTGTATTATGGTCTCATAAAATACATTTAAAAATTTAAAACTAAATAGCACAACATATATCATGCTCAACTTGAATTTATTTTAGGAATGCAGGTTGAATAAATGTTCTGAAGCCTATTATTCAAATGCTACCTTAACAGACTATGCAGAGAGAAACCATATAATTATTTCAATATGTAAAGCAAATGTGGAAAAAGTTATAGAGGTTTACTAGAAGTAATTATAGAATTTCAGGTTGGATTAAAGAATTAAACGTAAAAAACAAAACTGTAAAACTTTTATAAGAAAACGGAGGAAAATAAATGATTTCAGAATAGGCAAGGATTTCTTTTTCTTTTTGTAGAGTTATTTTAACTTATTTAATTTTATCTGCCGGGGTCCAGCCTTGGCGGGGCTGAGTTGACTCGTCAGAGGTGGCGCAGGTGAACAGAAACAAAAATTAGACTAAGACCTCAATGCTTCTTAGCAAGTTCTCAGCTGGCCACAGCCAGAGTTAGCTCCAGGCTGCCGCGCTAGCGGCTGTCAAACATACGTATTCATTGAGGGGTGTCTTACAGGAGTAGGAGGGGTGAGGGGGAAATAAAAGATTTACTCTACAAAACAGGGTATTTAAGGCACAGGAACAATAATCATAAACATGATGTCTACCTTGTATGATTAGGTATAATCAATTACATTTCTCAGGATGAAGGAGTCTATTTGTCTGGTGCATTTTCTTCTTAAATCTTGATTGCCGGACAGGGCCTTTTTGGGTGAGAGGGTCTTGTAGCTCAGGAGACAACACAGGGTGTTTTATTAGCAGTATTTCATAGTTAACAGCGCACAGGGGAGAAACTGCTTGTAATTAGGTGCTATTCCTTGCTTGCCTCGGACCAGATAAGAACTTTCAGCTAAGATAATTACCCTTCCTCCTGGAGCCTTCAGGTTTGTTTATCCTGTCCTGTTAGCCAGATCTGTCCTTCCTCTATTAACCCATGGGTCCCTGTATTTATTGGCTGAATTCTTTGTCTGTTAATCAGTGAATTCTTGTGATAATTTGGCCTGATACAAGTCAACTTTGGCCTGTAGCTTTAACAAGAAGTATTTATGTAAAACTAGCCTTAAACTAACTTAGTTTACATATGTTACTAATGCTAATTTGGCTTATACTAACTCAACTTAACATATGTTAATTTTAGTTTAAAACAGGCAGGTGGGGTTGTCTGTCTCAGGTTCCCTGGCCCTTTACCCTTGCAGAGTACCATAATAACAGTAAAGCTCACAGCAAAGAAATTGAGTGCAGGCCAGTACAGTGACACAATGGAGGGCTCCTACCAGTTTGTGTTGTCTGCATGGCCCCGTCAGAGATTTTCGCTATAGGGCATTCACTGGAAAGACAGCTGGAAAGACAGACACCAAAAGCGAGAAATCGCCCTCCAGGGAGGATAGTCACACCACAATCCCTTCTCCTCCAGTTTCTTCTCAGGATTTTGGAAATGCACAGATGTGTGCCAACCGTGAGTTTTAAGCTGTCAGGTCTGGGTCTCAGACCGCAGTTCGACTACATGGGAGTCCAGCAACATAACAATCAAGCCCTCTGCTGGTCCCGGGACATATTCTTTTTAATGATGGAGAGCCAAACAAAGGGGCCAGAGACTACAAATTGCATTTAAAACTTCTTTTTTTCTGAAGCAAATATCACATGGCCAATATCAAAGTCAAAGAGGCAGAGAACCATGGCAAGGATGTTCAAAATGGAAGAAATACTAATCAGCAAATAGTTTAAAATATCACAGGATAAGTATTCACCAATTTTAACCTGATTACATCCAAATTTTTTTTTTTTTTTTTGGAGAGGTTTTTGCTATAGGGCGTGTGCACTCGCCCGACAGACAGAGAGAGACAGAGAGACAGAAAGTGAGAAATCACGCCCCAGGGGGGATGGTCATGCCACAATCCCTTCTCCTCCATTCTCCTCTCGCGATCTTGGGCACACATGCACATGCGCCCGGCATGAGTTTTAAGCCACCGGGTCCGGGACGCGAACCGCGGTAGACTACGTGGGAGTCCAGTCGCATAGCCATTACGCTAACTGCTGGTTCCCCCAATTTTTATTCTTAACGTGGAAAATAATTTTGAGAACAGAAATGTTGAGTTATCATCATTACATATATAAGTATATATTATAATCAAATATAAAAATAGAGAGCAGGTAGTTTTGTTTGTTGCTTAACAATATTATTGATTAATGTCTCCAACCCTTCTGATCTCTATGGGGTCATCAGAAAAGTCATGATGTATTTTTCTGTGTTTCTGTGCAAAAATGTGTCCTGTCTTTTCTGATGACTCAATATTTATTTTCCACTTGTAATCTTTTGAGTAATGCATTTCTCACTTTAACTTTGATGGAATTTTCTTATTTTTTTATTGTTGTTGTTGGTTGGTTTGCCTATTTGTTTGTTTTAGGCTTTAAAAAGGGTGGGTCCTAGTCCAATTTGACTGCTGCTCTTATAAGAAGAGATTAGGACACAGTACACACAGAGGGAAGACCATGTGAAGACACAGAGATAATATTTTTTAGCTTTTGTTCCCCATTTTTTACATAGAAAAGACAATTTTGTGTACCTATAAACAACTGTAGAATAAACATTTGATATGGCAGTTTTGGAAAGCTGATTAAAGATTGGATAAAAATCAGGACTAGCAGTTGCCATCATGGCTACGTCACTGGACTCCCAGGTAGTCAACCATGGTTCGAGTTCCAGACCTGGTGGCTTAAACTCATGCCAGGCACGTGTGCGTGCGTGCCCAAGATCCCAAGAGGAGATAGAGGAGAAGGGATTGCGGCATGGCCATCCCCCCTGGGGGGGTGATTTCTTGCTTTCTGTCTCTCTGTCTCTATCTTTCTGGCAAGTGCATGTGCCCTATAGCAAAAACCTCTCAAAAAAAAGGACATTAATACAACTAAAGTAATGTTTTCATTGACCCATCTTATTAAATCTTTATTATGCAAAATTTATATTGTTTAATATTTCACTTTGTTGTTGATATTCCTCAACTGTAAGTTGGATCTATTTTGAAAGAATAGATGTCATAATGTGGCATCCATCCCTATGTATAAATTGAATGAAGAAGACACATATGACTTTATATTTATCCTTTGAAATTTGCTCTAAATGGTCAACTTCAGCAAGATCTAGATTGAGATTTATGTGGAGATCAATCATAGTGATAACCTAGTGGGTCTATTAATGATAACTTTTTTTAAATGAATACAATAAAGATAAAATGTTCAACGGCTAGAAAATAGAGATACAGGGCCTGGACAATGGCACAACAATAAAATGTGATGCTCCATGAGGCTGACCCACATAAGAAGTTTCCAGATTCCTGCTTGTAGACCTCTTTAGGTAATTGGGCACATGTGTGCTCCTAATCCAGGACTGGCTAAAGCTGAGAGTGAATTGTGATGTTAAGAACCTGTTGGGGTGGGGGTTGTTGCTGTCTGATTCTCACTTCTAGAATAAATAAAGATTTTTTCAAAGCTCTACTTAAAAAAAAAAAAAGGTAGTGGACATACAAAAGGCAATGAAATTAACCTGGAGAATATTTTTTCACTGAACATGGGCCTTCTACCCAATGAGAAATGGAACCAGTGCAAGAACATCTTCATCTCCAACATTCTCTGATAAAGTAAAGCAAACACTAAAGAAGAGATGCACTATGACTTTCACTAAGAATCACCCTGCAGAGTCAGCAGGTAGCATGGATATTAAGGCACTGGATCCTACATAGCTAACTGTGTGGTTCAAGTCCTGGACCTGGAGGCTTGAAAATCATGCTGGGTGTGTGTGTGTGTGTATGTGTGTGCCCAAAATCCCAAGAGGAGATTGGAGGAGAAAGAATTGTGGCATGGTCATCTCCCCTGGGGGGTGATTTCTCAATTACCCCCCCCCAGTCTTCCCCTCTCTCTCTAGTAAGCACACACACCCTCATAACAAAACAAAACAAAACAAAACAAAACAAAACAAAAAAACAAGATTCATCCTTCTCCAAGAAATAAAAGATTGGCTCTACTCATGGATACCTACTCAACCTTAAAAGTTTTCCTCTGCACAGTAGAATGTGGTATTATTTGTTGAAGATATTTTGTGGTTTTATCAACAGTACTGGGGAGAAATGTTCACCTGTTGAAATATCCATTTTGTAAGACAAATAATAATGTGATTGAATGTATGGAAGAAAATGAAATGAAAAAAAAAACAGAAAAAAAAGAAAATATATTTATGTGAAAGAAGTAGAAAAATAGCAACAGCAACAATAAAAAGCCAAGAATAAGACTGCAAGAGCAAAAACTTCGAGGAAAAAGAGCCCAGAATGTTGGTGATACAAACCCAAATTAGAAATTGTATATAAAAATCACAGACTGGGGACCAGCAGTTAGCGTAATGGCTATGTTGCTGGACTCCCACGTAGTCAACCACAGTTCGAGTCCCAGACCTGGTGGCTTAAACTCACGCTGGGCGCGTGTGCTTGCGTGCCCAAGATCCTGAGAGGAGAATGGAGGAGAAGGGATTGCGGTGTGGCCATCCACCCTGGGGAGTGATTTCTCACTTTCTGTCTCTCTGTCTCTCTCTCTCTGGCTGGCAAGCGCACACGCCCTATAGCAAAATTCCTCTCCCCCCAAAAAAACCACAGACTTTGAAGAAAGTGTGCATTATGAACCTTATAACAAGAGCAGATCCTATTCAAGAACATAGGATATATGTTTAAGAAATTGACCACTAAATTAAAAAAAGGTTTACAACTAAGTCTCTAGTAGAAACTATATTTAAAAGGGAAATTGTTTTATGCTTTTGGCATGGAAGTCAAAAACTCATATTACGTGTAGTGAAAACAGATAAGGAAATTTTGCACTAGTGACCCTAGGTGTCTTTTAAATTTCATTTTGTTATTTTAATTACTAGAAGTTGTGTGTGCTCTCTAGAGAGACAGAGAGAGTGAGGGAGAAAGCATCCACAATCTGGCATGGTCACACCATAATTCCTCCTTTTCTATTTCTTCATTTTGTCAGGATTTGGGGCTCTCATGTCCATATTCCTGGTGTTTCTTTAAGCTTCCAGGACTGGAATTCAAACCATGGTCAATCATATTGGATCTAGCTTTTTAGCCATTAGCCTATGAGGCCAGTCCTGTAGAGGTCTTATTTTAATGCTAAAGAAGTTGTCTGTTGGATAAAGTAAAATCTTTTCATGCACCTGTACATAAATAAACCAACAAATAAATCAATCCTAGGAGATTTTTGTGCCTTATTTATTTTTGTATTTAATTATCGTACATCTCCACAGTGTACAATATTGTTTTTCAAAGCATACATGCATTACATATTGATCAAGTAAAATATAATAGCATGTACATCGTTCTCTTTAGATAACTTTCCATTGTTGATCATATGCCTTTAAAATCAGCATTCACTGTTAAAGGACCTCCAGAACTATCACTACTGTAACATACAGTGTTTTGGCTGTAAAAGCCATTTGAAAGTTCAAAATTTTAAATGTTTATGGAAAGTACTAATCCTTAACTTAATTAAAATGTGAATGAGATTTCAATTCTGTGAAGCACTCCTTTGTCTACAAAATGCTTCTGCTTAAGGAGGTACAACCAAGAATTGGGATCAGTGAAGCATTTTGTTTCATTTACCCAAATGGTGATGTACTTTTAGAGATCCTGGTCAACTTTAATTCCTATAGGATGAAGTAAGATTGTGGACTTGATGCAGAATATTTTCTTTTAATACAGTTCAACTTTCATAGTGATACCAAACAGTTTCAGTGTTTTATTTTTACTCTGTTTTTGCTAAAGGCCATGTGAGTTGGCTAGAGAGGGCCAGAGAGACAAAGAGAGAGGGAAAAGGATAAAGTCTGTACCCCCTCCCCCCATAAGAAGTGATCACCTGCAATCCCTTCCCCATATCTCCATCATCTCAGGATTTTACACATACATGCATATTTGCCTTGGGTGTTTCTCAAGCCACAGGATCTGAGACTCAAGTCATGTAGTCAATCATGTGGATCCAACTGTCCCAACCACCAGACCAGGGAGCCTGCCTGAGACTGAACAGTTCTAAATCTTGAGTAATTACACATACCTTGCCCATTCTTAGAGACAGCTGTGCTCACATTTTACTGTTTTGAGCCTTGACTAAAGCTGTTGACCCTAAACTTCTGAGGTGCAGCCAAGATAACTACATTTCTTATTTGTCATTGTAAATTACCTTTACCCATGTGTCCATTTTTACTGTATTTAGGGGTTTTTGTGTGTATGCATGTGTGTGTGTGAGACTAATCTGTTTTGCAGGTTGAACCTCATCATTTAATGTCCATAGTTGCTTCACCAGTCCATCTATGTGAAAAAAAAAATAAAGAATTGCTATTTTGAAATCACTTACTATTATACTTTTATTTGTAAAGAACTAGTTAGTCTGTAAGGAAAAATAATGAAATTTAGAATAAAATTTGCTAAGTGGGTCAGTTTTTCTTCATTTCATTCTTTTACTATTAATATATTCTTGTATTTAAAATGCAACTATTAAACATTGAACCACATATTAAAATATACTGGCAGGGGAGAGAGAGACAGGGAGATAATATAAATTCCTACTATAGGAGATCATATAATTCTTATAAACCACTTCTGTTTCTGGTTTTTCCCTCCACTTGCAAGAAGTCTTCCTTTCAATTTTCTGGTTGCTTTGGTTCAGCATAAGACAATAAGGCACAACAGGAGAAACAAGAAAATAAATATCTGTGCTTGAGTATACACAGAGGAAACTGAGACAGCTGTAAAAGTGACTAATGTTAATAATCTGAACCTATTCAACTTTGTCAAGAAAGAAAAAATAATTCTCTTTCCCGCTTGTCGGAGAAGGCACGAGTCCATCTGTATATGGTTCACACAGTCTGCCTTCTTTCTGAAGACTACCAGAAATAATGTTCAGTAGAAAGCTCACCAGTCACATTTACTCTGCATGAAAAGATACTGAATGCCATCTGACCTGTGGTGAGTGACTTTTTGCTCCTCATTTAATCACAGCAAGAGTCGTTTTCACACAGCAAGGGATAGGAGACTTTCAAACTAATAAAAGCATAGTTTTCCTAAGAAATTTGCAAGAACAATTGTAATGACTAGTGGAAATTATCCAGTAAAATAATAGTAAAGCTAAAAGCAGAAACCACAGGAGTAGGAACATTGTTTGTCAACAGGATATGTGGAACTTTTCACTTAATGTATAAAACCAAGTCCTAATACTCAAGAACAAATCTGGGTTGAAAACGGCCAATAATCAATGAATAATATTTCAAGGGACATAAAATACATTACCAGAGCAAACCATTAAACTATTTCAATGATTGCTCTTTGTGCTGAATAATTTAGGACATTGTATATGCATCACAAATCTTTGGAATAAGCTGTTTTTTACTTTGTTTCTGTTTTTTTTTTTCTTTCTTTT
Organism: Tupaia tana; assembly: GCA_026018925.1. Taxonomy (NCBI): domain Eukaryota; kingdom Metazoa; phylum Chordata; class Mammalia; order Scandentia; family Tupaiidae; genus Tupaia; species Tupaia tana. Next base: position 113,155,749 of record JAKSZU010000004.1, on the reverse strand, counting down.
CCTCCTATATATTTTTATATTAAAAGCACCATATTAAGGGAATGGATAAACACACACTGAGAGAGACTGTGTTCTAAATATACTTTCAGTTTCTCATTCATGATATTTACAAAGATCATATAGTGAATGCATTATGTTGCTATTTAATAGTATAAGTGCTGGACAGCACAGATCCAAGGACTGTACTTATTTAATCATTCCAAAAAAGATGGAATCTAATTTTCTTAAGACATTATCGTTTTAGTTCTATCATATTTACAACTCAATCTCCTTTATAGGTTTTCTTCTTCTCTTAAACTTCTAAACAACTGTATTTTCACACATAGTTGTAGGAAACAAAACATAGAGGTCCTGTGTGAACTTTACCTAGTTCCACTTGATGACAATATCTTGCAAACTATAGAATGATTTCATAGCTAGTATACTAACATAAATATAATTCACTTTTCTTGGTCAAAATTTCCTCAGTTTTACTTGTACTCATTTATGTGCACACATATTTAGTTTTATGAAATTTTGTTCTTTTTAAAAGCTTATTGATTTCTTTCTCTCATGAGCAAAAGAGACAGAGAGAGAGCCCGTTTAATAGAGTATTGGTGTGCCAGCCTCAGATCATACAGAGAGGCCTTCATATGTAAACCTGGAACCTTTATATGTTGGTCAGCCATACATACTGTCAGGCTTTACCTCTGTGCCACCATCTAGCCCCTGAATGTTGTCCTTATATACATGATCACAGCCAATATAAAAAATTCCATGATCAGAGGGATCCTTGATATTGTGTTCTCATAATCTCACACATACTCTTTCACCTACCCTACTTAACAACTGACAACAGCTAGTTAGTTCCATAACATTGTACTTTAGAACATCTTACAGGGAGATGCCAGAGAAAAGTGGAGGAGTAAGGAACTCCACATTTGTGCACATTCTTAAATGCAATAAACAAAACAAAACAAACAATCTCAAAATCAATTTTTTCAGACATTAACCAAAAGCTTGGAGTAAAAGCTTGCATCAACTGATTTTCGAGAAAAAAAACCATGACTGAATCTCAAGTAGCATGCTTTGGAACATTTTAGCATATTGTAGTCCTTTCTTATACTCCCAAGTTCAAGCAGTAGCACTAAAAATAACAGCACACATTCTCAGCACTGGAGGAAGGAAAACAGACCTCATCCTCAAAGAATTATCATTACTTAATCTGTCTTGTTGCTCCGTGGCAGAACACCTAAAACGTCTTATCTTATTTTGCCTGACTCAGAACTCATGCTAAGCTACTTGGTGCATATGTGTGTGCTGGGGAAAGTGTTTATTGAAATATTTACAGGCAAATATTTTTGTCACTGATGCCTGAGGCAATTATAACAGTTGAGAAAAATAAGAAACTAACTGTAAAGTTCGTAAAGAAAGGCTGAGGAATAAGATTTACATAAGGGATTTTAAAAGCTCCAACATATTCCTAGGACTCTAGAAGATGAAATGCATACTCAGGATTGTACACATGCCCAGCAAAGACCTGAGATGTCTACAAGATATTACCTCTGGCTGACTTTGAGTCTCTGAAGAAGTAGAAAGTGATAGTTAAGGCAATGTTGTAAATTGTCTAACTGAGTATTAAAGAAATGACTCAATTTATAAACAAGACCTATTCACCATGTCTAGGAGAGTTTTATTTTTCATTTTCTTCTTTCAAAGGTTTAAGGAAATCTTTGTCTAATAATTTGATAACTAAAATTCTAATGAATCAGGCTGGCCCATGGCATGGGGCTTAAGGCAGCTGGTTTCAAATACCTGGCTTTGCAGTTTGAGTTCTAGACCCAGTGATTTAAGACCTACACAGGCATGTGTGCCAGCAGGCCCAAAATCTCAAAAGGAGGAAAAAATATAGGAGAAAGGATTGTGGTGTGATCATTCCCCACAGATAGGACACTTTCTCACTTTCCCTCTCCCTCTCTCTTTTAACTAAAAAAAAAAAAAATCTAGTGAATCAAAGATTTCAATGGTCTGAAAAGAATATTGGCTTTACAATATCACTTCAGAAGAATTATTAAATAAACAACTACTACAACACACAGAAGAAAAAGAAACCACTCAGTAGAAAGAACATGATTTCCAGAATGACCACAATACCCAGTATTCAATGAAAACTTACAAAGTCTGCAAAGAAAGAAGAATATCGGTCATATACCAGAAAACTAAACTAAAATAAAACCTGCCTGAAGATGCTGATATGGCTGGAATATTACAAAAAGAATTTAAATAATCTGTCACAAATATATTGAAAGAGCCAAAATAGCCACTTTTAAGGAAATGTGTGAAACAGGTTTAACAGAATTGAGAGTATTAATGAAAAGATATGAAATATTTTAAAAATTAAATACAAATTCTGGAGCTGAGAAATACAATTTAACTGGAGTTCATTACATTAGATAAATGTCATATGCAAGAAAGCAAACAAGTCAGTGAATTTGAAGATATTTAATTCAGATTACCATTCTGAACAACAGAAAAAATATGAAGAAAAATGAACAGCATCTAAGGGTTCTATTTGATATCAAGTGTACCAATGTATGCATAATGGAAATTTATGAAGCAATGGACAGATAAAGGAACAAAAGAAATATTTAGAGGAATAATTCCTGGAAATACTCACAGTTGATGAAAAACCCTTATATGTTCAAGAAGATAAACAGATTCCTAGTAAGATAAGAAATGGATCACCATATACAAGGGATCTTCAATTATGACTCTGTAGGTAAACTTTGAGAGAGTTTGCTTGTATTTGACCTGATCTATAAGGACTGGTACAAGAAATCTCCAGGGTGAAATGAAAAGACAATAATTAAATCTTTTCAGAGATTTTTTTTAAAGCAGTAAATGTAAATATAAAATTAAATGCAAATATAAAAACAAATATAATTGTAGTTTCTGTATTTTTCTATATGATTTAAAAGACAACTGCAAAAATAATTTTTATATACTTATGTTGATAGACACACCATATATAAAGATGTAATTTGTAACATTAAAAGCATAAATGGGGGTTGGCAAAGCAATATAGGAACAAGTGATTTGCATATTATTGAAATTAAGTTGATATTAGCTTACTAGGTAGTTGTGAATTAAGTTGATAATTATAACTTTCAGGACAACGAATAAAAAAATTAATAACATATCATTTAAAAATAAAAAGGTAATGAAAACAGTACATTAGAAAATGTCTATTTAACACAAAATATAGGAATTAATAAAAAAGATATGATATATATAGAAAACAAAACATAAAAGTCAGAGGTAAAAGCTAACTTTTAGTCGTTACATTAAATGTAAGTTGATTAAATCCTCCAAATAGAGAGCATCAACATAATCAAAGTTGTTTCTTTGAAAGGATCAAATAAATGGACTCATTTTCAAAACTAAATTAATCAAATGTGAAAGAGCAAAGATTGAAATGGCTGAAATGAAGCTATTTTTATTCAGAGATGCATGGTCTTCTTAATAGAAAAGACTTCAAAAGTACTATTAGAGCTAATGAATTAGTACATCAGAGTTCTAGAATATAAGAGGAATATACAAAAATCAGTAGTATTTAGGGACCAGCAGTTAGCGTAATGGTTATGTCACTGAACTCCTACGTAGTGGACTGTGGTTCGAGTCCTGGACCTGGTGGCTTAAACTCATGCCGGGCATGTGTGCGTACATGCCCAGGATCCCGAGAGGAGAATGGAGGAGAAGGGATTGAGTCATGGCCATCCCCCCTGGGGGATGATTTCTCACTTTCTGTCTCTCTGTCTCTCTCTTTCTGGTGAGCACATGCACCCTATAGCAAAAACCTCTCCAAAATAAGAAAAGAAAATTAGTTGTATTTCTATATAAGTACTAATGAATTACCCAAAATAAAAATGAGAGAAAATATCATTTATAATAGTATCAAAGTTATAAAACACATTGCATAAACTGTATACTTTTTTTTTTATTTATTTTTTTATTTATTTTTACATTTTTCCACAAACATTTACTTTACATAGCAAAAAATTTTAGCTCATACTCCATAATTCTTGACAGTTTACAAACAACTTTCAAGATCTCAAAATACTGAATTTTAAAGATAATGTTCAAAATATGTCTTATAATCTTGTATAATTTTAAAACTCTATAACAACAGAAGCAGAATGGTTTCAAAAATATATATATATTTTAAACAAGGAATTACAAGTGGTGTACCCAGAAACCTGAAAAGACATTGTTTTTAAAAGTATAGAAAATTTAAATAATGCAAATACATCCTATGCAATGGATTGGAAAAGTTAATATTGTTAAGATAGAAATACTACCCAGAGCTAACTTCTGATTCAAGCAAACCCTGTCAAATGTCTCTGTGTGTTTATGTTTCAAAATGTACAGCTGATTCTAAAATTTGTATGACAATACAATGAACATGGAATAGCCAGTCTTGAAACAGAAAAATGTAGAGGACTCAAGTTTCCTGATTTCCAACGAAATTCACTACAAAGCCATAATAATCAAGGGAATGTAGTGATGACATGAGGATAGTCACGGACTAGAATTAAGATTTATAAAATTAACTCATACATTTATGGTCAATTTATTGTGACAATGTTGTCAAAACCATCACATCAGAATATTTTCTTTAACAAATGGTGCTGGTACAATTGGATATCCACATACAAAAGAGAGAATTTCAACTTCGATCTCAAACTGTATGGAAATATTAGCTCAGAAAGTATAAAATACTTAAATATAAGAGCTAAAATGATAAAAACACTTCAAAGTAAAATGTGTCTCTGGATTTTTTTTAAGAGAGAGATTTTTTTCTATAGGGCATGCATACTTTCTGTAGAGACAGAGACAGAAAACAAGAAATCACCCCCCAAGTGGAGATGACCACGCCACAATCCCTTCTCCTCCATTCTCCTCTCAGGATTTTGGGTACACATGCACATGCGTCTGGCATGAGTTTAAGCCACTGGGTCCCCTCAAACCACAGTCGACTATGTGGGAGTCCAACCATGTAACCATTATGCCATCTGCTAGTCCCATGTGTAGATCTTCACGACCTTAAATTAGACAACCATTTGTTAGATATGATACCAAAATATAAGCAACAAAACATAGAATAGCTACGCTGAATTTCATAAGAAATAATAAATTCTGTGCATCAAAAGATGCCATGTGGAGAGAGAAAAGATAATCCACAGAATGAGGGACAAAGTTGTAAAACAAATAACCATAAGTACTGGTGTCCAAAATGTATGACAGAAACGTATAACTGAGCAATATAAAATATGTATAACCCAATTCAAATGAGCAAAGGAGTTGAACAACTATTTCTTGAAAGAAGATATAGAAATAGCCAATAAGCACACAAAAAATACTTTACATCATTAATCATTAGGGAAAAGTAAGTTAACTCACAGTGAGATAAGTCTTTGTACCCTTTAGGGTGGTTATAACTTAATAAAAGAAAAATAAATGTTAGCAAGGATATGGATGAATTGGAACACTCATAAATTGCTCATTAGAATGAGAAATGTTGGGGGCCGGCAGATGGTGTGGCGATTAAGGGCGCTGGACTTCCATAAGGCGGACCGCGGTTCAAGTCCAGGACTTGGTGGCTTGCTTTCTCTCTTTCTTTCTCTCTCTTTCTCTCTCACTCTGTCCCTCTCTGGTCAAATTAAAATAAGTAAAAATAAATAAATAAAGTAAAATAAAATAATTCTTTAAGATAAAAAAAGAATATAAAGTTTTGCAGCTGCTATATAAAAGTCAGTAAGTTCTTCAAAATGTTAATCATACTGTTTCCATATAGCCCCCAAATTACACTTCTAGTATATACCCAAGAGAATTGAAAATATACTCATAGAAAAGAACTTGCACATGCATTTTTTAAAAGAGAATTTTGCTATAGGGTGCATGCACTCACCAGATAGAGAGTCAGAAAGTGAGAAGTTGTCCCCTGGGGAGATGGCCATGCCACAATTCCTCCTATTCCATTCTTCTCTCAGAATCTTGGGCATACACACACATGCACCTGGTGTGAGTTTTAAGTTGCTAGGTCTGGGACTCGAACCATAGTATACTACATGGGAGTTCAGTAATGTAACCATTATGCCATCTTCTGGTCCCCATTTTTATGAAAGCATTATTCCTAACAGCAAATGTTGAAGTAACCTGAATGAGCATCAACTGATGACCATATATACAAAAAGTAATTCCATAAAAAAGGAGTGAAGTACTGGGACCAGCAGTTGGTGTAATGACTACATCATTGGACTGTCATGTAGTCGACCACAGTTTGAGTCCCTGATCCAGCGGCTTAAACTCATACTGGGTGCTTGTGCATGCATACCCAAGATCCTGAGAGGAGAATGGAGGAGAAGGGATGGCAGCATGGCCATCCCCTGAGGGGTGATTTCTCACTTCTTGTCTCTCTGTCTCTTTCTGTCTTTCTGGCAAGTGCACGTGGCCTATAGCAAAAACATCTCCAAAAAAAAAAAAAAAAGGCTACAACTTGGATAAATCTTGGAACAGCATACTGAGAGATGCCATATTATAAAATCCATATATTGCATGACTCCATCTAATATGAAATATTCAGAGTAGGCAAACAATAGAGACAGAAAATAGAAACTCTTGTTTGGTTCATACATATTTAGGATCACTATTCTTGTTGGATTGATTCATTTATCACTGTGTAATTTTCTTCTTTGTCCTTATGGAATTTTAAAATAATTTTAAGAGTGAGAGACAAAGAGAGAGAAAGAGACAATGGCACCCCAGTGGAGTGTTCATGCTGTGATCCATCCCTAGCTTCAGTCAGCCCTGCATCATGTGCACATGCACACCTGGCATGTTCTACAGGGTCTCCAGTTGTGAACCCATAGCCTTCTCCTGTGGGTCAGCCTCACAGATCATTATTTCATCACTGCACTACTGTCTGTTTCCTGTCCTTATAACAGTTTTTAATATGAGTTCCACTTTACTTGATATTAAAATAGTCATTTCTGCTTTTATATTAATGTTAGCATGATATGTGTTCTTTCTATCCCTTTATTTATAACTATCTTATAATTGTGTTTGGAGTTATTTTCTTGTAAATAGCATTTGGTTGAGTCACAGTTTTTCATTTGCTAGTAAGTTTCTTTAGTTGCTATATTTAGATCATTTACTTTTGTAGTAATAATAGATACTGTCAAAGCTTCACTCTTCCATTCTGTTACTTATTTTATGTTCATTTTCTTTGCTTTTTTTTTTCTCTCATTCTTGTTTTCCTATGAATGACTTTAACATATCTTAGGATCCCATCTTGTTTTGTTTTTACTGTTTTTGAGGATGCAGTATAGAAGGGATTTTTTGAAGTTCCTGTAGGTATAATACATTATTCATATTTAACTTATCAGAACCTATTGAACTTGATGTTTTACCACTTTGAGTGCAGTATTAAATCAGACCTCTCTGAGAATAAAGTCCCTTTACTTTCTCCAGTTTTGAAATATAATTTTGTCAAGTGTTCTGTCTACAGTGCATGAAATGTTACTTATTTTTTCAATCATCAAATATGATTTAAGCACCTCATGACAAGAGCTGTCTACTATATTTGCCCCCTCTTTTTACCCATCTCATTGTTCTTTCATTTGTGAAGTCTTAAGTCTTCTATTAATTTCATTTTATTTTGTTTTGTTTTGTTTTCTATTTGGAGAGAATCTTTTAGCCATCCACTAAAACTAGGCTTGCCAGTAAATGCTGGTTTTTCTTTGTCTTGTTTGTTCCTGAAGAACAATTTCATTAGCTATAGAAGTAACTCTTCACCATTCTTTACCATTCCTTACTTTCAGCACTTAATATGTTTAAGTACTTGTTTTAGGGCCTTCTATCTTTTACTGCTCTGTTATGCCTTTGAACAAGAGATCATTTACCCTATAAAACTTGGTGCTGGTATTCTATCTCAGCATCAACATTTTTAAATCCTTTTGTTTTCCATGAGAAAATGGAAGGTCAAAGTCTTTACTTTTTATTTTTAAATTAAAGCTCTCAATCATTTCATGCTACTGATTTGTAATTACAATTTTATTCATTACTAGTTTCATATTAACACATTTCTTTTTAGATAAGCATTTGTTTGCATTAATAAAATATGAAATGTTCTAAGTTTTTAGGAAATGCTATTAACATTGATGCAGTATTTCTAATAATTAATAATAACTTTTAAGAAAACTAATTTAAAAATATACATACACACATTTCTTGGCTAGTCTTAGAAATTTTACTTAATTGATACATTACTTTTAGGCCCTATAGTAAGGAATACTTACCAGTATATGTTGTATATGGGTCAATTTCCATATTTACTCTCACTTTTTATAGAGCTATTACAGAATTCTAACTCAAGAATATTAAAAAATAATCACTGGTTTAATTTAAAAAGGGTCCCCTTTCTCAAAATCTACAACTGAGCTTGAACAGAAGATACTTTTATATTAGAGGAAAAATTAAACACTGTCTTAAATTCTAAAGTTTTAAAAGAATTTCCTAAAAATATTTCTCAAATATGTTGTACTATTTTCTATTCCTGTTTTACATTTTCTGAAGTGTTTGTAACAATTTGTATTGCATTATATTACATTTATAGTTAAGTCATATTGTCCTGGGGTTTTCTTTTTGGTAAGGCTTTTGATAATAAAATTAATTATTATATAATTACACATAATTCATAGTATATAGTACACATAACAACATGTAGTATATAATATATAATATATAATATATAATATGTATTGGGTCATCAGGTGGTATTGAGCCAGCAGATGGTGTGCTGTGGAAAAGTCATGACATATATATATATTTTTTTGGAGAGATTTTTGCTACAAGGCGTGTGCGCTCACCAGATAGACAGAGAAAGACAGAGAGACAGAAAGTGAGAAATCATCCCCCGGGGGGATGGCCATGTCGCAACCCCTTCTCCTCCATTCTCCTCTTGGGATCTTGGGCATGCACGCACACGTGCCCAGCGTGAGTTTAAGCCACCGGGTCCGGGACTCGAACCACGGTCGGCTGCGTGGGAGTCCAGCGACATAGCCATTACACTAACTGCTGGCCCCATGACATATTTTTCTATGTGTTTCTGTGCAAAAATCCTTCATAACTTTTCTGACAACCCAATATAAATATAAATATATAATATATGTGTAATATATACATAAGAATACCTCAATTTTCTGCTTCCTATTGGATCAACTTTGAAAACTGTGTTTTTGCAATTAATGAGAGTTCCATTGCTACACATCTTAGACAACACATTGTTAACCTTATTCATTTTAGATATTCGAGTGGATATTGCGTGTTTTCATTTTCTAATGTCTAAAGATGTTGAGAATTGTTCACATCAATATTAAACATTTTGGGCGATAGCAGGTGATGTAGAGGTTAAAGTTGTGGACTCCCATGTAGTTAACTGTGGTTCAAGTCCTGGACCTGGCAGCTTGAAACTCATGCTGGACACATGGGCATGCATGCCCCAAATCCCAAGAGGAGATGGGAGGAGAAGAGATTGCAGCATGACCAATCCCCAACCCCTTGGTTGAGTGATGTCACACTTTCTGTCTATCTCTCTCTGTCTTTTCAAATACTTTGACATAAAAATGTTGGGTCATTTGTGTTATTGAGCTGTAAATAATGTTAATGTGTCAGATATTTTTTTAAGAATTATTTTATTTAACTTCATTTATTTATTTTAATTTGACCAGAGAGGAGCAGAACGAGAAAAAGAGAGACGGAAAGTAAGAAAGCAATCTACCAGGTCAGGGACTCAAACTGCAGCTGGTCATGTGAGAGTCAAGTGCCATGAAGCACCAAGCCACCTGCTAGCCCCCAGATACAAATTTTATAAATATGCTCTCCCTGTTTCTGAAGTCTTTTAAATTACTAATGGTATTTTTCATAAGGCAGTATTTTTAATTTTAATGAAGTCTGATTTATCTTTTTGTCTCCTTTTAGACTTACTATTTTCTGTCTGAAAAATACTGCTGCACCAATGAGAAAATGATTTTTCTCTTTCTTTAATATGTAGTATAGTTTTACACTCTACTTTTAGTATTAAAAATCAATATTATTTTCAGATTTTTGCTATAGTGTGTGTGTGCTTGTTGGAGAGAGACAGTGAGAAACAGAGAGAGAGAGAGAAACTGAGTAATTGCTCATGAGGGGGAATGGCCATGCCACAGTACCTTCTCCATTCTCTTCTCTGGATTTTGGGCATGCATGCACAGGCGCTTTGTGTGTTTTCTCAAGCTTCTGGGTTTCGGACTTGGACCTTGTACTTGGCTATGTGGGATCTAACTGCCTTAACCTCCATGCCACCTGTTGGCTCAAAAATCAATTAGTAATACTTTTATCTTTACTTCAATACCACACTCCCTTAAATGCTATAATTTTTAAAGAGAGATTTTTTTCCATAGGGTGCTTGTGCTCGCTGGAGAGACAGAGATAGACAGACAGATGGAAAATAAGAAATCAACACCTGGGGGAGATGGCCATACTGCAATCCCCTCTCCTACATTCTCTTCTCAGGGTTTTGGGCATGCACGCGCATTCAGCCAGCATGAGTTTAAAGCCACTGGGTCTGGGACTTGAATCACGGTCAACTACGTGTGAGTCCAACAACATAACCATTACGCCATCTGCTGGTCCCAATTGTTGTAATTTTAAAGTGACTCTTAAACTCCCAATGTTTCAAGTATTAATCTTTAACTTCATGTTTTTATTTTTTTGTATTCTAGATTCTTTACATTTTAATATAAACTTCAGAAACACTTTGAAAATTTATATGGTAATAGTATGCAAGGATGTTAATCAAGACTTTTAAATTAATAGGTATTTGGGGAAAGTCATATTCTATCAATATTAAATCTCTCAATGACAGTTTAAATCTCCATTCTTAAAATTCATTTTAGGAGTGAGTAGGTGGTATAGTCATTAAGGTGCTGGACTTCCACATGGCCCACCATGGTTCGAGTTCTGGACAGCCTCTTGAAAATCATGCCAGGCATATTTGTATGTGTGCCCAAAAACCACGAGAGGAGAATGGAGTAGTAGGGATTTCAATGTGGCCATCTCCCCAGGAAGTGATATCTCACTTTCTCTTTCTCTGTGTCTCCCTGCTGAGAACACACACACACACACACACACACACACACACACACACACTATGGCAAAATCCTAAAAACAAAAATTGCTTTAAAATTTTCTCCCATCAATATTCTGTAGTTTTGGTGTATAATCTTGGTTTCTTTCAAATTCCTGAGCACTATTTTATAACTTAAATGCAATTTTATATGACATTTTAAGTGTAGAAGTTTTCTATTTTGTTCTCAGCCTATAGATATACAATTGATACTGGCCTTATATCCTGTCTTTTGCTAAATTTACTAACTAGTTCTTGTAGATTCCTTAGGAGGTTTTGTATGCATTAATCATGTCATATCTGAATAAAGACTGCTTTATTTGTTCTTTTCCTATCAGTTTCCCTTTTTCAAGATTTAATTATTTATTTTTATGATACAGAGAGAAGAAAGAGATAGACACATCCAACAAGGTCTTCCCACAACAGTAAACCTGCAGTCTCGGCCAGCCCAGACCACAAGCACTAACACATACTTGCATGCTCAGTGTTCTCAGGGAGGGCCTAGCACCCGAACTCAGGACCTTTCCCATGTGGGTCTGGTTGTACTACTACTGCATCCAGCCCCTCCACTTGCCTTGCATTTCTTTGTCTAGCCTTATTATAGTATGGAGACCCTTAGTAAAATGCTGAGTACAAGCCCAGCAGTGGTGTCGCAGCTGAGAAGGTGTTGCTCTGAAATGTTTGAACCACATGGAAGACCACATGATTCAGATCCTGGGTTGACCTTCAGGTAAATAAAACAAATGAACCTAAAAATGCTCAAGGCAATGTTGTGAGCAGAGTTCATAAACTTGTTCCTATGGTCAAGGAAAAAGCATATTCAGCCCTTATCATTACATTTGAAATTCTCTGCAGCTCATATCTATGCCCTTGATCAAGTTGAGGAAACCTCTTTTATTTATAGTGTGTTGAGAGATTTTGGTTTGTTTGTTTTATTATGAATGGGTGTTAAATTTTATCAAATGCTTTTTAAGCATTATTTGTGTTTATATAGACAATATTGCTTTCTTTTATGTAAATATGATAACTCACATTGTTAAATCTTAATGTTATCTGAACTTATTTTCTAGATGTATTATCTTTTATTGTATCTTTTATATTCAATTAATAATTTGGGGAGGTATTTGTATCTATTTTCATGAAGACTATTTATTTACTCATATACTGAGTTGTGAAAAAAGCCATGATGTATTTTCTATGGTTTTCTATGCAAAAATGTGTCATGACTCTTCTGACGACCCAATATTTTGTTCTTTTATTGTGTTTACATGATATTTTTTTTGAGAGGTTTATGGTGTAGGGCGTGTGCACTCTCCAGAAAGACAGAGAGAGACAGAGAGACAAAAAGTGAGAAATCATGCCCTGGGGGGGATGGCCACGCTGCAATTCCTTGTCCTCCATTCTCCTCTTGGTATCTTGGTCATACATGCACATGCTTCCAGTGTGAGTTTTAAGGTCTGGGACTCGAACCACAGGCAACTACATGGGAGTCCAGCGACATAGCCATTACGCCAACTGCTGGTCCCAAGTGTTTACATGATTTTTTTAAGTTTACTTCTTTCATGAGAGTGAGAGATAGAGAAAGAGACTGAGAGATAAAGATAAGAACCTGTAACAATTTCCCCTATTTCCCACCCAACCAGATCATGGGCCTACGTGCATCCAGCAGGTTCAGGTGGACTGGGAAATCTCTATTTGGCTCTCTTTCTTATATATTAGGCTGTCAGAAAAGTCATGATGGAATTTTTCATAGAAAAACAGAAAAATATTTCATGACTTTTCTGACAAGCCAGTATAATTTCTCTTTTTACTAATATTCTATATTTGCTGAGACATCATCTTCATGGTTTCCCATAGTTCTTTGAGCATAGTTATGATAACCAATTAAAGTCTTTGTCTATCAGTTTCAATGGTTGGAATACCTCAGGTACAGTTCTGATTTTTTTTAATTTCCTATAAATGGTCCATAATTTATTATTTCATGAATGCCTAAGTATTTTTTAGTTGAAAATTTATTGAATATCAAACTATGCTAACACTATAAATCACATTTTATCCTATCCATAGAGTTTGTTGGTTTGTTGCTGCTGTTTTTGTACATTGTGTATTTTTGTTTAGTGGCCGTTCTAAACTATTTTTTTTAAAGATTGCAGATTAAAAAACAGAAAGAATAGTGTGTGTGTGTGTGTGTGTGTGTGTGTGTGTGTGAATGCATTTTGTTATAAGCAACTTATGTGATTACGGAGGCTGAGAAGTACCAAGATTTGCAATCAGTAAGCTGGAGACCCAGGACTGTCATTTACCAATGGTATAAGTTTATTCTGATGGACAGCATGCTTGATATTCAGGAAGAGCTGACCTTGGAGTCCAAAAGCAGGAAAAAATCTGATGTCCAATCTTATGCTGGTCAGACAGGAGGAAATTACCATTTATTTGGAGGAGAGTCAACTTTTTGTTTTGTTCAGACCTTCAGCTGATTGGCTAAAGCCTGCCCATTTTAGAGAGATAAAATTGTTTTATTTAGTCTACTTATTTAAAAGTCAAATTTATTCAAGAATATCCTCACAGAGGCAGTTAGAATAATATTTGACTATGGGACCAGCAAATGATGTAATGGTTACATCACTGGACTTCCACGTAGTCAACGGTGGTTTGAGTTCAGACCCAGCAACTTAAAATTCACGCCGAGTTTGTATGTATGTTTACCCCAAGTCCCAAGAGGAGAATGAAGGCAAAGAGATTATGGCATGGCCATCCCCCCTGCCCCCTTGGGGAATGATTTCTCACTCTCAGTCCCTCTGGCAAAAAAAAAAAAAAAAAAAAAAAAAAAAAAAAAAAAAAAAAAAAAAAAAAAAAAAAAAAAAAAAAAAAAGACTAAATATTTGCGCATTCCATGGGCAAGTTAACACTTTAAATTAAGCAACACAAACTATATTGTTTGTCATTGCACAAAGAATATAGTTGGCACATTGGTCATCGAGTGATAAGCTAATGCATTTCCAGACCCTTTACAACTCTCCCTTAGCCTTCACTTCCTGCTTTCACAGAGTGTAGACTTTAGCCAGAGGTGAAAACATAAAGTGTTCCATTTCTAAGAACATGTTCAGCTCTGTTCACGTGCATGGACTTCAAGATTCTCTCATGTACGTAGGGACTTTCAAAGACTTTATTCCTTCATGTATCACCTTCTTCAGACTCTGAGGCTATTTAGTCTGTCTGCTGCTTACCCTTTCTTACCCCTTGTCCTAAGTGTCTGTGCCTAATATATTTGCATTTAAGTGTTTTCAACAAATGCCATGCTGGGAATTGCTCCATCCCTAAGAAAGTTCCAAGACAGGAGATACAAAGCCAAACCTCTGAGCTAGCTCCTCAGGAACCACATGATAGGTCAGTACACATAACCGCAATTTTTTTTTTTTTTTTTGGAGAGGTTTTCGCTATAGGGCGCATGCGCTCGCCAGACAGACAGAGAGAGACATAGAGACAGAAAGCGAGAAATCACCCCCCAGGGGATATGGTCACGCCGCAATCCCTTCTCCTCCATTCTCTTCTCGGGATCTTGGGCACACACGCACACACGCCCGGTGTGAGTTTTAAGCCACCGGGTCTGGGACATGAACCGTGGTCGACTACGTGAGAGTCCAGCGACATAGTCATTACACTAACTGCTGGTTCCCATAACCGCAATTTTTTTAGAACAAGTTTAATATTGTCCTTTGTTCATCAGCAAACTGCATCAGGAATATGAGATCTCCCTTTTCACCAAGCTGGAGAATGAAGGAATAGTAGTATGTAAATTAAAATGCCACAGTGCTGTTACTGATATTTAGCAGGTTTTTTCTTCCTTTAGCATTGCCTTAACTGTAAGATTTTAAAATAATGAATTCTGAAAAAATTTATTCTGAAAGTTCCAGGCAGCTTAGAAAAAAATATATGGACAGAGTTTCCTACTCTGTCGTTTATGGTGATAACACTTCCTAAGCTCATTTTGCTCTGTTTCAAAGGTGTGGCCTTTTGTAATACCGACGGCAAGACCTGGATGTTAAATAATGTCTCTTTACTCTAGTTCATGAGACTAGAAATCCCACAAAAGATAGAAACTTGGAGAAGTTTTTCTGCTTAGACCTCCATGATAGTTTTATACTTTCTTTCTTCTAGTTTTCTTTCCCTGGTCTCATGTTAACTTACCCTAAAAACTAGTAACTCGTTATTTGGAGACTGCATTCAGACTACTCACATTTCTTTTTCTCATGGAAAAATAAATAAAAATGAGATATCTAAAAAAAATCAAAGTGTAATTTCTTCAAAACTTTTAACTACCCTCTGATACATTTCTTCGAAATTTCTTTTAGAATGAGGTAATATCTAATATATATACTTATTTATATTATATATATATATATATATATATATATATATATATATATATATAATGTAAGGCTTCATTTTTATTTTTAAGACATGAGAAATCAAAGCATTACAGGTTTTATATATAAGCAGCACTACTTGTCCAAGGGCTCTGAGTTATAAAAAGGTTACAATTTGGGGAGATGGAGGGTAGCACACAGTAAAATGTGACCGACCCTCTGTGAGGTACACCTACAGGGGAAGGTTGCCAATTCAGATTCAGAGATCTCCCTGAGTATGCTGGGTACACCTATACCCATGATCCAGGTTAGGTTAAGCTGGGGGAGTAGAGTGTGTTCGGACCTTTTAGGAAGTGCTATATCTTTGACTCTTTTTCTATCACTAATGGAATAAATAAACTTAAATGTTTTGAAGACAAACATAAAGATGTAACATAATAACATACATGCACCAGTCCAACCACAAATTCTAACTTCATTTGGACATATTTAACTCTATGGTTGAATAATTCTAATATGACTTCAAACTTTCAGCAAAGCAAAAATATTATTAATTATGAAAATTTGGTTTTATGCATTGGTGAACTTCTGAAAGTTTTATTTGTTCCAAAAAAGCCTTTGGAAAATGTCAAAACTACTTTTGAACTTACGTTTTGTCCTAGAGTTCAAAATAGGTAATTGAAATAATATTTTGTGTTATTACTTCATAAAACCAGGGGGTAGGATTATACATTCAACATTAGTTTATTAAGTTAATTTAAATGAATTGAATTATAATAATGATAGAAAAATAGTCTGGCCTAGAAGCAGGCCTACTGGAGTTCATGATGTTTCATTAACAATCTTATGGTTTGCTATTTTGTCATTAGGAAGATATTGTGTTTTAATTATCATTGCTATCAGACCAGCAGTTTGAAAAACAGAAAACATATCAGAGTACAGTTGAGAGTTTTGAAGAGATTACATTTTAATTTTCAAAGACTGTCTTATTTCCTTCTTTCATTCATGCAATTTATATTTATTGAGTGCTAATTATTAGGCAAGCACTTTCCTAGGTGGTAAGGACACAGGTGTGAAGAAACACTATCGTCTGCACTCATAGAACTTCAATTTTAGCAGATAAACAGGTGATATACAAATGATACACTATAAAAGTGTTAGCCGCTAAGAAGAAAAATAAAGCAGAGTAATAAATAGAATATGACTGCACTTACAGAGCATCTATATTATAGTACAAATGTGGGTCATGTTTGCAATTCAATTTTCAACTAAAAATGCATTTGCTTCAGTTGATTTCTCCTTATCTGTTTAATGCAGTTGGCGCCTCTGAGTAGGACATGAAGTGCTTGGATTTCATAAATATATGTGGATTGTTCATATGTTAAATTTTCTTACAGTCTTCCTTACCCTGTCTAAAAAAAACACTTTCTACCTAAATCACAAAGGCATTTGGGCAGTGAATTATTTCTTGCCTGCCACAAAATTGCACATTGGAATCTTACTAATATATTTGCAAATAACTTGTACATTCTTATGGCCTTTATGTTGATTGAAACTCAGTCTGCTGTAAGGCAGATTTGTTCCCTCTTTCTCTTTCCTCTTCCTCATTCTTGAAAGTTTCACAAGGGAGAAAGAGAATTTATTAAGCATTTTTATGTTCAGGACTTTCACACACAAAAATGAATTTTAAAACCCTTTGAAACAAGTAAGTGTGACCAAAAGAATGGTTTTACTCTGTGCTCTCTGAGACTGGGAAGAAATGGGAGCCAGCACCCTTCAAGATTCACACAGCATATTCAGAAATAAGCAGGTCCCCAGTATATTTAGTTTTTGGCTTGAGAAGCAGAATAAGGATAGACAGTAGTCGTTAGAAAGGGCCAGTTACGGCAGATCACAAGAAGGATATGAAAGAGAAGCAGCAACTTACACTAGGGATATGGCTTAGCTTAGGACCTATAAAGTAGAGTCATGTCTGCAAAGTGATTTTAGCCTCAGGTAACCTGTTTTCTTGTGGCTATTTTTATCAGTATTTAAGTGCTTAATTATAACTTATATGTAGATTTCGAAGTAACAAATGGTTGGTGTGTCCTAAAATATTTCAAGAAGTTTTCTTGTAGAATTAGCGATATAAATTGATCTTTAAAGGATGGTTTGGATTGGAAAAGATAAAGAGACAATGGCATGTAAAATAAATTCCTTTCTGGGGCTGGCAGGTGGTGTGGTGTTTAAGGGAGCTGGACTCCCACATGGTTCAAGTTCTGGATCCGGTGACTTGTTTCTCACTTTCAGTCTCTCTCTCTCTCTCTCTCTCTCTCTCTCTCTCTCTCTCTCTCTCTCTCTCTCTGTCCCTCTCTGGTTAAATTAAAATAAATGAACAAATAAAGTTAAATAAAATAATTTTTTTAAAAAATTTCTTTCCATTAAAAGAGAAATTCTCAAATTTTTATCATACATGAGGGCCAGAGTCTCCTGGAGGCTTTGGTAATTCTCCTAATGCTGGCGAAGCCAATTGTTTCTGATTCCATATGTCTGAGAGGGCCTGAGAATATTTATATCTAACAAGTTCCTAGGAGACGCTAATGTTGTTTGTCTCTGAGACACACTTTGAGAACTTTATTGATATTATGTATCTAAGATGAAAGTTTTAATGTGATATTGAAATAAGGGCAAAATTCAAGTTAATTTATAGCTAATCTTATGCCATGGGCTAGTCCCGTACCTCTATTTTCATTTCCCGTTTCGCACACTTATTTGTTTTTGCAATTCCTTCATAAAATAAGTAATATTCTTTCGTGGCATATTCTTACCTAAACAGATATATTTACTTTTACTAGCGATGAAATTCAAATATTTTCTGCTGTTAAAATGTCTGCAAGTGCATAATACTTATGGAAGAATTCAAACAGTATTTATTCCTTATATATCAGAGAAATGGAAGCATGATTTCTTATAACATTCCATATTTCATATTTGATAATACAGCATTTTATTTTGATAATTGCTTGATTTTATATTTTGTATGAGAGCATATTTTGATGTGCCCAATTGTGAAATTTATTAGAATGTTGAGTCCTCAATTTGTAAACTATGATTCTTTTTCTTCCTGCAATTTATTTCAAAGTGTGGTATTCTGAAAAAAAGAAAATAAAACGTTTAAATATGTGTTAATATCTTTTTAAGAAGGCTGTAATTTATATATAGTTACCTTTGTATTTGACATGACTGCTCTATTATTGTGGGAAGAATATTAAATGGACAACCAAAGGATATGCTAATACCTTCTCTACATGGCATACTCGCAACCTACATTATATTACTGCCCAGAATATCTGCTTCACTTTCACTACAGTGTTGTTGTGAAAGTTAAATGAGATGATTATTTTTTAAAATTTATTAATTTATTTTTTCCATAAGAGGGAGACAAAAAGAGACCAAAAAGGCACCCCCACCAGGGTTCTCACAGTGATTCATCCCCAGCTCCAGCCAGCCTAGATCATGGGCTTGTGCGTTCATACCCAGAGTACACTTTGAGACCTCAGGACATGAACCTGGGACCTTCCCATGTGGATGCAGCATCACAGAGCATTGCCTTAAAACTGTGCCATAGCACCTAGACTGACAATGCTTATTTTTAATCTATAAAGTAAAGAGAATGAGCTAGCTCCATGATTTTTTTCCCCAAATTTCATCCATATAGTTTTTGTATTTTGAGAGGTAACCTAGAGGATACTACAAAATGTTGTTTTTACACCTTTTTAAAAAAAGCTTTTCAGGCCAGCTTCGTATCTGTTAAGGTAAGCCATATTCCACATGGCTGACAGTGGCTCAAATCTCAGCCCAGGTGACTTGAGAATGTGCTGGGCACATATGCGTGTGTCCTAAATCCCGACCAGATGGAAAAATGGAGGAGAAGGGATTGTGGCATGACCACACACCATTGGAGGGTGTTGTTTCTCATCTGTCTCTCTCTATGTTTTTCTCTGATGAACATTCACACTCTTTGGAAATTAAAATAAACAAAACTTTTTAAGCAAAAAAAAAAAAAAAAAAAACACACGAGGCCAGAAGGTGAGGCAATGGTTAAAGTATTGAATTCCCACATGGTTGACCATGAATTGAGTCACAGATCCAGCAGCTTCAAAATTTCATTGTGGGGACCAGCAGTTAGTGTAATGGCTATGTTGCTGGACTCCCACGTAGTCGACCGCGGTTCACATCCCAGACCCAGTGGTTTAAAACTCACACTGGGCGCGTGTGTGTGTGTGCCCAAGATCCCAAGAGGAGAATGGAGTAGAAGGTATTGCGGCGTGGCCAGCCCCTCTGGGGGGTGATTTCTCGCTTTCTGTCTCTCTGTCTGTCTCTGTCTGTCTGGCGAGCGCACGTACCCTATGGCAAAAACCTCTCCCAAAAAAAGAAAAAAAAATTTCATTGTGCACATATGTATGCATGCCCAAGAATCCCAAAAGGAGAATGGAGGAGAAGGAATTGTGATGTGGCCATTCCCCTTGGGGATGATTACTCACTTTACCTCTCTGTCTCTCTCTGGCAAGTATATGCATTCTATAACAAAAACCTAAAAAACAAAACAAAACAAAATCACACATGCAAAAAAGAAAAGCTACTAAACAGAATATATACATATATATATACGTGTGTTTGCATGTGTATATATATATTTCCATCATTCATATCATAATTGAATAATATTCAATTATTGAATAATATCTTAAACAGACTCCTGAATGTTATATTCTTTCTCCCACAATTACCACAAGCAGAATTCTCAGATTTTTGCAAATTGTGATGAGCGTAATATTTAAAAAAATACATATTTCAACTATCATTGCAAAGGAGGTTTGTTGGGCCATGTGGCACTGTCCTAGCTAATAAGGTGTGAGTGAAAATTGTTGCAATGGAGTATATTTATTAATAGCCAGCATTGTTTGTCTGTTTTGGGGATTTATTATTTTTTTCTGACTGAAATGTAAATATAAGAGCTAATGCACTCACAACCATCTTGAGGGTGGAGGGTAAGGGACAGGTCCTACAGTTGTTGAAGAGCAGTTGAAGGAGGTAAACAATGACTATATCTTTCTTTTACTACCTCTTATCTTCTTTTATGTGGGATAAAAATTAACCACAAACATTTTTAGACCATTTTTTGGGAGAGGATTTTTTTTTTTTTTTTTTTTTTTGCTATAGGGCACGTGCACTCACCAGACAAACAGAGAGAGACAGAGAGACAGAAAGCGAGAAATCACCCCCCAGGGGGGATGGCCACGCCACAATCCCTTCTCCTCCAGTCTCCTCTTGGGATCTTGGGCACACATGCACACGCGCCCGGCATGAGTTCAAGCCACTGGGTATAGGACGTGAACCGCGGTCGACTACGTGGGAGTCCAGCGACATAGCCATTACGCTAACTGCTGGTCCCCATTTTTAGACCATCTTTAGTTCCTTGAATTTCTGCTCTTACTTTCATACATTCTGCTATGAGTTGATTTTTGTTCCTTCAGAATTCATATGTTGAAGTCTTACCTTCTAGTACCTCCAAATGTGACTATGTTTGAAGATAGAATCCTCAAAGATGCAATTGAACCAAGTCATTAGAGTGGGCATTAATCCAATATAACTGCTTTTAATAAGAAGAAGAGATTAGGACACTGATAGGTACTGACGAAATATTATGTGAAGATGGGATGAACATGACCATAAACAAAAGAAAGAGGCCTCAGAAAAAATCAACCCTTTCAATACCTTGATTCAAACTTACAATGTCCAGAGTTGTGAGAAAATACATTTTGGCTATGAAAGTCACCCAGTCAGTCTGTGGTACTTTTTTATAGCAGCCCTAGAAAACTGATACGCAGCAAAATCTAACTCTATGAGCTGCATGAGTTAAAAAAAAAAAAAAAAAAAAAAAAAAAAAAAAAAAAAAAAAAAAAAAAGAAAGAAAACAGTTGTTTTTCTTCTGGATCTTATAATCCAGTCGATAGGTTCATGTACCTACTATTTGAACAGAATCCTAACCTGTTTCCTGGTTCAAGTTTTAAGCAAAGTTCCTTAGCGTTTCTTTGATTTATTACAGTTAAAACAACTTTTCTTGAAATTACCAGCTGAACTTGCTATTGAAAGTAGTGAGATTATTTAAGAAATTTTGTGAACAATAAAATGTGGGGTGAAGAGGAATGGTAAACAACTGTAGACTCCAGAGATAGTGTGGGAGGAGGGTGGGAAATGATAGAGGGTCAGAAATAGAGGTTATATATATATATATATATATATATATATATATGTATATATGTATATATATATGTGTGTGTGTGTGTGTGTGTGTGTGTGTATGAAACTAGAAATGGAAAATTATTGACGATAATGCATGATTAAGCCACTATGCAGTATATTCTGGATGGGAAATCACATTTTGTATGCTGCAATGATGCTTAGGGAATGAATGTAAATGAAGAAAAAAATGTTTCAGAAAAAAAGCTCATGGAAATACGTGTAATGGGAAAACTATGTATGAATATCAAAAAGTTTTTGTACCAAAATAAATTCACACTTCAATTGTAAAAAATAAAATAAAATGAAATAATAATCCAGTTGAAGATATAAGCAAGGGACCAGCAGTTAGCGAAATGGCTATGTCGCTGGACTCCCACGTAGTCGACTGCGGTTCAAGTCCCGGACCCGGTGGCTTAGAACTCATGCCGGGCGCTTGTGCATGCGTGCCCAAGATCCCAAGAGGAGAATGGAGGAGAAGGGATTGCGGCGTGACCATCCCCCCTCGGGGGTGATTTCTCGCTTTCTATCTGTCTGTCTGTCTCTATCTGTCTGGCGAGTGCACGCGCCCTATAGCAAAAACCTCTCCAAAAAAAAAGATATAAGCAAATAAGCAATCCCGATTAAACAATAACAAAATGTGGTAACTGGTAAGACCTTAATGCATGTTTTTGAGTCAGCAAATAAATACTACAATTTTTAAATATCATTAGAGCTGTCTTAATAAAAAAAAATGAGATTATAAGGGAATGAGTAGCAAGAATAATTATGCTGAAAGGCTAAAACAAAAGAAGAAATAAACAGTTTGGGTTAAAAAAAAAGAAGGAATACATCAAGGAACTCTTTAAGGTTTCTTCCCACTATGACAGTATATGATTCTATATAAAAGGCAGTATAGAATAAAGATCATATTGGTAGCAACTCTAGATCCTTTACCAAATTTATAAATATGATATATCCATATAAACATCTGTCTTTCTCCTGAATAATATTTCCATTAAGAGCTTGCATCACTTATTTAAATTACACCATCTTTTTCTCACCTGAATAATATTATTTTTTGTACTGCATTGAACATTCACTAAAATAGTTTCACAATTTGCTTTCGTTGGTGGCTCCATTGAGCTAAAATTTATAAACACTACCAAGTTGAATTCCTCTCTTTAACTGTTTAACTTCAATCTTATAATAACTATAGCTATCTCTTCATAAATAACCACAATACTTTCACATGTTGTGTTGCATTTATTGTTGTTTAAACACATTGTCAGCATTATTGCTAATGGGACAATAAGCAAAAAAACAAAACAAAACAAAAAACAACAACAAAAACAAGTCATAGCAGTACACTAGGCTAAGTAATTGGCCAAGTGACCTTTCTTACCAGCAGCTACCCAGAAAAATTGAAAATTGAGGTTTACTTATAAATCTTCAAAAGCTAAAACCAGGGGGAACCAGCAGATGGTGTAATGGTTACGTTGCTGGACCCTCCACCTTACGTAGTCGACCATGGTTCTAGTCCTGGACCCAGTGGCTTAAACTCACTCCAGGAGTGTGTACATGCATGCCCAAGCTCCCAAGAGGATAATGGAGGAGAAGTGATTGTGGTGTGGCCATGCCCCTTGGGAGGGGGGTGATTTCTCGCTTTCTGTCCTTTTCTGTCCTTCTGCCTTTCCCTGTCTCTCTGGCAAGTGGACATTCCCTATAGCAAAAAACAAACAAACAAACAAACAAACAAACAAAAAAACTAAAGGCAGGGATGACACTAGTTGATGACACTAGTTAAATGTTCCTATTTCAGCACACATTCTAGAATCAGAGAACTTTGAGATTAAATCCTAACTTAATAATCATTAGCTGTGTAACCTTAAGGCACATGACTTTGTTTTTCTGATTCTGATTGTTCAGTGGTAAAATGGAAGGATAATATGCACCAAGTAGTATTGTTTCAAGAATTAATTAAAATAGTTTTGTAAAGTGTTTAGCATGAAGCACAAAGACTTGTGCAAAATGAGTCCTCCATAAATGATAATGATGCTGTCACTGCTGTTACATTATGACAGTTTCACGTAATGCTTTTGGGTATTTAACCAAGAGCAATGAAAACATGTACACACAAAGACATACACAGGAATATTGTCAATGAAAAAACAGCGCCAGACTGTAATTAAAGTATTAAAAACAGATTTTATTCAGGACTCTTGCAATAAGGAAAAAGAAACCTCAGTATAAAACTGGGCTCAGTTTCAAATATAGCATTGGCAAGTGGGAATTTATAGCAAGGAATAAAAGTGGGAATTTATTGGATGGAAAATTGCTAAGTGAAAGCATCAGAGATAAGGGAGGATTCTGGATAAACAGACTTGACAGGATTCTTGCTAATGGCAGCTTGTGGTGATCAGATACAAAAAGTGGAGGGTGAGGAATTTGGTCAGATATTGAGGGTGATCATATATTAAGGTAGAGATTGTCTCTCTAAATTGACTTAGCAGACTTGCTAAAACTGGGCTCTTGAGAGCATGTTCAAAGACAGTTCCTACTCAAAAAGGAGAATGAGTGGGAATAGACTGAAAAGGATGTCTTATTAATGTGTACAACAACTTTATTTATAATATTCCAGATCCAGCTGCTCATCAACAAGTGAATGGTTAAACCAATCATGTTTTCTCCAGAATGGAATATTCCTCATCAATAAAGGAATAAATTACAGATCCAAACAGTAACATGAATGAACCTATAAAACATTATATACCAGTAACTGCTTGCTTAAATCATATTATATCTCAAGTCTACAAGCAGATGTCTATCAATAACTCCCAAACCAATCCAACCATTTTCTGGACACCTAGGCCCACTAATATATTGTATTATGATGCAACTGCTTCAACTTTAACAATTTCCAGTTGTTGAAGGTGGAATTACTGTCCTTCAATCTGCATTATGAGTCTCATGATCACCTTCATTTCAGTTATCTGACACTTCTAATTATCCTCTACATTTTCTTTGTCTTTTATTATTCTCCTTCTACTGCCTCCACCATCAACAGTTAAATACCTACATATCTTTTTTTGCTTGTTTGCTATAGGACACATGCACTTTCTGGAGAAAGACAGAGAGATAGAAAAAATGAGAAATCACCTCTCAGTGGGGGATGGCCACACCACACTCCCTTTTCATCTACCCTTCTCTCAGGATTTTGGGCACATATGCACACATACCTAGTGGTGTTTTTCAAGCTGGTGGTTCTTAGATTCAAACTGCATAATCAGCTATGTGGGATGCAGCTGCCTTAAACACCATACTATTGGCTGGCCCAAGCATGCTTATATCTTACTATGAGTAAAATCAAGCAAATAAAATGTATTATTTATTCCATATATCTGTCTTCTTTTTCCACCTTATTACAAACTTCTGAAACAAAATCCATTTTACTAAGCATATCTCACTGTCCAAGATCACAAGCATTACCTATGTGACTAAGTCTAATGGAGTTTTCAGACCTTATTTTCCTCATGAAAGCATTTGAAATCTTTAAAGACACACTGTGGGGATAAATACCTTTAGTTACTTGAATTCCATGACATCACACTCTTCTTGCTTTTCTTTTATCTCTCTGGATCATCTTTTAAGTCTTGTGTTAGTTTCTACTCTTCTAGTATTTCTTCAATATAGCTTTGTTTTAAGAATCTAACCTAAGCATTATTACCATTACACAAAATTTCCCTCGAATATTCAATCTAGTCTGATGACTTAAATATGCTGACAAAATCCAAATGCATATTTGTAGTCCAATCTTATATGCTGAGCTGCAGACCTAGTTATCCTATTGCTTTATATGGTAGATCATTTCACTGCACTGCCAATATCATCACAGCTCATACCATCACAGCTCTCTGTATCCTGGCTTGACTTCCTACAGCTGGTACCTGCATCATTTTGCATGACAGTTATTCTGATTGCTATAGATTTCACTCCTTATGTATGGAATATGCCAATAATTTTAGAGAATTAACACTCCAAATGGGATCCCTCACCAACTGTGTTAATTATT
This sequence comes from Tupaia tana, assembly GCA_026018925.1. Taxonomy (NCBI): domain Eukaryota; kingdom Metazoa; phylum Chordata; class Mammalia; order Scandentia; family Tupaiidae; genus Tupaia; species Tupaia tana. The sequence goes on along the minus strand of JAKSZU010000004.1, from coordinate 113,129,846 downwards.
ATTATTATTAAATTCTAGTTTGAATTTAAACTAGAATTTAAAAACAAATAACAAATAACACAGTTTTCTCACTTGGAATGTAGGTTATCTCCAAAAGTTTATATATTAAGGAAACAGAAACAATAAATATATAGATATAAATATGCACAATTGGTTCATATGATTGAGTATAGTCTCTGAGAAGTCCCGAGATCTGCAGTCAGCAAGCTGGAGACAAAAAAGAGCAGGTGGTGTCGTTTCAGTCCCTATCAGAAGACCTGAACAACTGAAAACCCATAGTAGCAAATTCTAGTCTAAAAGATGTCAGCCTTAAGACCCAAGAAAAAGCTGATTTCTTAGATTCCAAAGATAGGAAAAGACTGGTGTCCTAACTCAAGTAGTCAGACAAGAACTCCCACTTAGACCTTTTGTTCTAGTCAAGTCTCGATTGATTGGCTGAAGCCCAATACATTAGGAAAGGCTTTGCTTGGTCTGCTTTTTGAAATGTTATTCTCATCCAGGAACATTTTTTCAGATAACTCAGAATTCTGTGTGACCAAATAGCAAAGCATCCTTTGGCCCAGTCAAAGTGACAAAAAATTAACCATCACAAATTCATACCTTGTCAACTGGGCATCCACACACAATTCCTTAAACCATATTTAATCTCCAAATAAAGACAATACTAAGAGCATCCTTCCATCTAGCATGATACAACTATCTTATGTACAACTAAACATGAATAATCCCTTTGCCAAGAAAGTGATATAAATCCCTTGAGTGAAATTAACTCTGCTCCTTGATATCCCATAACTTAAATATTATTAAGTAAAATTAACAAAGCTTAATGCTATGATTAAAAAATACATTTTATGGGGACCAGCAGGTGGCATGGTGGTTAAGGCACTGGACATTCCCACATGGCTGACCATGGTTCGAGTCCCGGACCTGGTGGCTTTCTTTCTCACTTTCCCTCTTTCTCTCTGTGTCTCTCTCTGGTCAAATTAAAAAATGAATGAATAAATAAGAAATTAAAAAATACATTTTATGTTACATATTAAGAGAGTAAGATAGAGAAGAAAAAGATATGTACTAGTCATGAACACACATCAGTACATCCATGCAAACATATTCATAACAAAATAAGGAAATACTCATGATAATTACAGTTCTCATTTATGTAACTGGTCCCATGATCATGGCCGGTGATTGTAACTACCATCTTCCACTACCTATGCTGTGTACCTTTTGCCTTCCAAAAGCATCTCGGCTGGCTTTGGTTCTTTAATTTGTATGTTGACCCAAAACTTTATTCCTGAAGGTTCTGGGCCTTTAGTAGTCCTACCTGGATTGGATTGTTCTAGTTTTTCATTTACCTTAATCAAGGGGCATGGTAATATTGAGACATCATAAGGGATATCCTGTATCCCACACAAAGCATTTCCTGGAGCTCCATTGCAGAATAATAGTCCAATTTCCTCTTGGTAGTCAGGATCAATCACTCCAGCAAACTCTGTAATTCCCTTCTTGGCTGGTTGATTCAGAGTCACGAGGAGCCCAAAGTGGTCAGGTGGCAATCTTAACTTCTAGTTTAATGAAATTATTGTGTTTCCTGGTAGATGTATTCTTCCATTTGGAGATAAAATATTTAGGCCAGCAGAACATAAGGTTGCAGAAATAGAAAGCAAAGATTTTACTAGTGAAGTCATTAAGGGTAATAATGTGTGGTGCCACTTGTATTTCTACTCCTTTATTCCAGGACCTATAAATCTTGGCTATAGGAGAAACAGTGTCAAATATTATATATTGACTCACAGCATACACAGCCTTCTGGAGAACATTGCCACAACCCTGAAAGGTATCACCTCCTAACTGGTACTATAACTGAGTCTTCAAAAGGCCATTCTACTACTTGATCAAACCAGAGCTGTGGGGAGCATAATGTGTCCAGTTAATTCCATGAGCATGTGCCCATTTCCACACTTCATTTGTTGTGAAGTAATTTTCTTGACTAGAAGCAGTGCTGGGGGGAATATCATGATGGTGGATAAGGTATTCTGTAAGTGCAGGGAGATAGTTTGGTCCACAGCACTATGTGTAGAAAAAGGAAATCTATATCCAGAATTTCTGTTTTAGTAAGAACAAAACACTGCTCCTTCTATGATAGAAGTGAACCAACGTAAATGCCTACCTCCTGGAAACTGACTGATCACCCTGGGGAATGGTGCCATATTTGGGACTCAGTATTAGTCACTGCTGTTGGCCAACTGGGAACTCATCAATGGGGATAGTCACATCAGCCTTGATGAATGGAAATCCAAGTTTCTTAGCAAAATAATAACATCCATTCTGGCCACCATGGCCACTTTTTCATGAGCCCATTGATGATGACAGGAGTGGTTGTAGAAAGAGGCTGGCTGGTATCCACAGAATACGTTATCCTATCAACTTGACTATTAAAACCTTCCCCTGCTGAAGTCACATTTGGTGAAGATTCACATGGGACACAAATATATTCACATCTTTCGCCCATTCAGAGAAGTCCATCCACAAACCTTTTCTCAAAATTTCTTTGCTATAATTTTTCCAATCATGACCCTTCCAAGTCCCTGACCAACCAGTCAAACCATTGGGATATATGTGGCCATTTTTCTTTTCAAACAAAATGTACAAACAGGTATACTGCCTAAAGTTTAGTCCACTGGGAAAATTTCCCTTCACCCTTGTCCTTCAGGGGTGTCCTAGAAAAAGAATAGATAGAGTACTGCAACTATTCACCTGCTGGTGGCACCTGTGTGTTGTGCAGAATCATCTGTGAATTAAGCCTGTGTTTTTTATTCCTCTGTCTCATGATTGTAAGGAGCTATTTATATGGCCATAGGTACAGACAGGGAAAGATAAGACAGTGCAACAAGAGTAAAAACTATGGAAACTTGGGCCACTTCTTCATGAAACTTATTTGTGTTTTTCAGGCCTGCTCAGGCTTAATCACAATATATTATGTCTATTTATTGACGGAGTGTTACTGTGGATTCCCAAACTTATGGGTTTGTGGGTCAGAGAAAACTGTTTAAGATGATTAACTCAGGGGACCTGCAGTTAGCGTAATGGCTATGTCGCTGGACTCCCAAGTAGTCGACCACGGTTTGAGTCCCGGACCCAGTAGTTTAAACTCACGCCGGGCGCGTGTGCGTGCGTGCCCAAGATCCCGAGAGGAGAATGGAGAAGGGATTGTGGCGTGGCCATCCCCCCTGGGGGGTGATTTCTAGCTTTCTATCTCTCTGTCTCTCTCTGTCTGTCTGGTGAGCACACGTGCCCTATAGCAAAAAAAATCTCTCCAAAAAAAAAAAAATGATTAACTCAGGACACCAGGTAAATTGGTGGTCTGTGGTTAAACATTCAGTCTCTACTATGGCCCAGGAGCAGACCAACAGTTACTATTCAAAAGGAGAGTAATTATCTGTAAGTATGTCAGGGCTTTTCTCCAAAATTTTAAATACTTGAGTTGCAATTCACCTGTAGGGGCCTGTCAAAGGATTCTAACAGCATACTTATGTGCCACTGACACTTCCTTCAAGCACCATTGGATCTGTTGAATCATATGGCCCAAATGGCAAAGAAGTTTGCACAGCAGCCTGAACTTGTTGTAAAACCCTCTCCTTTCTGGACAAACTCAAGACCAGCATATTATCCAGTCACTCAGAAAATGGGCCAAAATAAAAGACTCAAACAAGGGATATGTTGCCTTTAAGACCTGAAGAGGTCCGTCAAATGTTGCGTCTGTTTTTATTTATTTATTTTATTTTTATTTTTTTACAGGAGGACCAGATAAAATAACTTATCCTTTGTAATAAAGGGTATATATATCCAAATACCTCATGAGACTAGACCCTTAGAAACTTCACTGAAGTAGAAGACCCCTGAACTTCTGTCAGATTTATTTTCTACCCTCTGCCACACAAATGTCTTACCAATAAACCAAGAGTAGTTGCTATTTCTTGCTCACTAGATCCAATAGTCATAACATCATCATGTAGTGGATCAATGTGATGATATCTTGTGGAAAAGAAGGCAACGAAGATGGCTGGAAACTAAATTGTGGCATAGATTGGGGCAGCTAATAGATTGTGGAGATAGAATGTTGAACATTGTATTGCTTACTTTGCCACCTGAAAGAAAACTGCTTATGCTGACCATTATTGATAGATATGGAGAAAAAGTATTTCCCAGATTAATAGCTCATATAAAACAATTAAACCACATCTGGTATAAGAGCTCTAACTGGGATCACTATTTGGCAAGACTTATAATGATCCACTATCATTTTCCAAGACCCATTTTTCTTCTGTAGAGGACAAATAGGCAAATCAAATAGGAATAGAGTGGGGATCACCATCTTTGTATCACTCAAGTTCTTCATGTTGGCACTAATACTCATAATTTATACAGGACTTGGTTCACTATTTTCCTAGATAAAGGTAATTCTAGTGGTGTCCATTCACCATTAGCCACTATAATAAGCCTTACATCACAGGTCGGGAAACCACTGTGGAGATTCTGAGTATTTCTTTTTTTAACATGCATCTGCCAAACCAGAAAAATTATTATAGAATGAGTTTAGTGACTCATTGTGCCCTACTGTGAGATGAACCTGAGATAATACTCCGTGAATCACTTAACTTCCATAAGCACCTACTGTCTTCATGGATCACCATGGCACGTTAGGTGTTCAGAAATAACTTTCAGTTCTGATTGAGGGTTCAGTAATCCCCCAAAGATTAGATTATTCCCTTTTTACAGTTACCCTGATAAAAAGCCATAGATCATAGATACCTTTTGGGAAAGCTAAAAGAGAGTATACATTTTTGTTATGGGATGGTGCCTTTTCTTAAGGGAATATAGTCTCCCCTTTATTCAGGAGATTCTAGATTTATAAACTGACCAAAGTCTGCAAATTGATTAAGGGCCCATGATTCTCTATTATGTTTTGTTTTGTTTTTAATTTTGTTTTTATATTCATCAATGTCAGCCTTGCCACTGCAGGAGATAAGGGTCTCCTTTGGTATGCATAAGGAACTTTCATATTATGCTACAGCTGAAAATTTAAATCCTTATACTTGTCTTTCCATACTTTGCCTAATGCCATTAGAGGCAACCAGCCTATCTCATTATATTTGTTAGATAAAAATGCTCAATATCATATAAACAGTTATCCAGCTCATTCTTATAAGTGATTGTCTAGGAGTATCCAATGTGATATTTTGCATATCTCCATTACTAGAGCTATCAGTGTTCTCTTTACTACTAAAAATACAGGCATTGGTGTCTTTCATCTGATTAGAGATAGTTCCAGAAACCTCAGAACCAATGCAGGAAAAAGTAACACTTAAAATTATTTTTCTCTATAAACAATGATACCAAAATCTGTATTAGTCAAAGTTTCCAGAGAAACAGAATAACAGGATATCTATCTGTACCTATCTATCTACCTACCTATCAAGAGAATGTATATTCTATAATCTATCTACCTATTTATCTATCATCTATTTATTTATTTATAAACAGATAGATATAGATAGGTATATATATAGAGATATATATATATGTACACACGCACACACACATACACACACACACACACACACACACACATATATATATATATATATATATATATATATATATATATATATATATTACAGATAGATATAAATTTCTTTGATATTTCTTTGATTCTGCTACTCTAGAGAGCCATGAATAATACAGATTCTGGCACCAGAGATAGAGAAATGTGTTATATAGGATTATTTTACACTGTTTTAGAGACTAGGAAGTCTTAATATCTGTAGTCAGCAAGCTGAAGCTGGAGGGCTGATGGTGTAGTTTCAGTATAAGTTTACAGGGCAGAGCACAAGGAGACCAATAATGTACATTCTTGTCTTAATAAGTATGTTCAATAACATGTTTGTTGATGTGCTTGATTGAGACATTATATAGTGTACTCTGGATGGAAAATCTCATTTTGTATTCTGTAATGATGTACAGTGAATGAATGCAAATAAATAAATTGAAATAAAAAAATAAATATGTTCAAGATCCAAGAAGAGACAATTTTTCAGTTTGAGTCTGATGGCTGGGAAAGATCATTCTTTTAGCTTAAAATACTCAGGCAGGAAGGGTTATCTCTGTTCAACTTATGTGTTCTATTCAACTGATTCCATGAATCCCATCTGCCTTAGAAAGGGCAATCTGCTTTACTAGGTTTACCAGTTTGAATGATAATACCACCCTAAAATATGCTCATAGACCCACCCACAACATTTTACTAAATATCTGGAAATTCACATTCCAATCAAATTGACACACAAATTAACCATCATAATATTTATTCTACAATGATTTTCCAAGTTCCAAAGTAGGATTAACCATACAGTTGTTATCAGAGCAAAATTTCTTGATAATGCACATACTGTTGCCTTTCTACATTTTCATGTCTCACTAGAATAGCTGAAATTAAGAAGAATTTAATATCAAATATGTGAGAATATGGGACAGGCAAAGCTTTCATATACTGCCAGTCAGACTGATACATGATGCAATCACATTTTAAAAAATTGACAGATTTTAACTTTATTATTTCACCAAGAGAAATGTTAACATATGTGCACAAAAAGATATGTGCATGAATGTTCACAGAAACTTAATTCATAATTCTGAAAAACCAGAAGCAGCCAAAATGTCCATCAACAAAAGAGTGAATAATCAAATTGCTCTATATTTATACAAATATTGAGGTACTTTTAAAGAGTTTTTTGCCTTAGGGCACATGACTTTCTGGAGGGGGGGGGGAGAGAGAGAGAGAGATAGAGACTGTGAGAGAGAAAGTGTGAAATCACCCCCCAGGGGAGATGGCCACGCTGCAAAACTTTCTCTTCCTTTATTCTCATGGGATCTTGGGCATGCATGCACGTGCACCCAGCATGATTTTCAAGCCACCAGGTCCAGGACTTGAACTGTCATAGGCCATGAGGGAATCTAGTAATGTAACTTCTCTGCCATCTACTGGTCCCCAAATATTGAGTAACTTTAAAAATGGAGTTGGACTGAAGAACAGTGGTAAAATATAACTCTGTGAGGCTGAGTCACCTGGAAGGTTTCCAAGTTCACGTCCAAGGACCTCCCTGAGTATTCTGGGCACACTCATGGCCATCATCCAAGACTGGCTGGAACTGTGGGTGGATTGTATCATCAGGACCTAATTGGAGGTGCTGTTTCCTCTTTGTCTTTCATTCTTGGAAGAAAGAAAAAATAATTAAAAAAACTACTAATATACACAAGAAAATTAATTACCTACAAAACATTAAACTGAAAAAAAGGAGAAACACAAGAGAATTTACTGTGTAATTTTATTAAAATTAAGTTTTAGACCCCCCAAAACTTATTTATATTAATATAAAGCAGATAAGCATTATTTTTTTAATAGGTGGTTGAACGATTGGGAGTGGATAGCAAAGGGATATACAAAAAATTTCCAGAGTAATGTGAATAATATATACTTTCATTAAGACAGTGATTACATTTTTCCAAACAATGAACTGTACACTTAAAAAGTGATGTATTGGGACCAGCAGTTGGCATAATGGCTGTATCGCTGGACTTCCATGTAGTCAACCATGGTTCAAGGCCTGGACCCGGTGGCTTAGACTCATGCCAAGTGCATGTGCATGTGTGCCCAAGATCCCAAGAGAAGAATGGAGAAGGGATTGTGGTTTGGCCAGCCCCCTGGGGGGTGATTTCTCGTTTTCTGTCTCTCTGTCTCTCTCTTGTCTTTCTGGCAAGCGCAGGCACCCTGTAGGAAAAACTTCACCAAAAAAAAAAAAAAAAAAAAATAGTGATGTATTTTGTTGTATGCAGTTTACCTTAATAAACTGGAAAAAGATAGAATAATTATAAAATATATAAGTATAACTTCTTTCATTTGCAACATTGAAAACTAGGCATGTTGAATATACTTATCAATGAAATCAATGTAAAATACATTAGATATATATTTTAAAAAAAATGAGTTGATGAGTTATTACAGTCTGTACAGGTATGAAATAGCAATGGAATGTAACAGAATGTTTGAATCATTCTTTGCTTTCTTGACTTTCGATTTCATTTGAAAATAGGTATATTATGCATGACCTCACTCCCCCCCTTTAAAAAAGTTCATGTTAAGGGCTAGCATATATTAAACTTTATGAAGATCAGGGCAGCTGTGAGACTTGCCTGTTGTTGTATAGGGGTGATATAAAAATTGGTATCACCTGAGAATTCAGACCTTTACCCCAGACCTATATCAGGCATCCACTAAGATTGGTCCCAAATGATTCCCACATACTAGTATTCATGGCCTTGTGTAGCTTACTTCCTACCAATAAAGCATAGCAATTTTGAGGAGATGTCACATCCAAGATTAGACTAAATGACTGGTGAGTTACATCTTGCTAGAAGACTCGCTCAGTTGGTACCTCTCATGAAGCAAACTGTCATGTTGAAGAGACATATTTGGGAAGATGTGTGCATGGAAACTTCCAACTACCATCCAGAGAGGAACTGAAACTTATTTTTACAACCCGGGAGGAAATGAGTCTCACAGTCTATGTAAGTGGCTTTGAAAGAGGATCTTTCCTCAGACAAGTTTTCTAGTAAGGCTAGAGACTCTGTTGGCACCTCGAGTTCAGTCTACAGCAGAAGACCCAGACATACTGTGCCTGGATACCTTACCCACCTGAATTATAAGCTAATAAATGTGTGATTTTTTAACCTATCAAGTTTGGAGATAACTTACTATGTAGCAAGGCAAGGACACAATCTGAATTCACATTATTCTGTCTGATAGAACTTAAATAGATATATTAATCCTAATGAGTCTAAATTTGCCCTCATGAAACTAACAGAAACACAAACAAAATTCCTCTAAAAGAACACAACTTCAACACAGGGCTCCAAAAGAACTTTGAAAGAAAGTATGTTACATGAGATCTCAGATAAAATTTAAATTCTAAAAAGAATAAGTCTTATAAATGAGAGTAGTCTAACACAACAGAATCAGACCTACTATGATTACACAGAAGATAGTGAGTGCATGTGTATTATAGCAAAAATCTCTCAAAAATATTTTTTCTCCCATTCTGTAGATTGTGTTCTTACCGTTTCGATAGGGTTCTCTAATGCACAAAAGTATTAGACTTGGTAAAGTCTTATTTAACTATTTTAATTTTTGCTTTTGGTGTCAAACCTACTAATCCATTGCCAAATCCAATGTTGTGAAAAATTCCACTGATGTTATCTTCTAAGAGCTTTATAGTTTTCATTTTTGTGTTTAGGTCTTTAATCATTTTTTATTTCAGTTTTTTTTTAGGTGTAAGGTAAGGATTCACCTTCACTCTTTGCAAGTGGGTGTCCAGTTCTCCTAGCACCCTTGGAAAAACTTTCTTTTTCATTTAATGGTCTTCAACACCCTTGTTAAAATTCAATATATATTATATATATATATAATATACACAATGCATTATTTCTAGGCTTTCTATTTTACTCTTTGGTTTATATACCTGTTATAACAGTTCTACAATATCTTAATTAATGTAGCTTTGTAATATGTTTTAAAATTAGGAAATGTGATTTTTCAAACTTCTTTTTTTCTCTTTTTAAGATTTTTGCAATAGGGCATGCACACACACCAGAGAGACAGAGAAAGACGGTAAGAAGAAAAATGAGAAATCATCCCCCAGTAGAATGGTCACATAATGTTAATCCCTTTTACATAATTTTTCTGGGATTTGGGGCATACACACACACACACACACACACACACACACACACATGCCAGGAGAGATTTTTAAGCCAACAGGTCTGGGACGCAAACCACTGTTGGCTATGTAGGAGTCCAGTGCCTTAACCACCATGCCATCTGCCAAACCCTGAACTTATTAGTGCTAACAGAAGTTCCTGGAATCTTCAGTGTTTTTTTTTAAAGAATTATTTATTTGGGATTAGCAGATGATGTAATGATTATGTCACTGGACTCCCACATAGCCGACTGTGGTTCAAGTCCCAGACAAAAGGGCTTAAAACTAACACCAGGTGCATGTCCATGTGTGCCCAAAATCCTGCGAGGAGAATGGAGGAGAAGGGATTATGGCATGGCCCTACTACCTAGGGGGTGATTTCTCTCCTTGATTATTATTTTAATTTGGCCAGAGAGAGACTTAGAAGGAAAGTGACATATCAAGCCTCTGGTTCTGGGACTTGAATCATGGTTGGGCATGGGGAAGTCCAGCACCTTAACTACCACTCCAACAGCTGGCCCATCTTTAGCGTTTTTTACATTATAAGACTTGTTATCTTCAAACAGAGATAATTTTACTTTTACTTTTCTATTTAGAAGTCTTTTATTTCTTTTTTTCTTACCTAATTTCTCTGAGTATAACTTTCATGGCCTTGGTGAATAGAAGTAGCAAGATTGGGCATTCTTTTTTTTTTTTTTTTTTCTTTCATTTTATTTATTTATTTATTTATTTATTTTCCATCCAAAGTACACTATATATTGTCTCAATCAAGCACATCAACAAACATGTTATTGTCAGTAAATGATCTTGTCTTCTGTATGTTTTGCTTTTTTCCCCCCATCCTTGATTCTCTATCTCTTACCCTCTGCCATCTCCCACTCTCCTCCCACAGTCTCTGGTATCTATGTTTGCATGGACATTCTTTTTTGTACTTGAACTTAAAGAAAAAGTTTTACCCTTTTAATTTTTGAGTGTGGTGCTACATGTGTGTATTTTTCATATATAGCCTAGTTGGTTGATGAAATTCACTTCTATTCCTAGTATATGTAGTGCTTTTATGATGAACAGGTGTTAAATTTTATCTAATGATCTTTATAAATCAATTGAGATGATCATATTGATTTTATCCTTTATTCTTTTAATATTGTGTATAATATGGATTATCATATTGAATAAACTTTACAATCTGGGAATAAATCCAACTTGGTTATAGAGTACTGGACTTTAATATGCTGCTGAATTGGGTTTTGAAATATTTTGCTGAGGATATTTGCATCAATATTCATAGTAGTATTGGTCTCTAGCATTTTTTTTTTCTTTTATTATCTTTGCTGGCTTTGGTTTGAGGATAGTGCTGGCCTGAATTTGGAAGTGTTCCCTATTAAAATTTTTGAAAGAGTTTGAGAAGAACTGGTATTCATTTTTTTTGATACTTAGTAGAATTCAGCAGTGAAGTCATCTGATTTTGAACTTGTTAAGGAGTAGTTACTAACTTGTTAGCCTTACTAATTATAGGGCCATTTATATTTTTAAAATTTATCTATAATTCAGTTTCTGTACATTGTATATTTTTAGTAACTTGCATTTCATCTAGGGTAGACATATAATTGTTCATAATATTCTCCTTTAACCTTTTTATTACTATAAAATTGGTATGAATATCTCCAATTTCATATTTTATATGTCAAATTTCTCATTTTGTTCATAAATTATTTTAAAAATTTTATGTAACTTTTATCTGTATTTTCTTAGAGTTTCTATAAATTTGAGAAGAATATTTAAAAATTTTAATCAAACTTTTTTTTTTTGGAGAGGTTTTTGCTATAGGGAGCATGCGCTCGCCAGACAGACAGAGAGATAGAAAGCGAGAAATCACCCCCCAGAGGGGATGGCCACGCTGCAATCCCTTCTCCTCCATTCTCCTCTCAGGATCTTGGGAACGCACACACACGCGCCTGGCGTGAGTTTAAGCCACCAGGTCCGGGACTCGAACCGCGGTCAACTACGTGGGAGTCCAGTGACATAGCCATTATGCTAACTGCTGGTCCCTTAATCAAACATTTTTAAATAGATCATAGATTTCCATTTCTTCCAGGTTCATTACTGGAACTTAATTAGTTTCTTTCGGTGATGTCCTGTGTCCTTGATCTTTGCATAGTTCTTGTGTCCTTTTCTGGCCTTTGCAAGTGTTCTTTGGTGGTGATAGACCTTTGTTATTAAATTTAGCCAGAGATTCTGGATGAGTCAGGTGATAATTAACCCATATAGGGAGAACTTGATGTTGGATTCTCTAGTTGGGCTTGGTTGCTTTCTGTGCTCTCAGGTTGAATGATACTGCTGATTTTGTTCCATAGTCCAGTGAGACTATTGGCTGGATTTTTCAGTCAAGCAAAGGTTCTAGCTAATCTCTGATTGCCCAGGATTGAAGTTGCCTTCCCTGAATGGGTGGTACTGTTGTTTGTAATTTTTAGTTGGGCAAGCCTGCATGTTGAGTACTGGGGCTGAGTAAAGTATTTGGGGTTGCTGCTCACCCACATGAGATGAATAAAGCCAAAAGCTATGCTGTACAGATATGTGTAAACTTCCCAGCCTAGGGCTGGCTTAAACAGAACACCAAGGTTTGGTAGAGTTGCTGATCAGCTGCTGAAGATGGGGAGGGCCATATTCTTCCTCTACAGGTAAATGCTGACCTATACTTGCTTCCCAGCCTGAGAAAACTTTATTAAGAGAACCATGTCTTCTTCGTTTCAGCCTTCAGCTCCTGGGGCTGGAAGGGGTCAGAAGCTTCCTCTGCAGGTAAATGCTGATCCATGCTTGCATCACAGCCTAAGGGAAGTTTAAGGAGAGTACCAGGGTTATGTGGCAAAGCTGGTGACTGAAGCCTGGCAGATCTGTGAATCATACTTTCTGCAGCTCAATGATTGTTTAGTCTCTTTGATGTGGTGCCTCTGTTAGCAGGAATGTAGAGCAATAACCAACAGCCATGAACTGTGAACTCCACCCCCATTCTTTATTTCTAATTGGCCACAGGTAGTCCACCCTTTCCAGTATTCTCGATGTTTCCCATGGGACAAGACAGGAGTGAACTTCCTGTGAAGAGTCCTAGAATAGTGTGAAGCTGAATATCCACCTTTAACTTTCTTTTTTCACTATAGTACCAATGAGACCATGGGAATTCTCTGTGTGTAGCCTTTTGCCATCTTGGGAGAGAAATAATGTGGCCAAAGTGAAACTGTTTCTTTTACCCTTTGAAATATGGCTTTTCTCAGTTCTGTGATCCAATGACTCACTCCTGAGTTTCAAAATATTTGTGAACACATTTTTGTCTATACATAGTTGCTAGATGAATTTCTTTGTGGGGAAGTGGAGTCAGATAATTCCTGTTCTATCATCTTTCTGATACCAATACCAAGTAATTATAGTTTTCTTTATTTTTCTTGATCAGTCTAACTAAAGGCTTGTCAATTTTGTTGATCTGTTAAAGGAACCAAATTTTGCCTTTTTGATTCTTTCTATTTGTCTGTTCTTTATTTTGTTTATGTGCTCTACTCTTTATAACTACCTTCTTCTGCTAGTTTTGGAATTAGCTTTCTCTAATTTTTCCAGTTCCTTAAAATGTAAATTTAGGGTATTGGTTAGAGATCTTTCTTCCTTTTTTAATGCAATCATTATCTTTATAAGATACAGGTTTTTCTCTTAGTGTCCTTGTTACTGCAACATGTGTTTCATTCAGACATTTTCTACTTTTCTTTGTGAATTCTTCTTTAAGCCAAGTTTGTTTTAAGATGAGTTGCTTAGTATATACCTAATTCTGAACTTTACAGTTTTTCTTCTGTTATTAATTACTAATTTCATTCCATTTAATTTTTAGTTTCAGTCTATCATGAACATGTAAGAATAAAATTAAACTGTTCCTATCCTGTTTTGTAAAGATAAAGTTTAACCTTTGCCTTTTTCACTTCTGTACTAAAGCTGATGCCGCCCTCATGATAAACTGCTGAAGTTGTGGGAGGCCAAGGCAATTTGCTAGCTCCCTGTAGAAAGCCCCTTATCTTACTTCCTCATTCTTTCCTCCCCTCACCTCACGGACTTGTGTCTATATAACCTGAATGCCCCTTTGTTCAGGGCTTCACTCACTGTCGTGTCTTGTACAACCGAGAGTGGAGTCCTAGCACACTAGAAATAAAGCCTCTTGTACTTTACATCAAGAACCGACTTTTGTGGTTGATTGGGGTCACCGTAGTACTCCCTGGACAAGGGATCGGCTGGTTATCAGCTGGAACCTTTCATGTGGGGGCTCGTCCGGGATCTCACAGCCACCCCACTCCTACAACGTCGGCCTTGGAGGTAAGCCTTTGTCTGTCTACTATCCTTTTATCTGTCTCCATGTAAAAATCTGTATCAGGTATCTCAGCTGTTTGGACTATTGTAAAATAGCCGACTGTGGTTGGCAGACGTGACCGGAGGACCACAGGCTGCAGCCCTGGGGGATGCCCCAAGGGTGAGGGAGGATCAGGGATGCCTGATCATCTCCTGTGGTAAGGGTGCAGAGGCCTTTGCAGTGAATGCCCGTCTGAATCTGTTCTGAAATTGTGGAAGACCTAGGTTGGTAAGTTGCTTTTAGTTTCTCTTGCCCTGTTCTTTGTTCTTTTGTCTGTGTTTTTAACCTATCCATTGACGATGGGACAGACTGTAGTGACTCCTCCGAATTTGACTCTTGGACATTGAACTGAAGTAAAGAAAAGAGGTCGTGACCTATCTATAGAGATTAGGAAGGGTCTCTGGCAGACGTTCTGTACATCCGAGTGGCCCACTTTCAATGTCGGATGGCCACCCAAGGGCACATTCAATCTCAAAACTGTTCTTGCCGTTAAAGACATTGTTTTTCAGAAAGGACCAGGAAGTCATCCAGATCAACAGCCGTACATCATCATCTGGCAAGACCTGATACAAAATCCTCCCACCTGGGTCTGGCCCGGGATTCCCAGGCATCACCCTGATCACCCGACCCTCCCCCTCAGTTTTTGGTAACCCAGTCCCCTGATTCTGACTCTCCGGAAGGGGCAAACAAATCAGGCCATTCCAAACGGATCTACCCTCACTCTCACCCTCCCCCTCCAACCAGGAGGGAGCACGGGGACCCTGGTGTCCTGCCTGAACCAGCCCCCCACAACATGGCCACCACCCTGGCCCCGGCCACCGCCTACCCTTTAGCGAGCGCTTTGGGGAGCCCCGTGGGTGGGGGGCAGGGGTGCTGCACCAGGGCGCAGGTGGTGGGGAGCATTGTGTAATCCAGCCAGCGACGGGGCAGGGGTGGAGCATGGATCACCCCGGAGACACCAGCCACCGGGGTCCAGCCCCTTGGCAGGACTCTCGCTGGGGCTGCAGTTCTGCAAGTTGCAGTTTGCTCGCGCCGGGAATGCCCATGGCCCACCCTGGCGCCCACGCAGCCCCCTGCCTGGTGGGCGCCAGTAGGCACAAGCACCAGGGGTATGATGCCCGGAGAGCCCACGCTCTGCTCCCATCCCAAGTGACCTTGAATATACTCGGTGCGGAATGTGGGGTGTGCTTGTAATTTCCCGTGCTGTGCTGATCTTGAAAAAAACACCTTGTCTGATGAACTGCTGCCCTGAGACCCCACACCTCACCTGATTCTAATGACTCTCCTCCAGCAGAAAGAGAGCCAGGAGAGGTTGTGAACAGCCTAGTGGGTGGCTGGGACCAATCGCTGCTGCGGGCTTGCGGGGCGGCTGGAAAAAATGGCGGCAGTGGGCAACTGGGCAGCGCCCCTGCATTGCGGCCCCAGAGCACCCTGCACGGGGCCATGCCAGGCAGGGGCGGGGCACCAGGTGTCCCTGGGGGCACAATCCCAGGCTGGCCAGCAGCTGCAGTGGCAGCCCCTCTCTCGATCACAATGAGGTTATAATTTTCAGTAGTGCTGCCTGAAAAGACCTTGAAGATGGGTGACTGGCTATCAGCTATAAGGTCCAGATCCAGGCGTTCGAGGCTCACACGTGGCACCTTGTGCATTAGGCCGCTCACCTCGCCCTCACCCAAGTGGGACCGCTTCACACCTGACACATGGGACTCTGCACTTGTATAGGAATTATCTGACCCAAAGCCATAGCCTTCTTGCACATCCATGGGCTGGCTGCTTCCAGACCCCTGCTTGCTCAGAGGTCCTGGGGCTCTTGGAAGGGCCATGGGTGCAGGGCCTGTTGGGTTGGTGCCAGGACGCTCTGCCACAATTTTGCCAGACGCCTCTGCACTCTTGGTCCAAGCGTTGAGGTCCCACTGAGACTTCATCTCACCATGTGGCTCAACAAAATCCACAATCATCTTGAGAACCCAATGCAGCTGGAAGTAAACCAACTTCTTGGACAGCAGCAGTGTTGTGTTGTTGTCACTCTCCAGAGCCCAAGAGGCAAAGCACAGGATGTGCTCCTAGTGCTTCTGAATCTTGGTCATGGTCCAGTGCTGCCGCTCCATATGTTCCTGTTGCCCCTCTGTCACCTTCTGGACATCATTGATCAGCACACGGCCTCACTTATTAAGCTCCTTCATAATCTGCAAAATGGCCATCTTGACATTCACCTGCACATGCTTCTGCACATCAGACACCTGGCGGATCGAGCTGCGGACCTCCTTGATGTTCTTCTGCAGGGTGGCATGTTTGTCCCCAAGGCACTTCACCAGGGAGGCCAGGATTTTGCGCTGGTTCCTCACCACATCCTCCAAAAACTGGTACTGGTAATCTTTGTGGGCATTAAGCTGGCAGTCCCGACAGGTAAGGGTGTCACAGCTCTCACAAAACAGCATGAGGGGTTCATGCTTGTGTACATTACAATAGACTGTGCGCTCACCATCTCGAGACTTGGCTGGCCCAATGGAGCGCACAGTATGGTCCTTGGTTTACTTCACCCACTGGTGAGCCTCCACACACGTCTCACACAATGGCTCAAAGCATTCCACACAGTAACTAGTAGCTGGAACATTATCCTCACAACTAGTACAACACTGGTTGACATCCTGGGCATCCATAACAGCCTTGCTGCCACTATCAGGCATAAAATAATTCTCCATAATGTCTTTAAAAAAACTCTGCTGTTTGCACACAAGACAGTCCACCACAGCACCCTCACCCACTGTGCCACCGTCCCCAAGCTGTTGGCGGCAGCGGGCACCACAAGCCCGAGGCAAGCACTGCAGGCCGAATGCAGGCAGGGCAGCAAGTGCAGCTCCCACTCAGGCTGCAGGCGCTCCCGGCACATGCCGCAGTGCTCCAGCAACTCCAGCGCCTCGCCGCCACCCCCCCCCCCCCCCATGGGCGACGAGGCTGAGGCAGATGCCAAGCCTGCAACTGGGCCCGCGGTCAAAGAGGCGGCAATGAGCTTCTCGGTGCCCACCAAACCCTAGCCCGGGTCCGGGCTACCAGAGGCGGCTAAGGTTACCGCTGCCACTGAGGCCACCCTTCACATGCCTCTGGGGGAGCCCAGGGAAAAAGAAAGTCACGGGGCTCACCATGCAGGCAAAAATGCGCTCACTGCCAACGGCTGGGCCGCTGCTGCCGCTGCAAGGCCGAGCACTACGAACCGCCTCCTGGGCCACTGCCTGATGCCCATGGAGCACTGCCGTGGCACTTATCTCCATACTATCCCCATACTCTTATGGGTACACAAGTTTTATGATTAAAACTCCTTGCCAAAAATGCAAAATGGGGGAATGTAAGAATAAAATTCAACTGTGCCTATCCTGTTTTGTAAAGATAAAGTTTAACCTTTGCCTTTTTTGCTTCTGTACTAAAGCTGATGCCGCCCTCATGATAAACTGCTGAAGTTGTGGAAGCCCAAGGCAATTTGCTAGCTCCCTGTAGAAAGCCCCTCATCTTACTTCCTCATTCTTTCCTCCCCTCACCCCACGGACTTGTCTATATAACCTGAATGCCCCTTTGTTCAGGGCTTCACTCACTGTCGTGTCTTGTACGACCGAGAGTGGAGTCCTAGTGCACTAGAAATAAAGCCTCTTGTACTTTACATCAAGAACCGACTTTTGTGGTTGATTGGGGTCGCCGTAGTACTCCCTGGACAAGGAGGATTGGCCAGTTATCGGCTGGAACCTTTCAAACAGAAAAGGCATTTTGTATTATTTCAGTCTTTTAAATTTTTAAGGCTTTTCTGGTGGCCTAATATATTACCTTTCTTGGAGAATATACCATGAGTATTTGGAAAAAAATATGTTTGCTGCTGCTGCTGTAGATTCAAGTGCTCTCTGTATTTTTGTTAAGTTCAATTATTTTATAGAGTTGTTCATGATCTGTATTTTCTTTGATCTTCTGTCTTGTTCTATCTCTTATCAAAAATAGGGTATTTAATTTCCCAACTAATATTGTAAGAGTGTCTCTTTTCCTTTAAATTCTGTAAAATATTGCTTCCTACATTTTGATGCTCTTATGTTTGGTGCATTATTATATTTTCCTGATAAATCGACATTTTTTACCAATATATAATGTATTAATTCTCTCATTGTTTAGCAGTTTTGCTGAATTTAGAATTCTTGGATGACAGACCTTTTATTTTATATTGTTTATGTTTTCAGCTATATACATGTTTTGATTATTTTCCTGCTTTTACCTGCTATAATTTCTGAAAGAAGGTTCTTAATCTTACCGAGGATCCCTTTCCTTTTTATATACTGAGTCACTGATCTCTTACTGCCCCCAAGATTCTTTGTCTTTGCCTTTTTATAAATGAATTATAATTTCTCTCAGTGACTGTCTCTTTTAGTAATTCTATTAGGATTCTTTTGAGGTTGTTAGATTTGTAGATGCATATATTTCACCAAATTTGTGAAGATTTTGGCGATTATTTATTCCATTTCTTTCTCTCCATTGTCACCCTTAAAGACTTCCATAACACAACATTTTATTTTATATTTCTACTTGGTCAACATCTCATGCTCTTTGGATCAGAATGTGTATTTAGTGATTGTTGAAGTATAACTTCAATCAATGTCACTTATGTGAATTTCAATAGTGTTTTTCAAGTAGTTTATATACTAATTCATGTTTTTTTTTTTCTCCTTATCCACCAATTACCAAAAAATAGATTTCAAAATGATCAACTATGGGGAAATCAGGTGGCTCAGAGTTTGAGGTGACTGGATTTCACATGGCTGACTGAGTGGATTGAGTCTGGGACCTGGTGTCTTGAAAAATATGCCAGATATGTGTGCATGCACATCCAAAATCCAAAGAGAAGAAAGGAAAGAGGAGAAGGAATTGAACCCATCTTCCTAGGGTTCAATTTTTTATTTTCCCTCTCCCTTTATCTCTCTTTCTCCAGCCAACACGTGCACTCTATAGCAAACAAAAAATTAACTATGCTTGCTAACTTCTTTATTTCTTTTGTGTCAGTTTTGTTTTACATATTTAGAAACAATTTTTTTTAAATGAATTAGCCCTTTATATCATGCTGGTACATTCCTACCTCTTTCCTGTCCTATTTATCATTCCGAAGACCAATTTGTTTTACATTATTATAACTTTACTCGAGTTCTTATATTCATGGTATACAAGGAGTATATTTTTCTACACTTTTCGTTTCTTTTTTTCTTTCATGAGAGGGAGTGAAAGAGAGAGAATAAATGTGCTCTCAAAAGAGTTTTGACACTGCAGTCCATCCCAGTGGTTAGTCAACCTTGCATCATGTATGCTCCCAGATTACTTAGATGGTCTCCAGATCTGAGCCAGGAATCTTTGTATGTGAGATTGCCTCATAGAGCATTGCATCTTCCTGCTGTGCCAGCATCAGTTCCCTCCTACATTTTTATTTTCAACCAGTTTGTGTCTTTATGTTTATACTACCTTTCTTATAAATTATACTTAGTTGGGTCTTTTTATAAGAATTATTTTTTTAACTTTATTTATTTAATTGTTTTTAATTTGACCAGAGAGAGACAGAGAGAGAGAGAAAGCAAGCTGCCAGGTCCAGGACCCGAACCGCAGTCAGCCATGTGGGAATCCAGCACCCTTAACCACCTCGCCACCTGCCAGCCCAGGGTCTTGGTTTTTCAATGTAACAATCTCAGCCTTCTAAGTGGATGCTTATCTAGTTATATGGATTGTATACATAGTTTTCTTTGCTTTTAAACCTGTGATCATGGTATTTGTTTTTGTGTGTTTATTTTGTAAACTTTATTTTTCGATAACATAATTAAAGGACATTTGCAAAAATATTACAGATAAATACCATAAACTCTCCATTAAGCTCTAACAATGATTAAAACTAGTACATAAATACTCGTAAAATATTAACTAAATTAGAAGATTTTATTTGGATTTAATTCATTTCCTCTGATGTATTTTTTATGTTCTAGGACCTAATGAGGGATCTCATAATGTTGTAGTTGTCATGTCTCCTTACCTATTTTTAAGAGGTTTTTGCCCTAGGGTGCATGCACTTGCCAGAAAGAGAAAGAGAGAGACAGAGACAATGAGAAGGAAAGTGGGAAATTAGTGATTTCTCACTAGACTCCCAAAGGGATAGCCACACTGGAATCTCTCCTCCTCCATTTTCCTCTCAAGATTTTGGGCAAACATGCACACACCCAAGATGATTTTCAAGCTGCCAGGTCCAGGACTTGAACTGAGGTCAGCCACGTGTTAGTCCAGCACCTTAGCCATGATGCCATTTGCTGGCCCCACTCTGCTTTTTACAACAGGCATTTTATTATGTCAATATCCCTTATTATTCAGCACGTTCACTTTGATACCTTATTTTGCATGGTGCTAGACAATTTTCTCTTGTGAGGTTAATAAATATTTGGAGGCAGGAATTGGAAACCATATAAATATTCTTATTCATCTTAAACTTTTTTCCACTGATTTTATCATACTTTGGTATAGCTTGCACCCATAATAATTACTATTGTGCTCCAATTTCTGTTTTCTATGTAATAATTCTACTACATATGTTAATTAGCATTTTCTGTCATGAGTTGTCCTTTCTTCCTAAATTATTTATTTATTTATCGATTATAAACTTTTAGATATTTATCTTATGTTATTATAATCCAATAACATTGTTATCTGTTTAGTTGCTTAAGTTTTTCCAAATTTGGCCATTTGCAAGCTCTTTCAATCCTGTTTCCATTACTTTTTGTTCTTTTTTTATTAATATTTGTTTTAGTACATTCTTATTTATGAAACCACAAAATACTCCAATTTAGCATATACATTTTCTGTCATACCCTACAGTTCACAAAATCTCCCTCAAGCCTGATTCTTTAGAGTGACAAATAAAAATTAGTATTTGATTGCTATATACACTCATTTCTGATGATGAGTCCCTGCTTCTAGTCATCCTCTATAGACTGAGCTAGAAAATGTATGTCCTGACCCGCAGGACAGTCGAACAGGTTTCCTGAGGGAAGGAGTGAGAGACGAGACGAACGACGCAGAGTTACAACACAGAGATGACGCAGTGTTAGAACTCTTCAGGGTTGTCCATTTATTGTGGGCAGCATAGAGACGACACAGTGTCACAACTCTTCAGGGTCGTCCGGTTATTGTGGGCCAGGGATCGTGGTTATATACATGTTGGTGGGCAGTGATTGGTTGTTAAAAGGTGGGTTGCTTTTGTGGACCAATCATGAGGTACCGGTTATGCAAATCTGAGGGATTCTAGTGGCCAATCAGAGTATGGTTTTGAGGGTGAGGTTTTTGAAGGAGAGTCAATCATGGCCTTTGTCATTGTGTAATTGTTTTCTCTCTGAGCCTAAGATGGCAATAGTAAGCGACTCATGAAAATGGCCTTGGCAGACTCGCGGGTGCGCAGCTTCCCACAGATACTAATGGGTACACATATCTCTTTTTATTTCTACATCAATAGATTTGTGTATACACACACATACACACATGCACACAGGCAAACTAATACTCCACTAACACTTGCTATGTTTTTGTTCATTTGTTTAATTATCAATCTTCACAGGTGTGAGATGATATCATTTTGATTTCCATTTCTCTGATGATTACTGATAGTGAGCATATTTTTATTTACATGTTGGCCATTTGTTGTGTCTTCTTTGGAGAACTGCCTATTCAGCTTACTTGCCTTTTTTTAAATTGGATTATTTTGGGTTAAGCAGATGGTGGACTCCTATGCAGTTGACTGTGGTTTGAGTCCGGGACCTGGTGGCTTGAAACTCATGCTGTGCAACTGTGCGTGCATGTCCAAGATCCCAAGAGGAGAATGTGGAAGAAGGGATTGTGGCATGACCATCCCTCCTGGGGAGTGATTTCTCACTTTCTGTCTTTATGTCTCTCTCTATCTCTCCAGTGAGCACATGTGCCCTATAGCAAAAATCTCTCTCTCAAAAGACAAAACAAACAAACAAAACCAATAAATTGGGTTATTTCTTTTTTTTGCTACTGACTTTCAATTTCACTTCTAGATATATATTGAAAAGAATTGGAATCAGAATATTGAAGAGATATCTATAAATGCATGTTTATTGCTGCATTATTCCCAGTTGCCAAATATGGAAATAATGTAAGTGTCCATTGAAAAATGAGTGGGTAAATATATGTAGCATATACAAAATGGAATATTATTCAGTCTTAAAAAGGCAGGAAATCCTATCATGTGCAAAACATGGATGAAACCGGAGGACATTATGCTAAGTAAAAATAAGGCAAACACAGGACAAATACTGCATGATTCCATTTACATGAGGCATTTAAAATATATGAAAACATAGAAACAGAGAGTGGAATGGTGGTTGCCAGAGGATTGGGGATTATTAAGAAACAGGCATAAAATTCCAGTTATAAAAGATAAAAAAGTTCTAGAGATCTGCTGTATTATGGCAGATCTATTTGAACTATTGTGGGAATAGTTAATAATAGCACACTGTACACTTAAAAAATAGTTTACAGGGTAGATTTCTTGTTAATTGTTTTGGTCACAAGGAAAAAATAAAAGTAAAGTAACATCCCTTTATCTTGAAAGAGCCTGAGTGCCTGCTTTCATTTATTAAAATTGTAAAGTAATTGAAAAATCTTTAATTAGTAGTAATTAATTCCTCTTTTTGTAGACAAAAACTATTACATCCATGCCTATAATTTTAGATCTGCGTTAGCCAGGAAGATTTGCATAATTTTTGGAATACACCTTCTAGTTATAGTTCAGATATAGTATCTATTCAGAAACTAGGTAAAAGAATAACCTTATGGATTAATCTGGTGTTTTACACAATAGCATGCTAAAAATATTTTGAAATAATTCCATACTTCTCTATTTCTTAATAGTACACACAGAGTTGTTAATCATGTAAAGTAATTTACTATTACTTGATATTGGAGAGGCATCTATATAAGCAATGGTATAGAGTTTATGCAAAGTACTGGTAAATACTCAAAGTTCTGAGTGAAAAAATAATGAAAGATGAAAGGAGACACTTTCACAAACAGTAAAGAACAGACTCAAAATTAAAGTAGTCAAAAATATGTGGGAAGAACCAGTACTCTATGTCACTGGAACTTTTGGGCCAAAATCATCAACTGTTTTTGGATATTCATTTAGGTCACATTTCTAAAACAGAGGTGATACTCTAATGAGAAAAAAAGTTAGTTTGTGGGGCTTGTTTTGTGCATAACCTTCAATTTTTGTCAAAGTCTTTTTTTCTGCTGTGTGTACAAGCTAAACCAGCTGTGAAAGGTGCAAGCATTATAGTTTGTATTCAGCAAAGATCTGTCATTTTGTACTTACTGCAAGGCAAATGGCTCTGCCAGTTGGGGCTATAATTTATCAAGCTGGCAGAGTGACAATTTTCATTGTGGTAGAAAATTTTATCATGGATATCCAATTCTAAACAGTTAATGTGGAAAAAAGGTCTGAGCAGGCGACTTCAACATTGTCTTATCAATATTGTAATCATTAATGACACTGACCCAGGAGACAGAGATCGTTTGGGTTCCTGGAACCTGGAGCACATCTCTCTGACAGATTTATCTGCCTCAACTGCCACCAAGAGTCCCTGGGTTTCAGGAACAGATGCAATATAACAAACCAGCATCTCCCTATAGAACAATGATCTTTTCTTCTGTCACAGCTGCTTCAGAATGAATACAGGGCAATGAAAATAAAATGCTAAAACATTAATTTCTCAAATTACATTAATGGCTTAAACTTCTAGCTAATATACCTCATGAGCAGAATGTAAAGACAGTGACCTGTTTTACAACAGGTAAAATAGAAGTGGCTTCCAAGTAACAATTTCTCAATATGCATTTCTGTTGATGCAATATGGACGTGAAGAGAAGCACTCTACCAGTAATAGGATTCAGTAGGCATACAGTGGTCCTGAGTCACCGGCCGCTGGCTTCCCTGTGCCAACATTTGAAAAAGTGGCCAAATATTAGAAGCAATTATTTTTACAAAGAATTAATTGCTAGACAAAATATGGATGAAAGGAGATTCAAAACATCATTTTAGAGTGCTAAGTAAGATGTCACGCATCTGTGCCTAATTTGCAAACATAATTCAATTTTTAAGAAAAGTATTTAAGCATGGTACTTTACGAGTACAAACGTAAAGAATATGATGGGATTTCAAAAGTTTGTGGAAAGTGGAATTAAAATATGAGTTTATTTGGTGAAAAAAAATCTGAAATCTCTGCTGTTTTATCACAGTACACATTTTCTATGAACTCTTTGAAGATCCCCTCATATGTTGAGTTAATCTATAATCAGGGTAGGATTAGGTGAGGACTGAGGATAGAGTGCAGTGCATTGGTCCTTATTAACTCTAAACTTTATATCTTAGTATCTTAGTCTAGATGACTAAATATTTTGACAGGGACTAAAATATTTAGTCAAAGAGAAGAACAAGATAGCTCAGATAATTAATATGGCCTTCCAAACCATTTACTCCAAAGTCAGAAGTGTGCACTGTCCTTTGTAGTAAGTGTGCATGCACACACATGCACAGACATATACACACACACAGCTGCCCCAGAAATAATTTCAACAATGGCCTTGGTTGCCTACAAAAGTATGCACATCCTTAGCTACTCTTATGTCTTCTTGTTTTAGTTTCATGAAATGAGTAACCTGTCCTCTCTGTAAAGTTAACCCACTGATAGTAAAAATAATAAGAAGAAGCCAGAAACTGTATCATGAATTTTTTTCCTTTCAATTCTCATTTTATTCTCATAATAGCTTTGTGATGTGGTCATAATATTGTCCCCATTTTATAGGTGAAGAAACTGAAATTGAAAAAGTTGAGTAGATTTCTAAATTACTCAAATATTGAATGCAGAACCAGGATGTAAACCTATGTCTTCCAGTTACTAGATGATGGAGTCTTAAATGTTAAATCAAAATGTTAATAACATCTTTTTTTTTTTTTTTCTGTGACCTTGAACCCTCAATCATGGGTTTCTCCCACCACTACCACTATCTTCAATGTTTCCTTCAGTCGCACCTTTCCTACAATTATACCTAAGTTTTCCCTTTTAAAAGGAAAAGGAGAAAATGAATAGGCAGGGGAAAGAGGAAGAAGAGAACAAACTGTCAAATATGTTTCTCTATAACTTAGAAAAAAAATAGACTTTCTCCTTGGCTCCACTTCACCTACTATTTATTCTTCAATGAATTCTGAATTTTTTTTTTATTTCTTTACACTGTTAACCAGAAAGTTAGTCAATGACTTCCTACTTATGACAACTAGCAGGCTATTAGGAAACTTCATTTGACTTGACTTATCTGTCTTATTGAACATTGTTGGAATTTTCTTGGACATCTCTCCTGTCTTGACTTCCTAAACAATCGTTTCATTCTAATTCTATTCTTTTGTCAGTGAGCACTATAATTCAGTACCAAGGGTCTCTAGTTATCCTCTCTGATTGAATCTAGAGAGGGTCTCAATACTTCAATTATTTCTAATTTTATCACTTCAAACTCACCTCTATGCTATCTAGACCTCACTTTTATTTTTATTTTTTTAAATTTTTTATTATCATCATAATCTTGTTTATAATACATTGGATTGCATATAACTTTACAGTGTATTACATTGCTTTTTCAAAAGGATAGACTTCACTTTTATTTTAAACTCTAGGACTTCAAATCTTCCAAAATATTTGTTTAATCTTTTCTCTTCATTACAATATTAATGTCCTTCATAGTATTTCACCTAGACTACTGTAAAAATTTCCTAACAAGGATCTCTACCTATAGTCTCATCTTCACCAATCTACTCCTATGCTGTCATATGAGATAGTCTTTCAAAGTATAAGTGTATTTGTGTCACTCACCTGAAAAATATTTTGGTGTCCCCTGCCCCATACATGATAAAATCTAAACTCTTTGATATAGCATTTTAGAACAGTGGTAGACTGGAGTCCACTTGTGGCTTGGTGTTTACAATGATTGGATTCCGCATGACTGAATGCATACTTCGAGTCCTGGATCTAGTACCTTGAAAAACACACCATATACATGCATGACTAAAATATGGAAAGGAGAGAGAGATGGGGAAGGAACTGTGGTATGACCTTGCTCCATGGGGATGCTTTCTTGCTTTGCCCCTCTCTCTTTCTATCTCTGGCAAGCACATGCAGGAGAGAAGAAGAGTGGCAGACAGGCCTCATTTACTTTTCTGACATAATCTATCTGAACTCTCATACATGCATGTCATATTGCTGCACACTGTACTATTTGTCCATCTTGAAACAGACTATGTTCTTTCATGCCTTCATGCTTTTCAAAAATTTCCTGTTCTGAGTAACTGAAATGTTGTCCTTAGTCATTCCACATGCCTATTAAATATCTATCATCCTTCAAGAACCACCTAAAATGTCACTTCTGTAAAACTTAACTGATTTGCTCAGTGAAATATAATTACTCCTTCCTCTGCCTGCCCATAACACATTATATTCACATTGATTATAACACACATCATTTGTATTATATTTTTTATATGTCAGTCTCCTCCATCATTTCTTAGATCATAAAATAGAGGGACTGTGTCTTATTCATCTCTATAATCTTAACCCCCAGTAAATATTATGCATTTGCATGGGCAGAATGTTTGATACTCACCCAAAATTCATATTTTGAAACATTAATCCCCATGCAATGGTATTTGGAGATGGGACCTTTAAGAGACAATTGGGTTATGAGGGTGAGACCTAATGATGAAATTAGTGACCTTATAAAATGATTCATTAGAGAGTTTGCTTCCTCTCTTTCTCTGGTATGTGAGGGTACAGCAAAAAGATGTCTGCCTGCAAACCAAGAAGATGGCTTTTACCAGGAACTGGAATGCTGGCACCTAGGTCTTGGACTTCTTACAGTTCAAAACTGTAAGAAATAAATGTCGGGACCAGCAGTTAGCATAATGGCTATGTCACTGAACTCCCATGTAGTCGACTGTGGTTTGAGTCCTGGACCCTGGTGGCTTAAACTCACACAGGGCACATGTGCGTGCGTGCCCAAGATCCCGAGAGGAGAATGGAAGAGAAGGGATTGTGGTGTGGCCATCCCCCCTGGGGGGTGATTTCTTGCTTTCTGTCTCTCTGTCTCTCTCTGTCTTTCTGGTGAGCACACGCACCCTATAGCAAAAGAAACCTCTTCAACATCAACAACAAATATAAATAAAAATAAAAATAAATGTCTATTATTTACATCATGCAGTTTATGGAAGTTTTGTTATTGCAGTCCCAAATGACTGAAAAAATAGTCAAGAAGTATTTTCGGGATTAAAGAATAACTGGGTGCCAATTGTTTAGCCAGTAACTCTAGAGCAGTGAGACAGTTGCTTTTATGATGTCCTCAAACTAGCAAGAATCAATTATACAATCTGAATAAATTGGAGCTGTAGGAAGTCTATAACAACACTGCCCCCATAGTATAGTATTTGTCTAAGTTCTTTGGAGAGTATTTAAGGGAGCTTGACTGTACATAGGTTTTACCAAGAATATTATTAATACTGTCCATTAATCATTTTCTTATTGCTTGAAACACCCAGGAGATTTATGTCTTTAGAACCCATAGAGTGAAAAGGTGCTGGGATATAGAGATGAATAAACACTGTCTTTGCTATGAAGTGCCTAAAAATAATGACTGAGGATGCAAGAAGATTTGAAATTATTATGTTTTAAGAAGTAAAGCAATAGGAATTAGGCACTTTTATAGTCTGTGTTTTAAATGAATAGTATTTGCCACATTAAAGTAATTCCTTCCTCTTCCACTTTGTTTAAGGAAATTATCCTTTTCCCAGAGTGAAATAGAAATAATTGCCAACACTCACCCAGCTTCCTTATAAAGTAAAAACAGATGAGAGACCATTAAACCAGGGATATATGCAGTAACAAAATAGATTCTGGGCCTATGTACTATCCTTGATGCTGTTAAGGCTTTGTATTAATTCATTTTTTAAGAGAGATTTTTGCTATAGGGTGTGTGGGCTCACCGGAGAGACAGAGAGACAAAAAGCAAGAAATCATCCCCTCCCCCAAGGGTGGATGGCCGTGCCTCAATCCCTTCTCCTCCATTCTCTTCTCAGGATTTTGGGCATACATGTACACTATGAATTTTGAGCCACTGGGTCTGGGACTCTAACTGAGGTTGACTACTGCAGATGAGAGTCCAGTGATGTAACTGTTATGCCATCTGCTAGTCCCAGCGTTATGCTAATTCTAAGTTGAGTATTTTGAGTAGATATGTCAATAAAAGCAGAACTTTAAAATTTTTTTCACATAATTTATAATCAAACTTGGAATATTTTTCAGACTTGAGTAATCATTTCGTCTTACATAATATTAATGTACTTAACTGAAAGTATGTAAAATATTTTGGCATATTTTTCCACACAGTTTTAAAAAAATAATAATAATTTTGCATCACATGTCTCATAAATACAAAATTAACCTAATTTTCAAAGTTTACCCTTGGAGACCAGCAGGTGGCATGGTGGTTAAGACACTGGACTCCTATATGGCCAACCTCTGTTTGAGTCCTGGACCTGTGGTTTGAAAATCACGCTGGGTGCATATGCATGCATGCCCAAGATCCCAGGAGGCGAATGGAGAAAGGACTGTGGCATGGCCATACCCCAGGAAGGTGATTTCTTCCTTTCCCTCTCACTGTCTGTCTTTCTCTAGAGAGTGCACATGCCATATGGCAAAAACCTAAAACAACAACAACAACAACAACAACAAAATTTTAAACTTTACTCTTGCATCAGATAGTGGTGCAGTTTTGGTCATTTTCCCAGGACCTAACCCTACACATCAGGCCTGGGTATTCCCATGATCAGCGCTGACTGAGATGATATGGGTATCTTGTTGGTGTCAGGACTCTCTTTCTCTCTCTCTTTCTCTCTTCCTTTCTTTCTTTCCTTCTTTTTATTATTATTATTATTTCCTCTCTCATGGAAGAAACAATTAAATTTTAAAAGTTTATCCTTCTGTAAGAAAAATTGGGATCAGCAGATTTCACAATGTTTATGTCACTGGACTTCCACATGGTCAACTGAGGTTCAAATCCTAGACCGGGTGACTTGAATTTCACACTGTGTGTGTGTGTGTGTGTGTGTGTGTGTGTGTGTGTGCGTGAGTGCCCAAATACCCAAGAGGAGATAGGAGGAGAAGTGATTGTGATGTCGCCATCCCTTTTGGAGGGTGATTTCTTGCTTTCTATCTCTCTTTCTCTCTGGCAAGTACGTGTTCCCTATAGCAAAAAAATCTCTTTAAAAAAAAGAAAGAAAGAAAGAAAGAAAGAAAGAAAGAAAGAAAGAAAGAAAGAAAGAAAGAAAGAAAGAAAGAAATTTTCTTTTTACAAAATCAAAATATTTATCATGAGGGTCCCTGTTTTTTGTTTTGTTTTGTTTTGTTTGTTTATCATAAGAAATCTTGTGGGTTTTTATTTTCCCTCAAAAGGAAAAGGTAGTTGCTGCGCCAGGTGGAGCCGGGGGCGGGCGGCTGGCAGGTGGGGGCTAGGGCCCGAGGCCAGGAGTGCCTGAGCGCCGGCGGCGACACAGCAGGGGCGGCCCAGCAGGCTCCGTGCGTGGGTCCGCGGCAGCTCGGGGTCTGCCCGCGGGCTGCGGTGCAAGCGGGCTGCCTGGCTGCTCTCTTCCCCCGCCCGCTGCTGCCGCCACCGCCGCCGTCGCTGCCGCTGCTGCTGCCACTGTGATTGGGTGGAAGATGGGGCTGGGCGGATGGAAATCCTAATGACAGTCTCCAAATTCGCCTCCATCTGTACCATGGGCGCCAATGCCTCGGCATTAGAGAAAGAGATTGGTCCAGAACAGTTTCCAGTCAACGACCACTATTTTGGATTAGTCAATTTTGGGAATACCTGCTACTGCAATTCAGTTCTTCAAGCACTTTATTTTTGTCGTCCATTTCGGGAAAAAGTTCTAGCATACAAGAGTCAACCTAGGAAGAAGGAGAACCTTCTTACATTCTTAGCAGATCTCTTCCATAGCATAGCCACTCATAAGAAAAAGGTTGGAGTGATACCGCCCAAGAAGTTCATAACAAGATTGCGGAAAGAGAATGAGCTTTTTGACAACTACATGCAGCAAGATGCCCATGAATTCTTAAATTACCTACTAAATACAATTGCTGATATTTTACAAGAAGAGAGGAAGCAGGAGAAATAGAATGGCCACTTACCTAATGGCAACATTGATAGTGAAAACAACAACAGCACACCAGACCCAACATGGGTTCATGAGATTTTTCAGGGAACATTAACTAATGAAACCAGATGTCTTACTTGTGAAACGATAAGCAGTAAAGATGAAGATTTTTTAGATCTTTCTGTTGACGTGGAACAAAACACATCAATTACTGTTTAAGGGGTTTTAGCAACACAGAAACACTATGCAGTGAATACAAATATTACTGTGAAGAGTGTCGCAGCAAACAGGAAGCACACAAACGAATGAAAGTTAAAAAACTGCCCATGATTCTAGCTCTGCACCTGAAGAGATTTAAATATATGGATCAACTTCATCGATACACAAAACTTTCTTACTGGGTAGTTTTTCCTTTAGAACTTCGTCTGTTCAACACTTCAGGTGATGCAACCAATCCTGACAGGATGTACAACCTGGTCGCCATTGTGGTGCACTGTGGAAGTGGTCCCAATCGAGGACATTATATTGCAATAGTTAAGAGTCATGATTTTTGGTTGTTGTTCGATGACAACATTGTTGAAAAAATAGATGCACAAGCTATTGAAGAATTCTACGGGTTGACATCAGATATCTCAAAGAACTCTGAGTCCGGTTACATTCTTTTCTACCAGTCTTGGGACTGAGGGGGGACGGTGATGAAGAGATACTTTCTGCCTCATTTCTTCTCTGGTTATTTTGGAAAGGATCAAGCACTGATTTTTCAAGAAAAGAGAAATGCAGGAAGCTCAGGGGGCAGTAGCACACTTTGCACATGATGAAGCAAAGACTATGGATTAACAGGCCCTTCCTGTCATGGTAGTTGATTTATTTGCTCAGGTATCATGCTGTCTGTGTGGTTTCATACAACAAAGAAGTGAAATCAGAGATACCAGCTCCTCTTGTAAAACAGCCTTCCAGTCACTGACACGCATTTTCTCTTTATTAATTGCACCAGTAACAGTTTGAACTCCTTGGGGTGCAGTAGAAAGAATCAGAATCTGTGCTGGGTGGTATTGATAATATAGGAGATGGTGCTGAGCACGTTGCGGAAATTGCCCGTGTTCAGTACATACAGAAACATATTCAGTGGTCTTTTCAAGCATAAACCAGAAATATTTTTGGGCCCAACACTTGCAGTTGCCTTCCTTATTTAAAAAAAAACAAAAAACAAAAAAAACTAACAGATATTAGAATCCAATGTCAGGAAGACAAATATGTTTTGCTTCTCTGAAGAAGCTTATAATAATATACAGTATATGTATATGTAGGGAACAATTGGTCAGAAGTGGCTTTTTGTTTCCCCAAGGGGAAAGACTGGCTTTGTAATTATAATTTTTTCCTCATTTATTTTACTTAAAACTGGTAGAGTCTAAGTACTGTATGAAGTGCCCATGATTCTGTCAGTAAATTTGAGCATATTTTATTAGTTCTTGTCAGTTTAACTAGTCCTTTGGTTTGTTTCTACTTTTAAGGTGAATTTTAAATTCTATCTGAAATCGTTAAGACACCTTGAGAAAAATTGCAACAAGAGGAGGTAAATATTCTTTTTCAGGAGGAACTGATATCTCTGGCTAAATATTTGTCCTTTTGTTGTAGCTAATAAGTCAGTTATTTTTTCCAGCTTTAATTTCAGTAAAATAAAGTTTAAAAGCTATGAAAAATTCCCTGTAGTTTTAAAATGATAAAGGAAATCCTGGTGCAGTGACGGTATACCAATCTTTAGAATTCTTACACATTCTAATGTTTCAGGTTAAGGCTGTGCTTGGAAAATTCATGTCATAGCAGTTACATTATTTTTAAATGTCATTTTTTACTTTGGAAAGAATACATTCATCATAACCCTAGCGGCCTGGACAGCAAGCTAAAAAAAAAAAAAAAAAAAAAAAAAAAAAAAAAAAAAAAAAAAAAACCCTTCGAAGATTAAATTTTAATGAAGTAGACCAGTAATACAAAAAGCAGGTCCTTTGTTTTCCTCCCTCTGCCTTTTCAAATCTTACTGGGAGACTGTTCAGACATTAAAATTTGTGTTTATTAAGATTTCCTTCTGTTGGAGGTTTTAAGAAGTAATATATGTAATATAAAATGTATGTGAACCATTGCAGTTGACATTTTTCCACGCATCAGTAAGTTGTCTGACAGTGGCAGAATGTAACTTGCAGAAAACATTGAAAATAATAACAATCAGGCCTCGGATATTCATTTTCAAGCTCTTTTCAGGCAGTATTTTCTTCTTTTAATTCTGTACTTTTTTTGAAGTTATTTTACTAAAACTGTTGACTGTGGAAAACAACAAAAAGAATGTTTTTTGTCTGCTGCTATAATTAACATTTATTATCTGTATCTTTTAGCTCAGGAAATGACTTCATCTATTAGTTCCACAAACAGATCTTTAACAGGATCACATAGCTAATTGGGCTGCCTAATCAGATGTGCTGCAAGAAAATTATTACATTTAGTATTTGTACTAAATACCAAAAGTATTTTGACCAGCTGCTTTTTAAGATACAGTTCCTAAAGCCTTACGCTGGCTGGAGGCGTTTTGTACAAATTACACAGTCTGCCTGATCTACAGCATTGCACAGAGAGTCACAGCCAAGAACATGGGGAGCGTCAGAGCAGTGGAAGTGGGTACACAGCGTTAACTCGGAAGGCGTGACCCATATAGCCTTGGAACTTAACGCTGTGTTTCTGCAGCTCTCAGTACAACGAGGCTGAGTCAGTCTTGCCATTGGCCAGGCCGTAGCATGTGGAAGAAGGCTAGATGAAGTCATTCACATAAAGGTACAGTGCTGAAATACTATGTCATGTTTGTTTTTACATTTTTGCATTTGAAAAATGCAGTAAAAGCCAAGTTAAATTTCCTTTTAAAGCAAGTTCTAGCATGTATGTTGAGTCATGGTAGTCACATACTTTGTTCACATCTGTACCATATATAATAGTATGATTTGTCAGGGGAGAGACTACGGGGTAATGGTTCCAAATTTACTTCTTACTCTTAGTGCAGCTGGATCTAAGTCAAATGTTTTAAAGTTTTATCAAAAACTCAGTAAATTTTTGAAATATATAGGGCTAGAGTTGGGAGAAAAAATACAGGTATAGTAAGAAAAGTGACCCAGATAGAAAGCAGTTGTGAGGTTGGTTGCCTATAATTAAAACGAGGGGCAGGTTTAAGTTGTAAATGGTGGCCGATTGCTATATGACTGTGTAGATATTTGTTGGGATAACTGTCCCATATTTTGTATATTGGAATAAAAATTTCTATAAATTATCATAAAAAAAGCAAAAAAGGAAAAGGTAGTTTATTAGTAAAAGAAAAAGTACACTCCCAGAAAGTAGGAGTGGGCCTGACCGGACAGAAAAAGAGTGGCTCAAAAACCCTGGCAGTTACATTCTGTGAGGTTTATACTTTTTTAATCTAGGTCTTGTCAGTTGATCATAGGCTGGACTCACCGATCTTCTTGTTGGCTATATCAAATGTGGCTTAATCAGCTAGATATCTCCCACTAATCTCCTGCCTATATTACCTCTGGCAGAGAATTTTTTGGCCTTATCAGTTTTTCTATCTTAGCCACATGGGCAGATGCTCCAGCCTCCTTATTCGCTTCCATTTTCTAGCTTTTCCTGGCCTCATTTCCCCTCTGAGAGCCATGATATCCAAAAATCTTTTTGAGGAGCTGAAGATGGGTGGTCCATCTTCTGTAACCACTTCATGTGGAAAGGGGCATTGACTCTACCTATCAGGTATCAAAGAACTCTCACCAGGGGGTTTATCACACAGTACTAAATTATTTGATGCAGTGCCAGGGGCAGGTTACTGAGATAGTCCCAAGGTGTGTTGTTGGGAGGGAGGACTGTCGTTGGTGCTGGATGACTGGAAGTAAGATTCAGCTGAGATCACAAGGGATTGGTATCCCTGTTGTTTGGTCATTTGCAATTTTACTGCTTCCATGATATCCCGAGTTACCCAGGGTTCCTTGGTGGTTATGATGACTTTTCCAGTCAAAGACATAGAGGACTTCTCCAGGCTTTCCCAATCTTCGACTTCTTCCCCTTGCTTCACAAGGGCCTTGGTTGGCTGTTCTCCTCTTCGAGAGTGAATAGTCAACCCACCAATGCCAGGGATCATTCCCTATATTATGGGAATTGATGGCAAAAGGGCCCATGCTTTATACTTATGTTCATTTGCAGCCTAGACTACTACAATCACCGACTAATTTCTTTCACTAGACTTTGAGTCCCTCTTTCTTTTACATTACAGCCTCAGCAGCATCTCCCTACATAAAAACCTTTTTCCAATCATGATTCCTCTGAACCTATCTTTCTAGAACTTTATTTCCACTTCTCTTCTCCACATGTGTTCTTGCTGAAGCAACCTACTTACTTTTTCTGACGTTCAACATGCTGTCTCACACTATTCAGTCTTAGAACCTGTTGGTTTTGCTGAATAAAACCCCTTTAGTTGGGACCAGCAGTTAGCGTAATGGCTATGTCGCTGGACTCCCACATAGTCGACCGCGGTTCAAGTCCTGGACCCGGTGGCTTAAAACTCACGCCGGGCGCGTGTGCGTGCATGCCCAAGATCCCGAGAGGAGAATGGAGGAGAAGGGATTGCAGCGTGGCCATCCCCCCTGGGGGGTGATTTCTCGCTTTCTGTCTGTCTCTGTCTAGTGAGTGAATACGCCCTATGGCAAAAAAAACCTCTAAAA
Source organism: Tupaia tana (assembly GCA_026018925.1). Classification (NCBI taxonomy): domain Eukaryota; kingdom Metazoa; phylum Chordata; class Mammalia; order Scandentia; family Tupaiidae; genus Tupaia; species Tupaia tana. Next base: position 113,094,641 of record JAKSZU010000004.1, on the reverse strand, counting down.
AAAAAAAAACCCTTTAGTTTTTTTTTTTTATTTTTTTATTTTTTTTTAATTTATTTTATTTATTTATTTATTTATTTGCATTCATTCTCTGAACATCATTACAGCATACAAAATGAGATTTTCCATCCAAATTACACTATATATTGTCTCAATCAAGCACATCAACAAGCATGTTATTGTCAGCAAATGATCTTCCATTTCTTGTCTTCTGTATGTTTTGCTTTTTTCCCCCCATCCTAGATTCTCTATCTCTTACCCTCTGCCATCTCCCACTCTCCTCCCACAGTCTCTGGTATCTATGTTTGCTTTCTATACTGTTTTCTCCTCACATTTTATTGTAACGCCAAAGACCCTAATCAATCCAAATACCCTCATAGCAAACACAGGTGATACCCACATTTCCATGAACACAAGTCTTACTTTACGCATCCTATAAAGTAGCACCTAGCTGTGGCTACATATCCTACTGCAGTCATTGAATATATATATTTTTTTTCTGAAACTTTTTTTTTTGTAACTCAATTTACATTCCTTCCCTAAGCTTCATCACAGCATACAAAATGCAATCTCCCATCCAGTACACACTGCATAGTGATACAATCATGAACATTACAAAAAAATTTTCCATTACTAGTTCCTAGAATTACTTCCACCCCTCTTTCTGACCCTCTGTCCCTTCCCACCCTCCTCTCACACCACCTCCGGTGTCTACAATTGTCCTTCATTCCCTTCCCACCCATGTTGCATTGATCACACAATTTCCTACATAATCTAACTACTTTCAATGGTGAGTTCACTCATTACTACTAAGAAAACCAGTTATAACTTAACTCAAAGAAATGCCAAAGAACTTTGCTTAAAGCCAGGAAACAAGTTAGGATTCTGTTCAAATGGAAGGTGCATGAACCTATCAGTCTCATGTACTTTTATCTTCTGTTCTGGTTCAATTTTCCTGATTAAATTCTGGGATAAAATATTCAAATTCAGACTTGTCCCTCTGATTAAGTTGGCCACTTTCATAGTTTTTGGACTCTTATTTCCCTGTGTCTGTGTTTAATTTTCTTGATACAGCACACCCTTGAGAACTTCTTGGAGATCTGGTCTGGTGCTGGTAAATTCTTTCAGGTTTTGTTTATCTGAGAATGTTCTTGTCTTTTCTTCCCACCTGAAAGATAATCTTGCCGGGTACAGTATTCTTGGCTGAAATTGCTTCTCTTGTAACACTTTGAATATATTTTCCCATTCTCTCCTCGCTCGCATTGTTTCCGATGAGAGATCTGCTGTTAGCCTGATGGGATGTCCTTTGTAGGTAACTTGATGTTTCTCTCTTGCCAATCTTAGTATCTTGTCTTTGTCTGCGGTTTTGGTCAACCTGGCTATAATGTGTCTTGGAGAAGATCTTCTTGGGTTGATTCTATTTGGGGTCCTTTGTATTTCCTGGGACTGGATCTTCGAATGCCTCTCTAGGTTTGGAAAGTTTTCTTGCAGGATTTCATGGAATAGATTATCAATGCCCTTATGGGTCTCTTCACCTTCTGGAATGCCAATTATCCGGATATTTGGACGTTTGATGGTATCCAGTACTTCTCGCATATCATTCTCAAATTTTTGAGCCATTTTCTCAGTCTTCGTGGTGGACTTTCCTAAGCCAGCCATTTTCTCTTCTACATCTGAGATTCTATTTTCTGAATGATCTAGTCTGCTTTTAATACTTTCAAGGGAGATTTTGACTTCTTGTATTATAGACTTCATCTCTAGCAGTTCCGTTTGAGTCTTTTGTAAAGTGTGTAATTCCTCTTTTAAATCTTGCAAGAATTTCCTCATCTCCTGGAACTCGGCAACTTCTTTCTCCTTTCTCTTTAGCAGTTCATTATCTCTCTTTTCTTCCATCTCTGTTAGCTTCGACATTACGAATGCTCTAAATTCCTTATCAGACATTTCCATGACTTTCACCGAACTGCTTGTGGATGAAGGAGAGTTACTCTTTTCCATTGGAGGAGAGGTATTTTCTCGTTTTCCCATATTTCTCGTGATCCGACGGTGATTTCTTGTCATCTGATGAATGGCGTGTTTCTTTCAAATTCTTGAAGTTAAGCCTCAATGTTCAGGAGCAAGCAGACAGAGGTGTTCTAGAATCGGATTGCCGTTCTGCAGTGATCGCTGGTGCAGCAGATTCAGTAGATATTGGGTGGAGAGACAAGAAAAAGCAAAATGAAAAAGAGAGAGAGAAACAACAACAAAAAGAGAGAAAAAAGACAAAAAAATAAAAAATTATAATTGCTTTTCTTTTTTTTTTTTTAAAGAAAAAAATCACAAAATAGAAAACGAAATATCTAGTTCCCAGTATCCATGTGGATTCTTCTCAGAGAATGGATCAACTCTCCTGCCTGGGAGAAAGGAGCAGAAGGGCTTATTAACAAAACAAAAGATGGAGCTGAGAGCCAGAGAGAAATTCTACCTTTAAAAAAATCGTAAAAAGGAAAAATTACCAAAAAAAAAAATGAGGAGACAGGAGCAGAGAGAGACAGACCTCAGAGACACAGGGACAGGGATAGAAGGCCAGAGGGGCTCCCTACCACACTAGCTTTGCTTGCTGGAGGCTGAATTATGAGTAGAAAATCTTCATTTCTCCTGTGCCTGAAATATCTAGTTCCCAGTATCCATGTGGATTCTTCTCAGAGAATGGCTCAACTCTCCTGCCACACTAGCTTTGCTTGCTGGAGGCTGAATTATGAGTAGAAAATCTTCATTTCTCCTGTGCCTGAAATATCTAGTTCCCAGTATCCATGTGGATTCTTCTCAGAGAATGGCTCAACTCTCCTGCCACACTAGCTTTGCTTGCTGGAGGCTGAATTATGAGTAGAAAATCTTCATTTCTCCTGTGCCTGAAATATCTAGTTCCCAGTATCCATGTGGATTCTTCTCAGAGCAAAAAAAACCCTTTAGTTTTTAGTACCAGTCTTACCCCATCAAAACTTACAACTTAAATATGACCTCTTTTTGAATTTTTCTCAATTATCACCAACAAAATTAGCCAATACTCCTGTAAGCTTCTAAAACCAGTGTGGCTATATCAATTTCAATATTTATCACACAGTATTAAATTATTTGATGCTGGATGTCTTTCTAAGAATGTGAGTTCCCCATGAATCAAAAACCATGACATTTGTTCAACTTTCTGTCACCTTATGCCCATCGCCATAGCTAGCACATAGTAAATACTCAAAAAATAAATTCATATTGTGAGAATAAATTATACTATATTTCCTTATAGATGCATTCCTTCCTTCAACAGTTCAATGTATATTTATTAAATTCTTACTATATCCCTTGTGCTCTGCTTAGATACTGACATAAGATGATGAACAGGATAGACTGATTCTTGTCCTTTTAGAAAAGATAGACAAATAATACCAATAGAATGCTAGTCTCAGAGTAAAGATATATATTTTAAATTTTTCTACTTCTTCCTTCTCTCTCATTCTATTTCTGGCAAATCAGGCAGTTTTACAGCTTGAGATAAAAGATGAACCAAAAGCATAGAATAATTTAGCCCAGTAGCTGTGACTCAGAGGGTATAAAACCTGCATGGCTGGAAGCCAAGTGGTCAGTTGCAAATTTGGATACACAGGTTAGGTGCATTTGTGGATGGCCAAAATAATGAGTTGCTTATGAACTAGAGAAATGGAATTGAAGCATGATGAGATCCTGTCAAGGGTGCTTCTCTAGCTCTTTCTTTGTCATGCATGAGCAAACACCATCCATCATGAAGAAAGTATAGAGTATTTTTATGAAATGAAAAATTATAGCTTATAATAAAAATTATACCATTTTGTAGTTTAAATACAGTGAAAACTATCTATTGCTTTGACTATTTAAAAAGTTGCTTTGAAATCTTTACTTAAATTAAGACCTTTACACATTATTTTTTTAAAGAGAGATTTTTGCCATAGGGTGTGTGCACTCACTGGAGTGACAGAAAGTAAGAAATCACCCTCCAGAGGAGACAGCCATGTCACAATCCCTTCTCCTACATCCCCCTCTTGGAATTTTGAGCACACATGCACTCAGACCCAATATGAGTTTTAAGCTACCAGATCTGGGACTCAAACCACAGTTGACTACATAGGAGTCCAGTGACATAATCATTACACCATCTGCTGGTCCCAACACATTACTTTTTTTTTTTGCTAGCGTTTTTTTTTTTTTTTTTTTTTTTTTTCTCGCTATAGGGCGCGTGCGCTCGCCAGACAGACAGAGAGAGACATAGAGACAGAAAGCGAGAAATCACCCCCCAGGGGGGATGGTCACGCCGCAATCCCTTCTCCTCCATTCTCCTCTCGGGATCTTGGGCACGCACGCACACGCGCCCGGCGTGAGTTGTAAGCCACCGGGTCCGAGACGCAAACCGCGGTCGACTACGTGGGAGTCCAGCGACATAGCCATTACGCTAACTGCTGGTTCCCCCAACACATTACTTTTAAAGGAAGAAATTTTGAATAGAAAAAGTATAACAACAAGGGCAATCTCTTTAGATTGTGTTTATAAATATTTCCCTTCTATCCATATATATTTAACTCTCTGCCTTCTGTTTTTATTTTCATATATTAATTTTTATTGCATTAATATGTAAGCATGGCTAAAATATCAAGTAGTATATAAGAACATTTAATAAATTGCAACTTTTCCATGCTACACTATTCTCAGTTCCACTTCCTATAGGTGGCCATATTTATTTGTTTTAAAGTCAGTTTTCTTGCAATATAAAATATAGTCACCAAATTCTATCCTTTGTTGTGTAAAATTTGATGAGTTTTGACAAACATGTACATTTGTGTAGCTACCAGGACTTCTGGGATACAGAACATGTCCATCAGTCCCAGAAATCACTTCCTTCCCATTTGCAATTTTCTCCCTTCAACCCCTTGTCCTTGGCAATCAACAAGAGCTCCGTTTTTAGCACTATAAGCTTGCTTTTTCTAGAAATTATTGATAGTTTAATAAGAAACATACAGTATGCAGTATATATTCTTTTATGTCTTTCCTTTATAAATAGTACAATGTTATTAAAGTTCATCCATGCTATTACATACATCAGTAGTTCATTCCATTTTTTAAAAAATATTTATTTATTATTATTATTTATACATTCAACTGCTATACATCATTTAGATTGTAAAGAAACTCTACCAGCATGATATACACCTCATATCAGTCTAGTTGAGAATCATACACATCATCATCAACAGGTAATAAAACCATATCTGTCTCCCACAAATGTCTTACCACCCCATTTTTTCCCACAAATTTCCTTTCCTACACTCTTGCCCTCTCCCACTCTCCTTCCACTTTGTCCCTAGTGTCCATAACAATTTTCAGGCTTTTATATTCTCCCATATTTCAGTCTCTACCATAAAGTGTGGACAGTCAGTATATGTTAAGTGGAGACATACAATGTCTCTGTTTCATAGCCTGACTTGCTTCACTCAGCAATAAATCTTCCACTTTCTATCAGTATTTGTCCACTTTCTATCAAATGCCAGGACCTTTTCTTTAATGACTGAATAGTATCTCATGGAGTATATGTGCCACACTTTTTCAATCCATTCATCTGTTTGTGGATATTTGGGTTGGTTCCATGTCTTAGCAGTCATGAATAATACCTTAATAAATATAGTTGGGCAAGCACTTTTCTGTCTGAGCATTCTCTTGTCCTTTGGATAGATACCCAGGAGTGGAATTGCTGGATTATATAGTAATTCTATTTGAAGGTCTTTGAGGAACTTCCAGATTGTTCTCCACAGTGGCTGGACCAATTTACATTCCCACCAACAATGTAGGAATGTTCCCCTTTCACCACATCCCCTCCAGAACTTATCATTTTTTTTTTTTGGTATCTTATATCATTTCTATTATATTGTACTGTGACATTTCCTGTTTTAGTTCATTTCTTAATGAATGGAATTACTTTACAAATCCCTCTGAAATGCCAATTCAAGGCTCTAGAGTTGTGTTTGTTTCATTGATTTGCTTTGTATTTGCTTCTTTAATTATTTGTAAACATTTTTCACTGAGAATAAATAATATTTCCCTTTGTCCCCTTTGTTCTTTGTCTTTTATGATGTCAGTTTTCTCCATACTCTCATTTTTTTGGAGAGATTTTTGATATAGGGCACTTGCACTCACCATTTTTCATCTGAAAAATGCCATGGATATCAATTTGGAGATAACTAACTTTTCAGTTAAAGGAAGAACATAATAAATCTCTTACAGGCAACACTGTAAAACTAATGCCCTATGTAAAGCTTCTTATTTTCAATTCACAATTTGATGATATAATCTTAGCTAAAAGAGCCAAGAGTACTAGTAATTTATTGGAGTCTTACTCTAATTCACTTCTCTGTTGCCAGAAAGACAGAGAGATACAGAGAGACAGAGAGACAGAAAGAGAGAAATCACCCCCAGAGAGGATGGCCACACCGCAATCCTTTCTCCGCCATTCTCCTCTCATGATCTTGGGCATGCATGCACACACATCTGGCATGAGTTTAAGCCACTGGGTCCAGGACTCAAGCAGTGGTCAACTACATGAGAGTCCAGCAACATAACCATTATGTCAACTGTTGGTCCCTCCATACTCTCATTTTTTGTTTATACTGGAGACTATACAGTTTGTGTGAATTTTATGTGGCACTGTTTCTACATAGATCTTTTTCTGTTTGGGTTTCCCTGCATTTGTAAAGTCTTACCTGTAATTCTGTGTATGTGGGCCAGACTTATCCATGGGCAGGTTTCACTTTAAGGAGGTAGGGGGCCAACCTTTATGTTTCCAAATGTCAGAATAAGAAGGACTGTGCTTATAAACACACACACATTTACTCTGAGTTCTAATTCTCCTCAAGGTGTTTGTTTACATTTTTTAGACCAGAGGGTTTTTTGTTTGTTTGTTTGTTTGTTTAATTTGTGCAGGACTAAAAGTCTAACTTTTTAGTATGAGTTTTAGTATGAGTTCTGAGTATATAGGAAGGGGAGGCAAATGTGGGGATTTATTTTAAACAGACTAGTAATTAAATCCTCCTATCGAGAGCTTTCCTTAGACCCACTAACTCAGCTTAGAGTTTCTCTTCCCCAACTGTCTCCTTTGTGTTTTCTGACTGCCATTCCATACTTTAAAATTTAGGAGTCTTATTACAAAAGGAACACAATCCAAGTGATACACTCCCTGGGAATTCCTAATGGGGTAGGAAACATGGCTACATGCCTTCATTACTGCAAACTCTTTTCTCTGAACTTCAACAACGCCTAGACGAAGTATCTCAAAGTCTCTCACAGACTCAAGAGCAAGTAGACTCCATAGCTGTGGTAATTCTCCAAAACCAGAGGCCTGAACTTTCTCACAGCAGAAAAAGGAGGTCTCTGCCTCTTTCTGGAAGAACAATGCTGCTTTTATCCTTCCTCTGGCTGCCCCCCACAGTAACCCTTCTTCTTTTAGTTTCTGCAGGCCCTTCACTCCTAAAAACGCTAAAGTGATTCTTCCAAGACACCATCCAATGATTGACCTCCAAACAGGCTGAAAACATCTTGCTGCTCCAGAGGGTACAATATTCACACCTGACTCCAGAGGACCCACACCTCTCTCTCCATTACCCTAAAAGACAACACCCCTTCTCAGTTTGAAGCAGCTCCAGAAAACTGATGACTTCCCGGAATCCCTGGTCCCACCCTTGCTCCAACATTTTTTCTTTTTTCTTTTATTTTTTAATGAAATTTAAGGCCTGTAAATGTTAGACTGGCCCCTGAATGACCTTTAGGTAATTTCTCCTTCAGAAAATAAGGAAATGGTTACAATGAACTTTGGCTAGATCCCTCCAGCCAGAACCCTCCCACACTGGCAGCCAAGACACATAGATGGGCTGATAAGGTCACAGTGGCAAGTAAGCTAATTAAAGTACCCACCATTTTCCTGACCCTAACTCATCTCCTCCACGGGGTAGGCTGAAACATCTCCTGGTTTAGACACCTGAACACTCTCTCTTAATAAACTTTCCTTTTTCTTTTGGGAGAAAAAAAAAAGTTCTGTATTAATTTAAACCCTAGAGTTACACAAATAGTTTTACCTATTTTTCCAAATAGTTTGAGAGGTTTTTATTACATGTACGCCTTATGTCGTGTTCTGTTTTCTGCTTTTCTGGCCTTTATTATGATTGCAGAATTACAAAATAAGATATCACTGTTTTATTATTTTCTAGTTATGCATATCATTTAAAATCAGTTAAATATGGCTAGTGAGCACCTATAAAATATTATGAAAAAAAAACAGACAAAATTATCAGGATGAAAACATATAATGTCTCTTCACAATAGGAATTCCAAACTTGCAGTATTGATTTAAACATACACACACATCGTTGTCATACAAACGTAACTGCAGCAAGGTCATAGGACCTTTATCAACAAATATTTAAACGTTCTTTTAGCCTGTTTCCCCTATGGGACTTTATCTAATTAGAATCAGTCACTTTCTCATAAGTGAGACCAATATTCCCTCTGATTTTTTTACATTTATTGCCTTCATTCATATATTTATGATTTCCAGAGTTCTGTCTTGGATCTTGTGTTTTGCCCTATAAAAAATAATGTGATCTCAATTCCTATTACATCAGTTATGAATAAAATGTTAATAACTCTCACAACTTTCTCCCTACCTTAGATCTCTGCCTAACGTACAGGTTAAAATGTGAACTATTTTTCAGACATCTCTATTTAGACATATTATAGAAATGTTAATATCTACATGTTTCAAAAGTCAAGTCATAAAATTCTAAAACTTAAAATCCATCTTTGTCGTACCTTTACTATTCTGGGGAGAATAAGGGATTCTTCTCAGACTCTCTCTAGCTGTGTATATTTGATGTTTTACATGAAAAGAATGATTTTAGGAACCAGCAGTTAGCGTAATGACTATGTCACTGGACTCCCATGTAGTCAACCACGATTTGAGTCCCAGACCCGGTTGCTTAAACTCACAGCAGGAGCATGTGCATGCATGCCCAAGATCCCGAGAGGAGAATGGAGGAGAAGGGATTGCAGCATGGCCATCCCCCCTGGGGGGTGACTTCTCACTTTCTGTCTCTGTCCCTCTCCATCTCTCTGGCAAGTGCACGCTCCCTATAGCAAAAACCTGTCCCCCAAAAACAGAATGATTTTATTTCATATGACCCAACCATCCATCTTGGGTGTGCTCTCAAATATGAATATTTAATTTTGACTATTGTCCTACACTCACACTGCAATTGCCCTACCTTGAGATATTATCTATCCTCTGTACCACTGAAATACAGTATGACAAGTATTCTGATTTTCATCTTTGCTTCAAACAATTTATTCTCTTAACTACAGCAAGGGTAATTTTTTTAAAAATGTAAATCTGATTGAACCACTCATTATATTTTATTACTTGAAGGAAAAATTTTTAAAATAAAAAAAATTACTAGTAAGGCTTAAATGTCTTGGCTTCTACTTCACTTTTTACTTTTATCTTGTGCCATTCTCTCCCTAAGTTTCTAAAATCAAGTAATGGTCTTGTTGTAACTTCAAAAACCCAAACTCTCACATCAGAATCTTCCCAGTCCTGCTCCATTTAGCTTGAATACTATTTCCCCCCTTCTTCTCCACCAAGTTTTGACCCATTTTTTCAAGTTTCTCTTAAAATCTCTTTAAGACTTCCTTAACTCCTTTTCTCTTTTAAATTAGGTCCTTCGTTAAATGCTATAGAATCTCTAGACATTAATACCCTTCCATCCTTCCAGTGTATTTTCTGACTTGCTTCTCCATTCAATTGATACATAAGTTCTGGAATGTAGTTTGTATTTACTTCAGCCCTCTTTCACTATGAAGACTTATTTTATGCCTCTTGTTTTTATATTAAGTACTTCTTTTTCTTTTTCTTTTTTTAAGAGAGAGCTTGTTATAGGGTGCATGCACTCACCAGAGAGACAGAAAGACAGAGACAGAAAACGAGAAATCACCCCCAGGTGGGTTGGCCATGCCACAATTCGTCATCGTCATTTCTCTCTTGGGATTTTGTGCACACATGCCCTTTCACCTTGTGTGATTTTCAAGTCACAGGGTTTAGGATTTGAACCATGTTGCACTATGTGTGGATACAGCGCCTTGACTACCATGCTACCTTCTGGCGCCACAATGGCTGCTTTAATAAGAATAAAGAAGACTGCTCTTGAGTCACCCCCGCGCAGCGAAGGCTCCGCGTGCGAGTCGGACTCGGTCCCGGCCCACTCTGCTCCCAGTTATTCACCTTTCTTTCTTTCAAGATGCCTGAGGAAGTACACCATGGCAAGGAGGAGGTGGAGACTTTTGCCTTTCAGGCAGAAATTGCCCAACTCATGTCCCTGATCATAATACCTTCTATTCCAACAAGGAAATTTTCCTCCAGGAGTTGATCTCTAATGCTTCTGATGCCCTGGACAAGATTCGCTATGAGAGCTTGACAGACCCTTCCAAGTTGGACAGTGGTAAAGAGCTGAAAATTGACATCATCCCCAACCCTCAGGAATGTATCTTGACTTTGGTTGACACAGGCATTGGCATGACCAAGGCCGACCTCATAAATAATTTGGGAACCATTGCAAAGTCTGGTACTAAAGCTTTCATAGAGGCTCTTCAGGCTGGTGCAGACATCTCCATGATCGGGCAGTTTGGTGTTGGCTTTTATTCTGCCTATCTGGTGGCAGAGAAAGTAGTTGTGATCACAAAGCACGATGATGAGCAGTATGCCTGGGAATCTTCTGCTGGGGGTTCCTTCACTGTCCGTGCTGATCGTGGTGAACCTATTGGTCGAGGTACTAAAGTGATCCTCCACCTTAAAGAAGATCAGACAGAATATTTCGAGGAGAGGCGGGTAAAAGAAGTGGTGAAGAAGCACTCACAGTTCATAGGCTATCCGATCACCCTTTATCTGGAGAAGGAACGAGAGAAGCAAATCAGTGATGATGAGGCAGAGGAAGAGAAAGGTGAGGAAGAGAAAGTTGAGAAAGAGGAGGAAGACAAGGATGATGAAGAGAAGCCCAAGATTGAAGATGTGGGTTCAGATGAGGAAGATGACAGTGGTAAGGACAAGAAAAAGAAGACCAAGAAGATTAAGGAGAAGTACATTGATCAGGAAGAACTGAACAAGACCAAGCCCATTTGGACCAGAAACCCTGATGATATCACCCAGGAGGAATATGGAGAGTTCTACAAGAGCCTCACCAATGACTGGGAAGACCATTTGGCTGTCAAGCACTTCTCTGTGGAAGGCCAGTTGGAATTCAGGGCATTGCTATTTATCCCTCACCGGTCTCACTTTGACCTCTTTGAGAAAAAAAAAAAGAAAAAGAACATCAAACTCTACATTCGCCGTGTGTTCATCATGGATAGCTGAGACGAGCTGATACCAGAGAATCTTAACTTTATCTGGGGTGTGGTTGACTCTGAGGACCTGTCCCTGAACATCTCCTGAGAAATGCTCTAGCAGAGCAAAATCCTGAAAGTCATTCATAAGAACATTGTTAAGAAGTGCCTTGAGCTCTTCTCTGAGTTGGCAGAAGACAAAGAGAACTACAAGAAATTCTATGAGGCCTTCTCTAAAAATCTAAAGCTTGGGATCCACGAGGACTCCACTAACTGGCGACGCCTCTCTGAGCTGCTGCGCTATCACACTTCTCAGTCTGGAGATGAGATGATTTCCCTGTCCGAATATGTCTCTCGCATGAAGGAGACTCAGAAGTCCATCTATTACATCACTGGTGAGAGCAAAGAGCAGGTGGCCAACTCCGCTTTTGTGGAGCGGGTGCGGAAGCGGGGCTTTGAGGTGGTGTACATGACTGAGCCTATTGACGAGTACTGCGTGCAGCAGCTCAAGGAGTTTGATGGGAAGAGCCTGGTCTCGGTTACCAAGGAGGGCCTGGAGTTACCAGAGGATAAAGAGGAGAAGAAGAAGATGGAGGAGAGCAAGGTCAAGTTTGAGAACCTATGAAAACTGATGAAAGAAATCTTGGATAAGAAGGTTGAGAAGGTGACAATCTCAAACAGGCTTGTGTCTTCACTCTGCTGCATTGTGACCAGCACCTATGGCTGGACAGCCAACATGGAGTGTATCATGAAAGCCCAGGCACTTTGGGACAACTCTACAATGGGCTACATGATGGCCAAAAAGCACCTGGAGATCAACCCCGACCACCCCATTGTGGAGACGCTGTGGTAGAAGGCTGAGGCAGACAAGAACGACAAAGCTGTCAAGGACCTGGTGGTGCTGCTGTTTGAAACTGCCCTGCTCTCTTCCGGCTTCTCCCTTGAGGATCCCCAGACCCACTCCAATCACATCTACCGCATGATAAAGCTTGGCTTGGGCATCGATGAAGATGAAGTGACAGCAGAGGAGCCCAGTGCTGCTGTTCCCGATGAGATCCCCCCACTCGAGGGCAACGAGGACGCATTGTGCATGGAGGAAGTAGATTAGGAGTTACTGGGAAACCTCATATCCTCTGTATAGTGCCCCTGTGGCTCCCACAACAGCCCTGAGTGGCCCTGTCCTACTTGGCTCCCTCTGCTATGTCTATAGTGTTTGTTTTCTCCTGTCCTTATCTAAGACAGGAAATAAAGGCCTCAAGTGCCATCCCCCTTCCTAACTTGACAACGGGGTTGAATGTTGTGTATTGTGGGTTTTTTGTTTATTTTGTTTTGAAACTAAAGTATGCAAAATAAAGATGATGCAGTTTTATACCAAAAGAAAAAAAAAGAATAAAGAAGACTTGATGTTACTACAAAAACAAATTAAAAACTCAGCTCAATTTATATCTCTTACATTGATCTTCTTGTCTTTGGAATCAGAAAATATAGGTACTGAAAATCATGAGCATAAAGGTAAGGGCTGAAGCTAAGTAAATAACTATTTTCTGAACTAGAAAGTATAACATACTAGACTTTTCATTTTCATTATTTATAATTTATGCTTGTACATATCCTACAAGTATTTGGAACTATGTACAATGTTATAATACATCTAGAATGAAGATACTTTTGAAGCCTATAAAATGAAATAAGTGAACAATTAATTAGTATTTGGAATAAGCTGATAAATTTAATAAAACAAAATTTAGCTTTGAGCAGCATAGAATCTAATAAAAAAGAAGGAAACACTAAATTACATAGTTTTCATACAGTGGTAAAAAGTGATAATACTCAGGTAAAATGTATGGATCACTTCCTGTGAGAGGGACAGAGATTCATATGCATATTCCAGAAATGTGATCAACATAGTGAAAGGTCTTAATCCAAGTATACATCAAGTGTAATGGAAACAAAGAAGAGGCAACAATTGCCTGAAAAACTGGGGAAGGCTTCACAGAAGAATACATACAAGAGACACAATTGAATGTTTAAAACAATGAAAATAAAAATAATATTCATCATCTAAAAAATAAAAAGCTATTTGATGGTGATGTGAATAGTAATGTCTTTGTCTTGACTGCTATGTATGGTAATCATGCTGGAAAAATAAATGCTATATATTGTAAAGATACATGTGATTGAATGTAATACAAAAAAAATAAAAAAAATTTAAAACAGAGACACAAAGGTTGGCAAAACAGAAAAAGGGAATATAATAATGTTTTATGTAAAAGGAATAAATGAGGTGGGAGGGCAGCAGGTCATGTAGTGGTTAAGGCACTGGACTCACACATGGTCAACCACAGTTTGAGTCCTGGACCTGGTGGCTTGAAAAACACACTGGGCATGTGTGCATGCATGCCCAAAATCCCAGGAAGAGAATGGAGAAGAGGGGTTGCATTGTGGCCATCCCCCCGGGAGGTCATTTCTCACTTTCCTTTAAATGGGGAAAAAATTATAAAAGCTTGTATACACTTGTCATATAAAAATATGTCAAATAGTCTGGTTTGAATGGAAGGCATGAAAAAATGGGACAATTATGAATGATTATACTATGAAGTCAAATGATACCAAAAATAGTCTAACATAATACTATATTTCTTTCTTGAGTAGTTGTGTGAAAGATGATGACGGGGAATGAGAGAAAGAGAGAACAAAAGCCAGGAGAGGATTTCCAAGTGGAAAATAAATTTCACCTCATAGGATATTAAGGGAAGACAGTAAAATTAAATAACTCAAACAATTGTTCTGGTGTCAAATGTTTCTTATTCGGAGAAACTGAATCATATTGATGCTTAGTAGAATAAACATTATTGCATGCATCGTGATAGTTCAGGAGAGGGGGAAACTGTGAGATCATGTAAACTCTGTCTCTGTGAAGTAGATGCAGAATAGCTTCTGTGTCTTCCATTGTCACAAACTGAAGTTTTAACTGAGATCCTGATAAGGTGAAGAACTGGGGAAGAGGATTGTGGCCTGGTGAGACCCTGTTGGTATGCTTCTCTCTTTTGATCTGCACACACACACACACACACACACACACACACTCACACGTTCTCATCATGAATTAAATAAATAAAAATAAAAAAGATACAAATAAACACAAATTATTTTCTATTTAATTCCTAAGCATAGCAAGCTTAGGAATTAAATAGAAAATAATGTTACTTTGTCAACATGACTTGACACATCTCTCCAAAACTCAGAACAGGCTTGGCAAGGAAACTATAACTCACAGGGAATGACTATTTTTTTTTCAGGGGTTTGGATAAAGGCAGGGACAGTGTTACTCATTTTGTAGATTCCTGTGTATGTTGTGCTGTGGTGAGTATGCTACATGCAGAATTATTTTCATACATTTCTTTGTGATACACATCCAGAATATCCTGTAGGAAGGAACTTGATTTTATTATTGCTTCTCTGGTGCATATACAATTACTATTCATCTAATTTATTTATGTGTCCATTCATTTATTCAGCAAATATGCACTGAACACCTATTCTCTAACAGGGGCTATATTGAGCACATCTCTGCTGCCAAGATATTTAAAATGTATTTTACAAAATTAGAACAAAGCACAATTATTACTATAAAGGATATGATGTGTGATGTAAATACAATGATAATAGGAA
Organism: Tupaia tana; assembly: GCA_026018925.1. NCBI lineage: Eukaryota > Metazoa > Chordata > Mammalia > Scandentia > Tupaiidae > Tupaia > Tupaia tana. The sequence goes on along the minus strand of JAKSZU010000004.1, from coordinate 113,079,560 downwards.
ACTGAATCATGAGAACATAAAATCATATATCAACTGGAGGAAAAGGAAAGACACTATAATGTCCAAAGTGTTTTGATCCTGAGTAAAACCTTCTACAGGGGGTGAGCCAACATTGGAAAAGTGATGAGGGAACGTGCTTGTTTCTAACAGAAAGAATGACCAACACCAATGGGGCTTTAGAAATAGAAACCATGAACTCCCTTCCTATCTTGGCAAATGGCACTGGTAGTCTATAGACATTCAGTTTAGAAAACTAAGAATCTTCTCAAAGTCCTCCCTAATCTTCATTCATCACATTTGACTCATCACTAAGCAGTACTTCTCACAGGTTTGAAGTAGCTTTTAAACTCTACTTTGTTCTGATTCCACCATCATCACCTTAACCCAGGTCATTTCTCTTAAATTAAATAACTCCACTAACCTACTTTCATGTGTTCCAGCCTCAAGTCATGTCTTTCTCTAATCCATTCTCCACACTCATATTTCTATAAGATGTGAATCTTATTACATCAATCTCTTACTTAAGTTCTTTGAATGGCCAATTTCCCTACAGCGAAAATATAAAGTTTTGAATATGGCATAACTGATCCTGAGTGATTCAACACCTGCTTACCTCTACCTCTTTTTCTCTTATCAATTCCCTGCTGCAACAGTCCAAAATTATTTCATGCTGTGTTGTTTTGTGACTCCTGCTTTCATATATGTCATTTCCTCTGCCTGAAATATCCTTAATGTCATTTTACACATGAATTGTGTCTGCATGTACTTCAAGTCTCAGCCCATAGCTCACAGTTTGTGTTGTTGTTGCTAGAAGGTGTGTGCATTCACCATAGTGAGACAGAGAAGGAGGGAGAAAGCAACCCCTATAGATAATGGTCATGCCACAATCCCTTCTCTTCCATCTCTCTCTCCTTTTGGGATGCTGATCATGAACACGTATGCACCCAGTGTGTTTTTCTTAGTGAGATGTTCTATGACAAAGAGTTTTCTACACACACTACATAGACTAACATTGTTGTTTCCTCATTATTTTACATATACTCGGTTTGATTATTTTTACAAACATTGGTTTCATAAACATAGTTATAACCAGACATATTCAGATTTCTACACTCTGCCTGAAGTCTTAAAAGCAAAACTGAACTACTGGTAGTACATCATAAGGATAAGCATTGATAGAAATATCTATTAAAATGCAAGTGCATATAAAAATATTATTTCCTATACTAATATTCTTTTTTTTTATTTGCATTCATTCTCTGAACATCATTACAGCATACAAAATGAGATTTTCCATCCAAATTACACTATATATTGTCTCAATCAAGCACATCAACAAGCATGTTATTGTCAGCAAATGATCTTCCATTTCTTGTCTTCTGTATGTTTTGCTTTTTTCCCCCCATCCTAGATTCTCTATCTCTTACCCTCTGCCATCTCCCACTCTCCTCCCACAGTCTCTGGTATCTATGTTTGCTTTCTATACTGTTTTCTCCTCACATTTTATTGTAACGCCAAAGACCCTAATCAATCCAAATACCCTCATAGCAAACACAGGTGATACCCACATTTCCATGAACACAAGTCTTACTTTACGCATCCTATAAAGTAGCACCTAGCTGTGGCTACATATCCTACTGCAGTCATTGAATATATATATTTTTTTTTTCTGAAACTTTTTTTTTGTAACTCAATTTACATTCCTTCCCTAAGCTTCATCACAGCATACAAAATGCAATCGCCCATCCAGTACACACTGCATAGTGATACAATCATGCACATTACAAAAAATGTTCCATTACTAGTTCCTAGAATTACTTCCACCCCTCTTTCTGACCCTCTGTCCCTTCCCACCCTCCTCTCACACCACCTCCGGTGTCTACAATTGTCCTTCATTCCCTTCCCACCCACGTTGCATTGATCACACAATTTCCTACATAATCTAACTACTTTCAATGGTGAGTTCACTCATTACTACTAAGAAAACCAGTTTTAACTTAACTCAAAGAAATGCCAAGGAACTTTGCTTAAAGCCAGGAAACAAGTTAGGATTCTGTTCAAATGGAAGGTGCATGAACCTATCAGTCTCATGTACTTTTATCTTCTGTTCTGGTTCAATTTTCCTGATTAAATTCTGGGATATAATATTCAACTCCAGACTTGTCCCTCTGATTAAGTTGGCCACTTTCATAGTTTTTGGACTCTTATTTCCCTGTGTCTGTGTTTAATTTTCTTGATACAGCACACCCTTGAGAACTTCTTGGAGATCTGGTCTGGTGCTGGTAAATTCTTTCAGGTTTTGTTTATCTGAGAATGTTCTTGTCTTTTCTTCTCACCTGAAAGATAATCTTGCTGGGTACAGTATTCTTGGCTGAAACTGTTTCTCTCATAACACTTTGAATATATTTTCGCATTCTCTCCTCACTCGCATTGTTTCCGATGAGAGATCTGCTGTTAGCCTGATGGGATGTCCTTTGTAGGTAACTTGATGTTTCTCTCTTGCCAATCTTAGTATCTTGTCTTTGTCTGCGGTTTTGGTCAACCTGGCTATAATGTGTCTTGGAGAAGATCTTCTTGGGTTGATTCTATTTGGGGTCCTTTGTATTTCCTGGGACTGGATCTTCGAATGCCTCTCTAGGTTTGGAAAGTTTTCTTGCAGGATTTCATGGAATAGATTATCAATGCCCTTATGGGTCTCTTCACCTTCTGGAATGCCAATTATCCGGATATTTGGACGTTTGATGGTATCCAGTACTTCTCGCATATCATTCTCAAATTTTTGAGCCATTTTCTCAGTCTTCGTGGTGGACTTTTCTAAGCCAGCCATTTTCTCTTCTACATCTGAGATTCTATTTTCTGAATGATCTAGTCTGCTTTTAATACTTTCAAGGGAGATTTTGACTTCTTGTATTATAGACTTCATCTCTAGCAGTTCCGTTTGAGTCTTTTGTAAAGTGTGTAATTCCTCTTTTAGATCTTGCAAGAATTTCCTCATCTCCTGGAACTCGGCAACTTCTTTCTCCTTTCTCTTTAGCAGTTCATTATCTCTCTTTTCTTCCATCTCTGTTAGCTTCGACATTACGAATGCTCTAAATTCCTTATCAGACATTTCCATGACTTTCACCGAACTGTTTGTGGATGAAGGAGAGTTACTCTTTTCCATTGGAGGAGAGGTATTTTCTCGTTTTCCCATATTTCTCGTGATCCGACGGTGATTTCTTGTCATCTGATGAATGGCATGTTTCTTTCAAATTCTTGAAGTTAAGCCTCAATGTTCAGGAGCAAGCAGACAGAGGTGTTCTAGAATCGGATTGCCGTTCTGCAGTGATCGCTGGTGCAGCAGATTCAGTAGATATTGGGTGGAGAGACAAGAAAAAGGAAAATAAAAAAGAGAGAGAGAAACAACAACAAAAAGAGAGAAAAAAGACAAAAAAATAAAAAAATTATAATTGCTTTTCTTTTTTTTTTTTAAAGAAAAAAATCACAAAATAGAAAACGAAATATCTAGTTCCCAGTATCCATGTGGAGTCTTCTCAGAGAATGGCTCAACTCTCCTGCCTGGGAGAAAGGAGCAGAAGGGCTTATTAACAAAACAAAAGATGGAGCTGAGAGCCAGAGAGAAATTCTACCTTTAAAAAAATCGTAAAAAGGAAAAATTACCAAAAAAAAAAATGAGGAGACAGGAGCAGAGAGAGACAGAGACCTCAGAGACACAGGGACAGGGATAGAAGGCCAGAGGGGCTCCCTACCACACTAGCTTTGCTTGCTGGAGGCTGAATTATGAGTAGAAAATCTTCATTTCTCCTGTGCCTGAAATATCTAGTTCCCAGTATCCATGTGGAATCTTCTCAGAGAATGGCTCAACTCTCCTGCCACACTAGCTTTGCTTGCTGGAGGCTGAATTATGAGTAGAAAATCTTCATTTCTCCTGTGCCTGAAATATCTAGTTCCCAGTATCCATGTGGATTCTTCTCAGAGAATGGCTCAACTCTCCTGCCACACTAGCTTTGCTTGCTGGAAGCTGAATTATGAGTAGAAAATCTTCATTTCTCCTGTGCCTGAAATATCTAGTTCCCAGTATCCATGTGGAATCTTCTCAGAGAATCCCCAGTGTGTTTTTCAAGCTACTGGGTTCGTGATTTGAACCATGTGGTTGGTCAGATGGGATATCTAAGTTTGATGACTTTTCTCTTTGGTTCCATGTGTATCGTTTTCAAAGCAATCTTTGTATTGTACTGAAATTATCCATTTATAACTCTATTTACTTCACTAGATTTTAAACATCTTAAAGAAAGGAATCACTTGATTAATTTTCATATCCCTTATTCATAACCCAAGTCACAGTGCCTGGCATAAGAACATTATACAGTATTTATTTTTTCCTTTTGTAAATAATTATTTATTTAATTTTATTTATCATTATTATTATTTTTAAATTTGCTATAGGGAATGTGCGCTCACCAGAGGAAGACAGAGAAAGAGATACAAAGTTAGAAAGGAAGCCCCCAGGTCCAGTACTTGAACTGAGGTCAGCCATGTGGGAGTCCACCACCTCACCTACAGGCCCCAATTAGTATTTCTTAAATGAATTAATGAGAGAATTATCATAAAAACTGTGCAGACTAAGTACTGTGCAGTTCTAAACAGTTTTAAAAGCATACTTTGAATATTTGCAACCTGAAGAGAATCATCTTTTGAAACACCACACCTTCATAGGACATAATTATTATCACACTCATATTAATTAGAGTTATTATGACCCCCAAAGAAATAGGGCAGTGAAAATATAATTATTTTAATATAAAAATGATAAAATAAATATTAAAGAACAAAACACAATTTTTAGGGAATATTGATCATGACAATTTTTATATTGAACTATTTAAATTCTGATTCTTTAATCGTAGCTTGATAAAATATAGAGTTGTTGGAAAAGTCATGATGGCTTTTTGCATAGAAGAACAGAAAATATCATGACTTTTTGGCTACTCAATATCACATTTCTTAAATAATAATCTGGAAACTAAATAAATGAATTAAAGCAAAATAGAAGCATCTGTAAACAATATAATTTAGGCTCAGTATCACAAAACATTGCATTACCATTGGCTGGCCTCTGATTTTTATAATGTTGAGAATCACTGTGTGGTAGTACTCCATTACGACTTTAACAATATTTTGTTAAGAAAATAACTGCAGTCCAAGAAAAATAAATTACAGTAGCAAAAATCTTCCTTAAGTGGAAATTTAAGACTTTTCTTTTGAAACAAGTCTGATGCTTCACAGTGTGAAACTTAAACCTTCTTAAATGTTGCAAAGATACATAGCTATTTTTTAAGTAAAATCTTTACATTTTAACTGGCATATTAGAGGATCTGACACCTTTTAGTAGAGATGAAAGTGTCATGTATCACATTAAAAACGTATGTGTAAGTATTTACTAAATGTTGAATATATATAAACATTTTCTAAGCTTATTAGGATAGAAAAATAAAAATAAATTGTCACAGCTAATGACTTACACTTTGTCATGGTGTTTTTCATCATTTCTGCTCTTCAATAATGCATGGTGCTATGATTTTGTGTGACTGTTTATCTTTCTTTTTTTTTTTCCCATTTTTACTTTCTTCATTTCCAATAGACCTTGAAATTAACAACTGGGTCTCTGTTTGCTAGTCTGGCTCTTTAACCCATGCTGTGCACTAAACTAGCAGGAGTATTACTCATTCTTGTTTTAATACATTTATGTATTCCTAGATAATTACCACCAATTTACCAATTTGTCTGGTAGATGCCAGATAGAGAATAAAGCTTAATCTTTTCTGCTTGTTGACTCTGAAATCTTTTAAAATTGAGCCTGGCACATGAGTGTCTGCAAAAATACATGCTTTTTTTCCTGGTACCAAACATTACCATATTACATAAATCTGAAATCTGATTTTTTTGTTCGACTTTCAGTTTGTTTTCACATTTAGTATTTTTTTCTTTCCTTGTTGCCCTGTGTGATAAACAGGGTTTTAGGTGGTTCCAAAGACTTTAGCACCCTGGTGTTACTCTTATTATTATATTATGTTACCTGAAAAAAAAGAGATTTTGCAGACATAATTAAGTTTACTAATAAGCAGTTCTTAAGCGAGGGAGAGTTTTTGAGGTGAACCTAATCTAACACATGTACTTTTTATTTAGTTTTATTTTATTTTATTTTATTTTATTTTATTTTATTTTATTTTATTTTTGTCATAGAGTGTGTGCATTTGACAGAGAGAAACAGAGAGAGGGAAAGTGAAGCATTATCCCCCAGGAGGGGTGGCCATGCCTCAATCCCTTCTCCATTCTCCTCTTGGGATTGTGGCCTTGCACACAGATGCACTCCATATGATCTTTAAGCTACTGAGTCTGGCAGTAGAGCCATGTTCAGCCATGAGGAAATCCAGAGCTTTAACCACCATGTCGTCTCTTGGCCCCAACATATACCTTTTAAAAGAAGAGTTTTCTTTGGACAGTAGTAGATGAGGAACTCAGAGAGACTGGGAGTGTGAGAAGCATTTGAAATAAGGAGATTCTAAATTGCTTAGATAGAAAGATTAATAGGGCAAGGCCCTTTGACTGCCCTCTGGGAGAGAAAAGTAGTAAGCTATATAGCCCCAGCTAGGTGCTTCTTTATAGTATGTTCATTCTACCCACTGAGGTTTATGGCTAAAGTCAGACTTGTGTTCATGTATAGGTATATATCAGCTGCGCTTGCTATTGGAAATATTTAGACTAATTAAGTTCATTAGCGAATCAATTAAATGGGGGAAAAAGGCATAGAAAGCAACCATGGATACCGGAGACAATGTGAGAGGAGGGTGGGACACGGCAGAGGGTGAGGGATAGGGAATCAAGGATGGCCAAAAAAAAAAAAAAAAAAGGCAAAATATGCAGGAAATAAGAAATGAAAAATTATTTGTTGATAAAACGTATGTTGATGTGTTTGAGCCAATATACAGTGTATTCTGGCTGGGAAATCTCATTTTGTATGCTGTAATGATATATAGTGATATATAATATCACTATATATATAATGTAAATAAATAAATATTAAATAATAAAAAAAGAAAAGTAGTCCCTTGCTCTGAGTCAGGAAGAAAACGGAGACTTCATTCCTACAACTGCAAGCTCCTGCACTTGGATTGTTCCACAGTCTCCAGACATGAGCATAGCCAACTAACAACTTGACTTTGGCCTTTTCAGGCTCTAAGTAAAAGACCCAGGTTAGCCCATCTGGACCAATGACCTACAGAACTATGAGCAAATAAAGGGTAGTGTTTAAAACTGCTGTTTGTCATAATGTTTTATGCAGCAATAGAAAACAAATATACTCCAGAATCCTTTTGAGATGCACACTAATCTGAACCATCAATTGGAACATAGTTGGTACTCAGATTCGGAAAAAAAAGTGTGATAAAAACATTAGATCTACATGTTAAACTTTTGAGAATACAGAATTCTACTATTGAATCTCCTCATTGAAGCACTACTCCAGCCCTGGAAAAGGTGCTTCTTTACATCTGCCCCACAGAGCACTATATATCTGAGCAAAATAACAAAATTAATTTATTTTTAGATTTGTGGGTGAAAGAAGGCATTAGGAAGCCATTTAACTAGAGAATCTAGAATCTGAATCCTATATCCTTTAAGTCTGGCCTATCGTTGAAAATAGTGGAAACTTCTGATAGCAGTTATTTAAATCTCTGGATATTGAACTGTCCAAAGGATATAAAAATCTACATCTAAGGGCTAGCTGACGTACAGTAGAAATGCTGAGTTCTGCAATGCTGCCCCCTCATGAGAGAATCCTGTGTTTGTATCCTGGGGTCTCCCTATACACACTAGATACACGCATACATTCCTTTGATCTGGACTGGTGGATGCTGAAGGTTGATTTTGGTCTAAAGACCCTATTAGGGAAGCCTATTTATTAGGAAGTAATAAATAAATAAACTTTTTTAAAATCCATATCTAAAACACCAGAGAGAGACATGTTGTGGGCTATAATGGTGATGGTGGTGTTTTTAAGAAAATTTAAAAAATCCTTTACAATGATAATAGAGGCTGCCTCTAGCACAACAGTTAAGTGCTGGGTGTAGGAAATCGGATCCTACATGGCTGACTACAGTTAGAATTCCAGCCATGGAACCTTGACAAATTCACCAGGCACATGTAAACGCATGCCGAAAATCCTGATGGCATGGACCAATAGAGGACAGGGGTTGCAGCATGACCACAATCCACAGCAGGTGCAATGCATGGGTGTGGGGGGGGGTGCTTGCTCTCTCTTTCTCTCTCTCTTTCTCTCTCTCTTTCTCAGTTTCTAGCAAGTGCATGTGATCTCTGGCAATAAGAACATGCAATGAAATAGGACAGATTGCTTTCCTTGGGCAGCAAGTTACAAATCTATGCATGCCACTAAATAGTACTATGTTGCTTTTCTAAAATGTCTTTCACAGACTTTCTTGTAATTCCTGTTGTCTTTACTACAGACTGCACTGCACCTTCTAACACTATTCTCTATTGCTCTTTTAACCAAGAGAGCAATGCATGCCCTCTCAATACACTACCACGAAAAGCATCACTCCATGCCTGCTCTGATAACATTTTTTGTTATGTTTAATTTATGAATGACCAGATTAAAACACACACAGAGACACACAAAGGAACATAACCAATATAAACATGTGGTTATGTTCCTTTGTGTGATAAAGAGGAAAGTGTGTGAACAATTTCTTCATTATGAGAGGAAATCTCTTCATTTATTTCTCTAGTTATGTAAAGGATTTTAGAAGACAGAGAAACAGGAAAAGAAAGCCAGAAAATATGAATTGAAGCACAATCGGTGAAAGAAAAGAGAGGACATAGTATTAGTCAGCTTAGGCTAACAACGAAGTGCCATAGACTGCATGGCTTAAATAGTAGAAATTTATTTCTCACAATTCCAGAGACTGAAATCCCCAGATCAAGGTCCATCGGGGTTAAATTTCTGATGAGAATTTTCCTTCAGACTTGCACCAGGTCTTTTTCTCATAGCATCTTCATGTGATATTTTCTACGTTCATATGAAGAGAGAAAGAGAGACATCTGGTCTCTTCATCTTCTTATAAGGACACTAATCCTGCTGAATTAGAGCCCCACCTTTATAATCTCACTTACTCTTAATTACCTCCTAAAGTCCCTGTCTCTAAATACAGTTACATTGGATATTAGAGCTTCACCATAGGACTTTTTGTGCAGGTGACCCAATATCCCAATCTCTGACCCCTTTATCAGGTTCTTGTAACTTTTGCATGCACAGTTTATCTACTCCCTTCCAAAGCCCTGAAAGTCTTAACTCATGCTGTCATTAATTCTAAAGTCTAAAACCTCATCTAAACATCATTTAAATAGTGTGGTGAGATTCATGGTATCATGAAGTAAAATTCCCCTCCAACTGTGAGACTCTAAAAGCAGACAAGTTATTGGATTACCAGAAAAGTCATGACACATTTTTGCATAGAGAAAATATGAAAAACAACTAGGTTATTACTACCAGTATTACTATTATCATTTTAGGAATAGTGCTGACTCATAGTCAAATAACTTTATTATCCCATCCTGTAGAATCCAAAATATCCAAAAGTTCTCCTTCATTTCATCCCATTTCTGTTTCCTTTATTCTAAGCCGGCAGTATCTTTGCTGGCATAACCCCATCTCTATTCCTGACTTCTGCTGGGATGGTTGATTAGAACCATAGGTTGAATCCATATGAATCTCCTTATCAAATAGTGATTCAGACAGATCTTTAATGTTATCTTCAGATCCTGCTTCCTCGTTGTTTTTTTCAATATGGATAGGTTGACAATTTTCCAAACCTTCAAGTGTACCTTTTCACTTAATGATTATTCATGTATGTACAATCTTTACTCTCATTTTACTATAAGAATTAGGAAGAAGCTAGTGCATACTTTCAACACTTTGCTTCCAAATCTGCTCGGCTAAATACCCAATTGCATTGCTCTCAAGTTCCACTTTTCACAAAACACTGGAATACAATTCACCCCAGTTGTTTGTCACTTTATAAAAAAGGATCACCTTTTCTCTGGTTTCCAATAACATGTTCCTCAGTTCCATTTGCAAGTTTGCCAGAAATTTTCTTAATGTCCATATTAGTGTTTTCAAGATAAATAGGACCAATAAATAGATAGATGATAGATAGACAAATAGAGATTGATTTGCTGCAAGAATTGACTCAGATGGTTATAGAGGCTGAGAAATCCCTTTATCTGCTATCTGCAAGCTGTAGAAAAAGAAAAGCCAGTAGTATAATTCAGTCCAAGTCCCAAGGCCTGAAATTGAGGGGTAATGGTATAATTCCTCTTCTGAATCTGATAATCTGAGAAGCAGGAGTACCAATGTCCAAGTGCAGGAAAAGATGGCTATCTTAGTTCAAGCAGAGAGAGCACATTCATCCTTCCTTCTTTTACTTCTTTTCAGACTCTCAACAGATTGGATGATACTCATTCTGGGAATACCTGCTTACTCAGTATATCAACTAAAAGGTCATCATTTGGAAACACCTTCACCTTAAATAATGTGGTGAGATTCATGATATCATGAAGTAAAATTCCCCTCCAACTGTGAGACTTTAAAAGCAGACAGGTTATTGGGGTATCAGAAAAGTCATGCCCAGAAATACCATTTTACCAGTTAGCAGGATATCCTTTCAGCCCAGTCAAGTCAACATATCACAATGTCCACAGTTTTATTAATAGTTCCTTCAAGGCAATCTAGGATTTTATTAGCATGCACCTCAAAATTCTCTGTCCTCCACCCATCATCCAGTTCCCAACCACTTCCATAGTCTTTGGTATTTGTTACAGTATAAACCACAGTATCGAAATTTATATTAGCCTTTTCAGGTTATCATAGTAAAATACCACACAATGTACACTTAAATAACAAAAATTTGGACCTATTTCCATACTCTAGTGTTTAAGTGAGTCAGATAACACATAGCCAACCAGAGTTCCAATGCTGACCTCAGTAACTTGAAAAACATGCCAGACATGAGTGCATGTGTACCAAAAATCCCAACAGGACAGGACAGAGAAATGGAGAAGGGATTGTGGCATGACCACACCTACTTATAGTATGCTTTCTCTCTCTCTTTCTGTCTCTCTCTGGCCAGCACACAGGCCCTCTGGAAACTAAAAAAAAAAGAAAAAAAAGTAATAACAGAAATGCATGGTCTTGCAGTTCTAGAAGTTGAAAGTCAAAGATCAAGTACTACCAGGATTCCAGTTTTGGTGAAGGTTATGTTGGCTTACCTTCTCAGTGTGTCCTCGTAGTGAGATTATAGTAGCAAATTAATTGGTCTCCTTGTTTGTGACCCTTTCTTATTCATGCCTGTGAAGAGAGATTTTTTGTTCTTCTTTTTGTAAAGACAAAGCATTAATTGCACAAAGAAATGTGGTATTATCTGTTGAAGATATTTTGTAGTTTTATCAGCTGTACTAGGGAGAAATGTTCACCTGTTGAAATATCCATTTTGTAAGACAAATAATAATATTAAAAAATGAAATGAAAAAAATAAAAAAAATTAATAAATAAGAAAAGTGTGAACAAAGTGAGAAAAAAAGTACTTTTGGTTTAAGGCCCCATTCTTCTGACCTCATTTAACCTTAATTGACACCTAAAGGCTCTATTTCTAAATGAAATCACATTCAGGGTTAGAATTTTAACATAATTTTTGCTTGTTCATTTTCTGCTTTTGCTATAGGGCACATGCACTAGTCAGTTAGACAGAGAGAGAGAAAAAGAAAGTGAGAAATCACCCTCTAGAGGAAATGGTCATGCTGCAGTTCCTTCTCTTCCAGTGTCCTCTCGAGATTGGGCATTCAAGCACATGTGCCTGGCATGATATGCAGGCCACCGGATCTGGGACTTGAACCATGGAATTGGCCATGTGGGATCCAGTACCTTAATCTCCACACCACCTATACATTTTTGGGGGAAAGAGCGACAATTTAGTCCAGAATATATGGAAAATTCTAAATATTTACTAAAGAAACTTTTACAACATTGTTTCAAATCATATTCTTGAAATTTCTCTTCTCTAAGATAACAAAATAAACAGTAAATTAAAATGTTTAAAAGAGAATTACATGTAAAAAGGCTTTTAGCAATAAACTTAAGAAATTATATCATAAATCAATGGCAGTAAAATAATGTCAGATTGTTAAGATTTTCCTTCCATTTAAAAAATAACATACTTATTTAACATATTTCAATACAATTTTATATAAAAAGGAAGGACTCACTCCAGTGCAAATACTATGGGTTAATACAAAGGCATAGAAACAAAAAAATAAGACCTTTTCTTTTTCTTTTTTTCTTTTTACTATTTTTATGGAGAGATTTTTGCTATGTGCTTGCCTTAGAGAAAGAGAGAGGCAGAAAATGAGAATTCACTCCCTGGGGGTATGGCCATACCTCAATCCCTTCTCCTCCATTCTCCTTTATGGGATTTTTGGCATGCACACACACATGCCTGATATGAGTTTGAAGCTGCTGGGTCTGGGACTTGAACCATGGTCAACCATGTAGGAATTCAGCAATGTAACCATTACACTATCTGCTGGTCCCCAAATAAAATCTTTTAAAAAAAAATATTCAGAAAATGTTTGGCTGGGAATAAGAATAAAGAAGTAGTCTAAGATTCTTCCATATCCAAAATATGAACACTGTTTATAATGGTGGTGGTTAATGCTCATTCATACTCTATTTAAAATAATCTCTCTAGTTAGCTGGATAGTTTTGTGAGGGAGCTGCTTAATTTTTCTATTTCTTTAACTATGACTTCCATTACTCTGTCCTTAAATTTAAGTTTTCTGATCTACCACCAGAAAAAAATTAATCTAAGTCATTTTCCACATGGTAATCCTTCATATTTCAATAGTGTCATCATGCAATACACATATCCAAGGCATTTTTTTAAACGGGTCACCTAATAATGCTACATCGCAAGTCACACTCCTGCTCTCCATTCCTGCTGTTACTGTCTTTATTCAGACACGCATTATTCTTCACTTGAATGGTTATGGTAGCAAATTCACTGGTCTCCACGGTTGTCTCATTGCCCTCCAAGCTATTCTCCAGGTTAAAACTGACGAAACGATTTCTTTAAAAAGATAAATCTGATTTTTTAAAAATATTTGAACCATCTCAATTGTAAATAATTGCTTTCCTATGTCTTTGCCTTCCACTTGACTGTGAGCTCTTCAAAGGCCAAGAACACAGCTCATTTATCACTGTGTCCCTAATTACTAACAGTGCTTGACATATGGTATTGTCTTTGGTTTCTGTTGCTATGAAAGAATACCTGAGACAGGGTAATTTACAAACAGTAGAAGTTTATTTGGCTTGCTGTTCTGGAGCCTGGGAACTTCAAGAGTACCACACCAGTATCTGAAAAGAGCTTACATACTGCAACATAACAGAAAAGCAAAAGGGCAAATGAGCATATGCAAAAAAAGACTACAAGAGTAAGCCAAGTTCATTTTTTTGTTTATATTTGCATTTAGTCATAATACATCTTTCCAGCATACAATACGATTTTTTCCAATGCATTATGTGTCAATTAAGTCAGGGATATGACTGTACACGTCACCCTCAATGGATAACTTTCCATTCTTGTGTCTGTTATTTTTTTCTCTTGAGCCTCTCCCTCCCACCCACCAGTCTACCCACTCCTATATAGTCTCTAGTATCTACACTTGCTATCTCCACTATTATATCTTCTAATCTTTTAGTTTATGCCATAAAGTGAAAACATTCAGTATATTGAAAAAAGCGTGCCCTATGTATAACAAACTCATTTTTATAATGTACTCTTGTGAGAACAAAATTACTCCTAGCATTAATAGATGCACAAGGGCTCCTCCCTCAAAACTCAATCACCTTTTAAAAGCCCCACTTCTTAATACTGTATTATTGGCAGTTAAAAGTTTTCTGCATGTGAACTTTTGTGGTTCAAACAATAAGAAATACATACTCTATGAGTGCATTTACGTAGTGTTTTTCCCCTAATTGTATTTCTATTTTGCATTTACTATGGTGCTAAGAATATGTATTATCATCAGTAAATATCATAAGAAAATTACAACCCACTGAGGTATTTCTTCACTACTTTTCTTTATTATGTATATGGGTATAAGACTCTGGGAATTTATCCTAATCATAATTACTAACAGTTACTGAGTTCTTATGGATTATTACAGTTTTTATGTGTTAGCATTTTACTAATATTTCAATTAGTCTTCACATAAGAAACACAAAACCCATAAGGTATTGGTACCTTTATTATCTCCGTTTTATATCTGAGGGAAGTATGGCTCAGAGATGAAATGATCTGATGAAAGATTGATTACACATTTTATAAATGACAGAGTCAAAGATTTAAACAGGCAAAGGAGACTTTTTTCAACACTACTGCAATATGAGAGAGAGATTGAACTCAATGCTGAACATAATAGAGGCAGCTGGGGATTTATAGCCAGTGGATATGGTAAAAGAGACAGTAAATGGAAATTTCCTGAAAAGAACATCATTAGATTTTAAAAGGGGGGTCTTTCTAAACTGATTTGGCAGGATTATAGCTAATCTGGGCTTGGCAGGCAAGAATGACAGGTCAATGATGAGGCCTAGTTGAGAAAAAACTCAAAGGAGACTGACTAAAATTTGATCAAAGAGAAAGTCCCTGTTAGTCCTTCCTCCTATACAAGTAAATGATATACTATTCTTTCCTCAGAAGAATATAAACCTATTTCTCACCTTTTGTTCATCTTTTGATCATTAAAATTCACTGAACTATTTTAAGACTTCGTATTAGAGGATGTTTTATGGATAGACATAGTCATTTGGCATCTAATGAAAATAAAATAATAATAAAATATAAAAAGAAAATCAAAGCTTACAGGTTGGAGTACTAACCCAGTAGTAGAAAACTAATCCAGTTTTGATGAAAAACTCAGTTTAATCTCATTCATTATGACGTTAGCTGTCGGTTTATGTTATAGCCGTTAATGTTGAGGTAGGCCTAATTTGTTGAATCTTTTAATGTAATAAAGGGATGCTGAATTTTTTCTTATGCTTTTTTTCTCATCTATTGAGATGATCATGTGTTTTTAATTTATTTCATTGATATAGTATATTACTTTTATGGATTTTTGTGTGCTGAAATATCTTTGATTCTCCAGGATAAAACCCACTTGGAAAACTATTCGATGTTGATGATGTGGATAGTAATGTCTTTGTCTTGACTGATATGTATGGTAATCATGCTGGAAAAAATATTATACACTGTAAAGATGCGTGTTATTAAATGTAATAAAAATGGTAATAATAAGAATATCAGTGGGAAAAAGAAGTATGTGATTAAATGTAATATAAAAAACAGTAAAAAAAATTAAAAATCCCACTTGGTCATGGTGTAAAATCTTTTTGATGTGCTTTTGGAGTTAATTTGTTAGCATTTTACTATGGATTTTTGCATTTGTATTCATCAGGTTATGGATCTGTAGGACTGTTTGTTTTTGTCTTTGTCTGGTTTTGGTATCAGGGTAATACAGGCCTCAGAATATGAGTTTAGGAGAATTCTTTTCACTTCAATTTTTTGAATGATTTGAGGAATATTGGTATTCTTTAAAGATTTTGTAGAATTCAGGAGTGCAACCATCTGGTCCTAGACTTCCATTTGTTGGAAGACGTTTTATTACTGATTCAATAGCATGGGTTGTTATCGGTCTGTTCAGATTTTCTGTTTCTTCCTGGTTCAGTCTTGGTAGATTGTATGTGTTTAGTAATGTATCTATTTCATCTAGACTTTTCAGTTTATTGGTATATGGTTGTTTATAATACTGTCCAAAATTCTATGGTATCAGTAGTAATGTCTCCTTTTTTATTTCTGATTTTATTTATTTGGGTTGTCTCTTTTTTCTTGGTCAGTCAAATGATTTCTAAATTTTATCTGCTCAGAAAACCAACTTTGCTTCATTGATCTTTTGTATTTATATATTTGATCTCAAGTTCATTTATTTCTTCTCTGGCCTTTATTATTTCTTTCTTTCTGTTAATTGGGGGATTTTGTTCTTATTTACTTATTTATTTTCTCTACCTTGTGTGCCATGTTTTCTTCTGAAACATTTTGTTTTTCAGAAGAACTTCTGTAGAAATTCTTTTAGAGCAGGATGAATGAATACAAATTTCCTTAATTCTTTTTTTTCTTAAAGTTTTAAATTTTACCTTCATTTCTGAAGATTATTTCTTCTAGATATGAAATTTTGGGTTGAGTTTTTGTTTTTTAGTTTTTTTTTCTATAATGCTTCTTCCTGGCCTTCATAGTTTTTGGAGAGAAATCCACATTTATAAAACCTTTATTTCCCCCATAAAATGTTTCATGTTTTGCTCATTGATTTCAAGTATTTAGTTGTCTGCAGTTTAATTTTGATGTGTTTCAATCTTATGGGATCCTATGGGTTTTTTTGGGTTTATACTGCCCTGAATTTTCTCATATTTTAAATGAGCAGGTTTATGTCTTCATCACAATTAAGACATTTCTGTCACGATTTCTTCAAATAATGTCCAGTACTTCACTCTTTTTATTTCTTTAAGGTAAAGTGATAAAATGCATTTTAGACATTTACTTATTGTCTCACCAAACTTAAAGACCCTGTTAATTTTTTCTAATTTTCTATCTCTGTTTTTAGATTGAGTAATTAGTATCTATTATTACTCAAGTTCACTGACACCTTCTTCTGTCATCTCACTTTTAATATTGAACCCTTTCTGTGTGGTACTTATTTCAATTACTGTGCTTCAGTTCTTAATTCTCATTTCGTTCTCTCTTATATTGTGTATTTCTCTGTTGAGATTGTTCATTTTCTAGTGGTTTTAAGAGTATTCATGATTCTTTGCTTCAACATTTCTATAATATCTCCTTTACAGTATGTGTAGACAATTTCAAAATCTCTGTCACCTCAGCATTTGTTTTCTCAGTTGTCTTTTGCCATGTGCATTGATCCTCTGTGTGCTGGATAATTTTGGATTAGATCTGGAAACTTTGAATATTATACTGCTGTGGGTTTTGTTTAAAGTCTGTTGGCAAATGTTGAAAGTTTTGTTTTATCAGACAACAGCTTGGTTAATGTCAGTTAAAAAGTTCCAATCTGCCTCCTAATTTCTGTGGTTCTAGAATCAGTTAGTATTCAAAGTATTTACCAAACTATTTAGATATATCTTGTGTGTGTGTGTGTGTGTGTTCCATCCAAAGTGCAATTTGAGTGTGCGATAACATTAGGTCAGTTCTCAATGTCTTTGGTATGCTGAATAGAATCAAATTCATCACTATAGAGTATAGAATTAGCACAGAAATTACTAACAATTTCAATACTCAGAGGTTCCCAAGGATTTCCCTTTCAGATGTTCTGGCTAAAATGTTGTTGCTTTAGTAATACCATTCTCTCACATATATCATTTCTTGAGTACTGAGATGCAGAGAGAACAGAAAAGGGAGAGATAAACAATATAGAGTTTCATTACTCTCTCTGAGCATTGAGTTTTCCTGAAGTAGTGATATATACAAGTCTTTGTGTAATTTTGATGTTTCCTGAGGATAAACTCAGAGAATTTCATAGTCAAGAATTTGGAAATTATTTTATGCTTGTAATTTTGTCTCCCCTGGAAACAACAAACCTAATTAAACTTCTGATCATGACTGTACTAACCTTTCATTCATTCGGAATTTGGCCAATATTTGATATGATGAGCATCAAAAAGTTCATGGGAAATGTTTAGAATGAAAAATTATGCACAGATTTTAAACAGTTTTTTTGTACCAGAATGAACTGGTGCTTTAACTTCATTTTCCACACATTTTGAAGTACTCTCATATTACTACATATAAAAATATTTTAAAATAAAGTAAAATTGTATATTATCATTCTTAAATTATTTGTGGTTTTGTTATAAATAAGACTTGACATTTATTCATATCTTTACTAGCAATGCTCTTTTTATTTCCCTAGAAATTTTTGCTATACAGCATGTGTGCTTGCCAAAGAGACAGAGAGAAAGAGAGAGACAGAAAGCAAGAAATCACTCACCAGAGCTAATGGCCATGCCACAATCCCTTCTCCCTCATTCTCTTCTTGGGATTCCTGGGCATGCACACACACACCTGGCATGAATCTCAAGACACTGGGTCTAGGATTCAAACCAAAGTTGGCCGCATGAGAGTCCAGAGTCTTAACTACTATACCACCCACTGACCCCCAGCAATGCTCTTTTATAAAAGTTTCTGTCCCTGTACTTTGTCTATGATTTTTCTTACATCATCTTATTAACTTAAGAGTATTTTTATATTAGAGACTAGTGAACAATACAGTCAGGATGGACAAAGGTGACCCCAAGAAACCAAAGGGCAAGATGTCTGCTTATGCCTTCTTTGTGGAGACCTGCAGAGAAGAACATAAGAAGAAAAACCCGGAAGTCCCTGTCAATTTTGCTGAATTTTCTAAGAAGTGCTTCTAGAGGTGGAAGACAATGTCTGGGAAAGAGAAGTGGAAATTTGATGAAATGGCAAAGGCGGATAAAGTACGCTATGATCGGGAAATGAAGGATTATGGACCTGCTAAGGGAGGCAAGAAGAAAAAGGACCCTAATGCCCCCAAAAGACCACCGTCTGGATTCTTCCTGTTCTGTTCAGAATTTCATCCAAAGATCAAATCCACCAACTCTGGCATCTCTATCGGAGACGTTGCAAAGAAGCTGGGTGAGATGTGGAACAACTTAAGTGGCAGCGAGAAGCAGCCTTACATCACCAAGGCTGCAAAGCTGAAGTACGAGAAGGATGTTGCCGACTATAAGTGTAAAGGCAAGCTTGATGGTGCAATGGGTCCTGCCAAAGTTTTCCGGAAAAAGGTGGAAGAGGAAGAGGAAGAAGACGAGGAAGAGGAGAAGGAGGAGGATGAATAAAAACAAACCGTTGCTCTGTTTCCTTGTGAATCCCTTAGCGAAGGGGAGCATCGTAATTGCACCTCTCATTGGAGGCGTGTCTATTGCCCTCATTAGGTTTTAATTGCAGAATTCGATCACGATCATGTTGTCTCTCAAAGTGGCCATGGGTGTCCGGAGCACCCTAAAACTGTACCAAAGTCCTACATTTTTCCAAACATTTTTAAAATGAAAAGGCACTCTCGTGTTCTCCTCACTCTGTGCACTTTGCTGTTGATGTGACAAGGCACTTAAAGATGTTCCTGACATTTTTGCTTCCCTGAATTCTTAAGGTGGTGTTAACTATATGGTTATTGGCTAGAAATCCTGAGTTATCAGCTGTACATATCTCTGGTCTGTAAAGAGAACAGAACAACCTGACAAACTCTCCACGCTCCTGGCTTGGCAGAGGCTGTGGGAAGGGCACCCATCGGAGGGGCCATGGCTCAGGGCGTGCACTGGGAAGCTGGACCCGTTGACTCTGCGGTGGCCTCCGTGTAAGCGTCAGGGTGTCTTGTACATAGTGACCTAGCGTTCTGCTGCCATTCTTAGCTGTGGAGAAGAGGAGTTGGCTGGCATGAGGAGGGTTTGGATTTTTGTTTCCTTAGTTAAGTGCAGTAGTTTTAAAACTTTGTTTTAAATAAACTGTAGAACTCTTCATTATCAGCAAAGCCAAAAGCCACTGCATCAATGAAGCTCAAGAACCTCTGTACTTAAAACACGATTTGCAACGTTCAGTTATTTTTTGTATGCTTAGAATGCTGAAATGTTTTTGAAGTTAAATAAACAGTATTACATTTCTAAAAAAAAAGAGTATTTTTATATTAAAATAATTAACTGTGTATATATCACTTACATTTTACTTACTTTTCCAGTGTGTGATTTGCTTCTAATGTTGTTTAATTTTTTAAGAGTTACTTAAGTATTTATTGCAACAAAAAGAAAAGGAAAGACAGAATGAAAGATAAACACCCTCAACAGGGTTTCATACCACAATTCCCACCAGCTTCCCAGCCAGTCAATTTCATGGATGTGTATGCACCTAACATGGACAGATCAATCCAGGAACCAAACCACCCATATGGCTTCAGTATTGCTGAACATTGTGCTAGCGCCACACCACACAGCTGTGCCATTTTTAACAGTTTTGATAAAAAAATCTTAAATTTTATATGGACAAGTCTGTCAGATTTTTATTTCATTATATCTGTCATCATTTTTATGCTTAGAAGGTTATTCTCTAATCCAAGACCAAGTAGATGCTAATCTATAGTTTCTCTTTATAATTTTAATTTTCTATATTTAATTCTGTATTCTATATGGAACATATTCTAATACGTAGTATGGGGCAAATATTTAACTTTATTTTGTGCAAAGTGTTCATTAGTACCAGAGCATTTTAAATCTGTTCTTTATATTCTGATTTGAAATGCTGCCATCATCATATTCTGGATTTTTATATTAACTAGTCTCTTTTTCTGCATCTGGTGTTTTATTGGCTTGATATAGCTGTATATTCATGAAAAATTCCTCTTCTAACTTTTTCTTTATTATTTATTTATTTTGAGAGATTTTTGCTATAAGGTGCATGTGCTTGAAGGAAAGACAGAGAGAGACAAAAGGCAAGATGGAGGGATGGCCATGACGCAATTCCTTCTTCTCCATTCTCCTCTCGGGTCTTGGGCATGCATGCACACATGGCCAGAGTGAGTATTAAGCCGCTGTGGCTGGGACTCAAAGTGCAGTTGACTACCCGGGAGTTCAGCAGTGTAACCATTATGCCATCTTCTGGTCCCTCCTCTTCTACTTTAATTAATATGTTTTATATCACTAAGATGTACAAACACTAATGTGTTTATATTACTCAATCAGAGTTATACAAACATATGCATGTATCTTTACTTTGGTTTTCAATGAGTTTTTCACTGTTTTCATAGTTTGTTCTGTCAAATGAACTTTAGAATTATACCGATTATTTTGAAACATTAACTTTGAACATTCATTTGAATAAAACTGATATAGTCACAAAGGTGAATTTTCCTATCCAGGAATATTGTACAGGTCTTCATTTACTACAATCTTTTATGCTCCTAATAAAGTTTTATTGTTGCTCTTTTTGTTTTACACATTTCTTCTTTAAGTGTATTACTGTGAAATTTATGTTTGTTGCAATTATGAGTCAGATCATTTCCTGTTATATTTTCTGACTAGTTATTGTTGGTATGTAAGAGAACTAATTTACACATATTGATTTTCTCTATGGCCACACTACCGATCTTTTTTTTTAGTTACTAATCTTTTCTCAACTCATTCTTCTAGGTTCTGTAGACTTGTAATCATAATTTCAGCAGCTAATGATATTCTACTACATTTTTCTGCTATTAAGATAAATTGTACCTATGCTGCTTCTAATTATTTTCTGTCTAGGAACTTGTCTAGAATGCTGGTCTTCAACTAATGGCACACATCCAAAATTACCCACAAAGGGAGATCTGTTGGGATATAATTTTTGGAATACTGTTACAAAATAGTATTAGAAAATGGTGTCTTTTTTTGAGATGACTTTCATAAGAATTTAAATGTATGATTACTCCTTCTGGGTCAGTCACTTATCTCTCAATTTATCAATTTTTTTCCTGATTTCATTTTCTTAAATAGCTGAGTTTTAGTTCATTATCCATAATGAAAGCTCTTTTTACATTATTACTCCAGTAAGGTGATGATGTCTACCTTACCATCACTCAACACAGACACATGGCTATCTAATAACTTTTTTAAAAAAAGAAAAATTTAGTTTACTAGAGGATTTATGCACTCTCCAGAGAGAGTCAGAGAGAGAGAGTGACATAGAAAGTGAGAACCCCCTTCCCCCAGGGAAGATGGTCATGCCACAATCTCCTCCATTCTCCTTTCAGGATTATGGGCACCCACACACATGCATCTGGCATGACTTTTAAGCCAATGGGTCCAGGACTGAAACGATGCAATTGGCCATGCGGAATCCAGATGCCTTAATCTCCACACCATCTGCTGGCCTTAAAAACATTTTAAAAGTTTACTTATCCATTGCTTTCTTCCATCAGAGAGAGAGAGAGAGAGAGAGGTACACACAGAGAGAAAGAAACAACACCCCCAATAAGATGTTGATGCCACAATCTACCCCCAGCTTCAACCAGTCCCAGGTCATGTGCATACATGCACCCAGCATACTTAGGGACGTCTCTTATATGAACCCAGGACCTTTCTATGTAAGCCAGCTTCACAGGACACTGCATTTTACTGCTGCACCACTCATAAATAATTTTAAATAATTTAAAAAATGTCTAGCCATAGTGGTACAGCTGTAATGCAATGTTCCATGATGCTGAAATCCCTTTACACACTAGGGGCACACATGCATGTGCTCCTGATTCTGACTGGCTGAAGACCCTGTTGTTGGTCTCTCTCTCTCTCTCTCTCTCTCTCTCTCTCTCTCTCTCTCTCTCTTTTTCTTTCTCTCTCTCAAAAGAAATAAATGAAAAAATAAAACATTAAAAAATTTTAAAATTTGCACAAAAGTTTATATCAGCAATCACAGTTTTCTTTGGAAATATATATTAATAAGTTTGAATAGCCAAGATAAGGTCATAAGAACATGACACTTAAAGACATTTCTAAATTGTACTGCATAAGGAAAAACAAGAATGAGTGGCTTAGGTGTTACTGAAAAGCATGAAATTATTTTTGAGAAAGAATAAAAAGTGTGAAAGAACAAAGGCAGTCCTAGCAATAAAGCAGAAGACTAAATTCTACAGAGAAAAGTGACCAGTGAAATACCCAGTTGTGAGTTGGCCTAAGGCTTTTAAGAACAGACATATCATCTCAAATTTTCAATTAATTTGACCTTACAGAAATGCCTTTGTGAGAGATTTGAAGGAGATCAATCGAAAAGAACATTTTTGTGATGGGTAAGAGAGCCCAAATATATAATACTATGGAAATAGCCATAGATATTTGAATTCAGAAACTTCAGAGAGCTATAAAGAGAGTTGAGCTAAATGAAGTAAGTCCTTGGGATTTCTGTGTGCTGTGGATAAAAGCACTTGACATTCCATAAAATGTGGCCAAGTCCTGTAACCATTACTTCATTCACTTTATCTTCCTCTCAAGTGTGGTTTCCAATACGTTAAACAACTTACAATTGTTTGGTATGTCTTTTAGCCAAGAGAATGTGTGCACGTTGTGGGTTATTTCAATATGCTATAGAATCTAGTAAGGGGATTAGTAGAAAAGTGTCTGTAATACCAAGTAGAAAATTAAAGGCTACACAATACACCATACAAAGTGGCATAAGAATGTAAAGAGGAGTAATATTTCATCTTGTTTCAAAGCATAAAAATGGCTTTACAAAAGACCTTGTATTTAATAGTGATTTGAAATAAAGTTGCATAGGTTTTGATAGTTGTAAATCAGAGAACAGTGAGTTTCTGTCAAAGAGAAAGACACTGGAACAAGAAGTAGAGTGGTAAAATGGCACATATTAAAGGAAATCACAATAATTCTATTTAGTAAGTAACATATCTTAATGTATGTCTTCAGAACACAGATATATAGTATAAATGTGAGAAGAGACTGGCAAAGGTGTTAGTGGGATGTGGAGAAAAGGGAACCACTGTATACTATTGATAATAATGTAAATTAGTACAGTCAAATAGTATAAACATAAACTTAAACTTAAAAACAACCAGCAGATAATCTAGTAATCCCACTTCTGAGTACATACCTGAAAGAAATAAAAATCAATCTCAAAGAGATTATTTGCAGTACTGTGTTTATTGCAGCATTAATCACAATAAACGAAATATGAAAATAATCTAAGGGTCCATGTTCAAATGGATTAAAAAATATGTATACAATGAAATATTCAGCCTCAAAAAAGAAGGAAACCTCGGATCAGTAGATGGCATAATGGTCACATCGTTGGACTCTTGCATGGTCTACTGCAGTTCGAATCCTAGACACAGTGGCTTGAAAATTATGCCAGGTGAGTGTGCATGTGTACCCAAAATCCCAAGAGGAGAAGGAAGGAGAAGGGGATTGCAATCTGGCCAGCCCCCATGGGGAGTAATTTCTTACTGTTTCTCTGTCTTTCCAGTGAGCACATGCACCCTATACCAAATAAAGAAGAAGAAAGAAGAAGAAAAGAAGAAAATCTTGCCATTTGTGACAATACAGATGAAACCACAAGACATTTTGCTAAGTGCAATAAGTTAGACACAGGAAGCAAATGATGAATGATCTCACTAATATGTGGAATCTAAAAAAAAAAGTTCAGTAGTAACGGTGAGTTGAATGATGGCTAGAAGGTAGAGAGAAAGGGGAATATTGGTCAAAAGGTACATACCTTTATTGATGATATCAATTCTGGGGCTCTAATAAGCAGCATGGTGACTACAGTTACAGTACAGCCTACTACTATAATACAATACAGTATTGTATATTTGAAATTTGCTGAATATAGATCCCAAATGCTCTCACCACACATGCACACACACACAGTGGTAACTATGTGATACGATGGATATATTAATTGTCTTAATTGTGATCATTTCACAATCTATCAATATATGTATATTAAACCATCAGGTCGCATACCCTAAATACAAAGAATTTTTATTTGTAAATTGCACCTCATTAAAACTGAAATAAATAAGACAAATGGGCAACCCATGGCCTGATGGTTGAGTGAGCTAAATCCCTCACAGCCAACTATGTGGTTTAAGTTCTTGACTCAGTGACTTGAAAAACATCGCAGGCACATATGAATGCATGACTCAAATACTGAAGGGAAAACTGAGGAAAAGGGATTGCAGCGTGACTGTTCCCCATGGGAGCGGGTGCTTTCTTATTTGTCCTCTATCTCCCTCTTTTGCTCTCTCTCTCTCTCTAGCGAGTGCATGCACCTTTCAGAAATTTTTAAATAAATATATAAGAGAGCACTAGTTTTCTTAAAACAACCTACATAGAATATATTTTATAAAATATTAAATTTTTGTTCACTGTAACAAAAAATATAGTAGAAATCAAGGTCCATTTGTGATAGAATTAAATTTTAATGGACTCAGAAGGCTATTTAGCATTTTATATCATGAGAAAATACATCTCAGTTCCATTTTCCAGAAATGTAATTTTCATCACATTTAGAAACCTATGTAATAACACTGAGTCTTCAAACAAAAGTCATTATTGGGGCCAGCAGGTGGCATTGTGGTTAAGGCACTGGACTCTCACATGGCCAACTGCTATTGGAGCCTGGGTCACGGCGATTTGAAAATCACTCTAAATACAAGCAAAGGTTTGACTATGACTTAACAAGTTGATTTCAATGTGGCCAGCCCCCATACACTCTGTGTGTGCATGCGCACCCAAAATCCCAAGAGGAGAAGGAATTCCGACATGGCCATCCTACCTGGGCAATGGTTTCTCACTTTCCCTCTTTCTGTGTCTCTGTTTCCAGTGAGCACAAGAGCCCTATGGCAAAAGCCTAAAGACTATCATCACTTTATGTAGATGAATCATTATAGCAGAAATGGTAGAAACTGATAAATGTTAGTGATAAGCAAACCAAGAAATTTAAAGTTGAAGTACTTTTTCTATCAGGTCCCAAATTCAGAAATGAATTAACTAGTGATGCCTCAATTTACCTAAAGAGAGGGAGAGGAAAAAACAGGAATAAAGAAAAGGGAAGTGAATAGTGGTTGATAATGTTGTGATGATTAAATTAAGAAAAATGTGGGTTATACATGGGATTAGTGAGGTGACACTGGTAGTGATGCTAATTTTTGTAAAACAGGGAAAAACACTGAAATCAACTTGTTAAGCCATAGTCAAACTTTTGCTAACATGGCTCTTATTATTACTATCTCAAATATAATATATGAATTGGAGTTTTTTCTGTACATCTATACTAATGTTCCATTTATATCCTACAAATATATCTCAATTATTGCTTATTTATGTTTCCCAGAAATAGGTAAAAATTTATATGCAGTTATGAAAAATAAAAGTTTTCCTACTTGTCCATCCTTCCCTTGGTCATTGCTTAATTTTCTCATAGTCCTCGTCCGAAAAGTAAACTTGCTTATAGAAATGTGGCCCCTCACACATGAAATCATCCATATGAAGACATTTAGAGATTTTAAAGTCAGAAAGCATATGCATCCTGGGATACGTCAACTTCTGTATCATTAGTATTTTTATTGTAATTATTCTTTCAAATTCTTTAGCCACACCATAATTCTCCTGCCCTTATCACATTTGAATTCAAATAATTATAATTTCTGTCATTCTTACCTGCTGCTCTGCTACTCTGTTTCATAAGAGCAGAGACCTTGTCTATTTTTGTCTAATGCACAGCAGGTACTTGAGAAATGAGTGAATTAATGTATTATTGTCATTAACTGCCTTAATAATTTCCTACTACGTACCAATCATTGTACTAAGTTCTGCTAGCTGAAAATTTAGGAAATATAATTTCTAACTAGAATAATGTATATACATGAAAAACTAGAATAAAATATAAAAACTGTATCTGATTCAGTAAGAGTGAACTGTTTGGTTTCTGTTTAAGATTTTTTTTTATCTTTTTACAGTTTATTTTTTAAATTTCCTCCATGAATGAGAAAGACAGTACCTCCAACAAATTCTTCACACTGCAATCCACCCCTAGCTTCAGTTAGCCCCAAATTATGGGTGCATGTATGCCCAGCATACTCAGGGAAGTCTCTTGAAGCCACCCATGTGGGTCAGCCTCACTGTGTGTTTCACCCTTGTGTCATTGTCTAGTCCCCAGAAATGAAAAGTTTGTAAAACTGGGTTTCCTGTGACAATATAGCTCTTCTCAGATATCTTAGGGGTTTTCTCAAAATTTATCCAAAATAACTTTAGAAAACTAAATACATAAATTTTGGGTCAGGTGGTGGCACGACGATAATGCAACTAGACCCAAATTGGAAAAACCTTGGGTTTGCATTTTGGGACCTTATTATGTATGCCCTACCCATGATCCAGCTGGCTGAGACTGGCGGTGAATTGAAGTCTGAAGACTTTGTTTCTCTGTGTCTCTTACTCTCTCTGTCTTTCTCTCATGGAAGAAATAAATAAACTTTAATACATTAGAAAAGACACTGCTATTGTGCAGCTCCTTGTTTTCAAGCACATGCTCTGATTTATGGAACAGAATATAGTCTTGAGAGTCAGCTGTGCAAAATACTGTACTTTTTGAAAGAGATATCATGACTTCAAGCACATAAGTTGCTTGTAACTGGGAACCAGCAGTTAGCGTAATGGCTATGTCGCTGGACTCCCACGTAGTCAACCGTGGTTCACATCCCAGACCTGGTGGCTTAAAACTCACGCTGGGCGCGTGTGCGTGCATGCCCAGGATCCCGAGAGGAGAATGGAGGAGAAGGGATTGCGGCATGGCCATTCCCCCTGCGGGGTGATTTCTCGCTTTCTGTCTCTATGTCTCTCTCTGTCTGGCTAGCGCGTGCGCCCTATAGCAAAAACCTCTCCAAAAAAAAAAAAAATAAAATAGTTGCATGCAACTCATGTAATTGTAAAACTTCCTGACTAAGCTTATGTCTTACTCATGTCCCTGTAAGACAGTTTTCCAAGTAGCCTTAGACTGACTAGTGCTCTCCCTTTTCTGTTTGTAGATTCCAAAAATAAGTGTAGAAAATGCTGGGAATTCAATATCCTGAGATAGGGATGAACTTCCCAAACTAGATTGGGTCTTGTTCATGCCCTTTCTAGGGTATGTAACATTTTGAGTTAGAACGGAACTGCCTAGGACAGCCTGGGCTTTGTTCTCCTTTCTCCACTGGAAACAGGATGTCTTTTAAATCTTTATCCAGCGAGTCATGTAGCCCCTGAGGTAATAACCAGAAGCAGGCGGCCATTGATATATATAACCCAGGACCTGCTGTTTTTGGAGTCCCTTGGCTGTGCTGTAGTGGGCACGTATAGTCAGGACTCTATTCACCCTGGGCAGTTTTCTTCAGACTTGGGGAACCAACTCACAATGGAACCAACCAACAATCTTTTGTCCTTTGCTACCTACCTGCAAGTAATAAATTTGCTTCATGTAACCTGTCACATATGAGTGTTCTGTCTCATGAGACACACAAGTCAGTAGTCGGTGTACAGTGAACCTGTTTTTCAGTTCCAACAACTGCTTGGAGAGTAAACAGGCAAGAAAATGTGATTGTATCCATAAAACTGAATATCCTGTTTCACCAACTTTATTTCTTTGAATTGATTTTTATTTGGGCTTCCTAGTCAAAATTATAACAGTAGCCTTTATCTTTGATGCATACATTTGACTGTAGAAGAGGGTACTGAGGAACTTAATTTATCCTAAGTGTTTATTTCCCAAACCATTAAGTTTTCTCAAAGAGATGAAAAGCTAGTTTTTGAAAATGTTTGAATGAAATGTTTTCCTAGGTCACTTTTTTTGTTTCCTTCTGGTGATAGCTTTTAGGAGCTTGTGACTCTGTGAATGTTTACATGGCTATTTAGTGAAAGGCTGACAAAATCAGCAAGTAACAAAAATCTCTCACAAAGGACAAGCAGTTGGCATAATGGCTATGTCACTGAACTCCCATGTAGTCGACTATAGTTCGAGTCCCAGATCTGGTGGCTTAAACTCAAGCTGGGTGCATGTGCATGCGTGCCCAAGATCCCGAGAGGAGAATGGAGGAGAAGGGATTGTGGCATGGCCATCCCCCGTGGGGGGGTGATTTCTCTCTTTCTGTCTCTCTGTCTGTCTCTATCTCTTTAGCGAACTCACGCATCCTGTAGCAAAAACCTCTCCAAAAAAAAAAAAAAAATCTTTCACAAGCTCTTTAGTTAGCTGACTGGGCAATTTTTAAACTACTATTGAGATTACTATGAGAAAATAAGGAATTATCTGATGCTGACATAATTGAAAAATCTTGTCACAATCTCCATAATCTTGTCACAATCTCCATATTCTAAAACATATTTAGAACCAGTGAAGGTGAAGAAAAAATAACTTAAGTCATTTTAAAAACAAGAAATAAGCTTGATAGTTTATATGAATGGATGCATGCTGTCTCCTATAAAGTTACCACTTATATCCGGTTCATATTTTATCTGTCCATTTGCTGTTGTTAAGAAATATTAATAGGGAACCAGCAGTTAGCATAATGGCTATGTCGCTGGACTCCCATGTAGTCAACCGCGGTTCGCGTCTCGGATCCGGTGGCTTACAACTCACGCCGGGCGCATGTGCGTGCGTGCCCAAGATCCCGAGAGGAGAATGGAGGAGAAGGGATTGCGACGTGACCATCCCCCCTGGGTGGTGATTTCTCGCTTTCTGTCTCTATGTCTCTCTCTGTCTGTCTGGCGAGCGCACGCGCCCTATAGCGAAAAAAAAAAAAAAAAAAAAAAAAAAAAAAAAAAAAAAAAAAAAAAAAAAAAAAAACCTCTCCAAAAAAAAAAAAAAGAAATATTAATATAAGTTTTGTACTCCTTCTGGGATTTTCCTCTTTATTTGCAAAAATTAAGTAATAACTGCTATAGGTAAAAGCAGCAGAGGTGAACATATAGGGTACAGTGGTAAGGACAGGCAGCCTATTTTAATAAAAATGTATAGACTCTGGAGTCTGATAGACTTGGTTTTGAATTTAGACTATTGTATTTTAGTTGATAGAGACACGTAATGATAATGAACACCTAGAAATCTTTCAAATGAGAATAATGACAATATCCAACTCATAGTATTGTTGGGAGGATCCTATGAGATTTGTGTAAACCTCTTGCCTCAACGGCTGGTCCACTGTAAGCACTCAGCAAATGCTATTGTGGCTATTATGGCTACCTGTTTGGTATAATAAAGCTTTAAAATCAAGAAATAAAAAATTGGAGGTGACTGTATTAACATCAACTTAGCTTTAGGAACAGAAGAAATCTGGGACCAGCAGTTAGCATAATGGCTATGTCGCTGGACTCCCACGTAGTCGACCGCAGTTTGAGTCCTGGAGCCAGTGGCTTAAACTCATGCCGGGCGCATGTGTGTGCATGCCCAAGATCCCAAGAGGAAAATGGAGGAGAGGGGATTGCAGCGTGGCCATCCCCCTGGGGGGTGATTTCTCGCTTTCTGTCTTTCTGTCTCTCTTTGTCTGTGTGGCGAGCACACGCATCCTATAGGAAAAAAAAAAAAAAAAAAAAAAACAAACAAAAAAAAAAAAAACTCTCCAAAAAAAGAAAAAAAAAAAGAACAGAAGAAATCCAACACTGAGGATGACTTTATTAGCAACAACTTTAATATCTCTTTAGATTGCCAAAGCTGTTTTGCTCTGGCAATTTATTACTGCAGTAAGGGAATATATATATATATATATATATA
Organism: Tupaia tana; assembly: GCA_026018925.1. Lineage (NCBI taxonomy): Eukaryota > Metazoa > Chordata > Mammalia > Scandentia > Tupaiidae > Tupaia > Tupaia tana. Next base: position 113,049,084 of record JAKSZU010000004.1, on the reverse strand, counting down.
TATATATATATATATATACACACACATATATAAAAATTTTTTAGAGGTTTTTGCCTTAGGGTGCATGCGCTCACCAGAGAGGGAGAAAGCCAGAGACAGAGGAAAAGTAAGAAATCACTCCTCAGGGGATTGACCATGACATAGTACCTTCTCTTCCATTCTCCTCCTGGGATCTCAGGCATGCACACACATATATCTCATGTGAGTTTCAAGCCACTGGGTCTGGGACTTGAACCATGGTTGGCCATGTGGGAGTCTAGTGATGCAACTGCTACACCATCTACTGGCACCAAGAGATTATATTTTTAAAAATAATGAGTAATCAACATTATTAAACATTGTTAAGAAAGGTGAGGACTAAGCGCTAATTCACTGGACATAATTACATTTAAGTAATTTATCACATTAGAAATAATTTTTGGTAGAAAGAATGGAGATTAAAGATTAGAGGGTAGTGGCTTTTGAATTGACTGAGAAAGGAAAAAATGGAGGCAATGACTATAAACTGATAAATTTGTTTGAAGAAATAAAAAGATAAGTTTATAGCTAGAGAGTAAATGTGAGATCTATGAAAATTTATTGTTCTTCTTATTTTAATGGAAGTGGTTAAAATAATGCAAATGAGAAGGGCCTAGATAAGAAGGAGAGATAGAGTATTCAAGAAAAGGAGTGGATTTTGGTTAATGTAGGGGATTATGATTCAAAACACAGAAAGAAGAATATACTATATATATACATATATATATACATATATATATATATATATATATATATATATATATATATATATAAAAGAGGGACAATGTCACAGTTCCTCTTCTGTTATAACATGGGGAAAAGGAAGATGGGATGAAGACAGATATAGATAAATTGGGGTATTTGGAAGGGGATTCCTGTCTGATACTTCCTCTTCTATTTTCTCCATGATGTCTGGGATACAGTCATATGCTGAGTAAAAAAAGGGTTAAGGTTGAGGATTAAAAGTTTGAATAGAATAATTAAAGTGTGAAATATCTAATGCCGTGTGTGAGAGAACATGTTTCATACAGGCAACTAACTAGGATTGCTAGATATTGTGAAGTATGCAATTTAAAACTGACTTATTAATTTTATTGTAAAAATATGCTATGTTTCATGAATTCCTTCAACAATTTCCAGAGAGTATTAGTGTACAATAAGTAGAGAGGAAGGAGATGTTAGACAGTTGCATCTATATAGGGTGAATATTTTTCCAGAAAAAAATGCTACTAAAAGGCAGAGAGACAAAGGAAGATAGATTATTGTCCAAAAGACTTTCAATTGAAGTAGGAGACAGGGACCCTAAGAAGATAGAGTATAGACCCAAAATGGAATCACAAATTAGCTAACATAATAGCTCAGCAGAAGGTCAGCTCTTACTGAACTGCTTACTCACAAGGAATGGCTTGCAGCAGTGTCTCAACGATTGACCTAAAGCAAATATAGCAATTAAGGCTTTTTCTAGGTCCCACCACATTCCAGGAAAAAGATAATGGTCTTTATGGCCCAAACCTTTTAGACAGAGTCCCAAGACCTTCTTATGCACTGCAAATTAGGGAAAGATTAGAAAAGATTAGATTGGCCTCACCTAGCAAGTAACCCCCACCAAGAACAGAATGCATGCACAAGTCCCTCCTGAAAACAAGCCCAAATAAAGCTCCCCCAACCAAGATAAAAATCTCTCACCACAGTACCATTTTGGGAATCCATTTTCTGGGACCCCTTTTTGCCTGGGAGCTATTCTCTCTTTCAATAAACTCTACTTCACTATCCCCTTCCTGTGTCTGCATCTTTGATTCTTCATGAGTTGTAGACAAGAACCAAGATCACTCTCCCAGATCAGAATGACAAGTCATAAGATCTAAGGTGGATAAGAAAGTAAATAAAGAAAGATTAGGACATCTGATTTAGAAAAAGCATAGAAATCAAGAGATTGGATGTTTCAATAATTTTCAGGAATAGTCTTATACATGGAGCATAAGTTGTAAGGAGAGAAAGTTTTAGACAGTGTAAAATGTACAAGTGACATTAAGAGAAGCATAATTAATAATATTGCTAAGATTCAATAAGTGATTGTAGTGGGTAACTGAGAAGAAGAGAAAATTTCTAGAGATGATATAGTCAATCTCAAGTCAATATGTTGATACAGGTATTTGTGTAGACTTTTTTCTTTTTAATTGATGCATAATAATTGTACATATTTATTGGAAGAGTTATGAAGAAGTTTCTGGTGAGGGGCAAAGAAGAACTGAGATTTAAAGGGACCAGCAGTTGGTGTAATGGCTATGTCACTGAACTCCCATGTAGTCAACCGCGGTTTGAGTCCCAGACCCGGTGGCTTAAACTCACGTTGGGCGTGTGTGTGTGTATGCCCAAGATCTTGAGAGGAGAATGGAGGAGAAGGGATTGCTGCATGGCCATCCCCCACTAGGGTGTAATTTCTTGCTTTCTATCTCTTTGTCTGTCTTTCTGGCAAGCACATGCACCCTATAGCAAAAACTTCTTAAAAAAAAAAAAAAAAGGAAGAACTGAGATTTACAGAAGATTTATAGGGACAGTGGTACAGGGAAAGATGGCTGGCTGGTAGAGAGAACTGATCATTTGCACATTGACAGATAGAAACAACTAGAAGAGACATCTGTCCTGTGCATCCTGTTTATGCTCCATGTATTTACTGAGTAGAACTGTGATTAGGAAAAAAAGTCATTAAATGAAGAGGTCAAGGAATTCAAAGTTTAAGGTCATACACACAGATACTGAAGTCATCCAGGATGTGATCAAAGCTTCAAATATTGAGAGATTTAGTAAAGCCTTCAATAGGTGAAAATATGGGGCATGCCTCGGATAATGATTATGTGGCATACAGCATTTCAAAGTGGATGAAAAATATGAATCAAATGATTAATGTATTTCTAAAATTTTATATGTTATAATTAAGCATAATTTATTCGCTGTCTTGCTACATCTAGTTTAGGTGTATTTTTAATTTTCATACCAATCCCCCACAGAAATTTTCAGCTCTGCATGTATTGGCATATTACTTCTATCATTGGTCTTTTTGCAAAGAAATCTCTAAGGTTAGAGTACAGAGTAGAAAAAACTCATTTTAGTAGCAGATAATAAGAGCTCAGCTTAATCTTTCAAAAATGCTGTTGATTTTTTGTGTATTTGCCATGTGAGAGAGAATGTCAGTTTCCTTGCCAGTCTCAAATTGGTTATTACTAAGGACATTAAAGGTCTCTGGTTAAAACAAAACAAAACAAAACAAAAAAGAACAACAAAACACACACACACACACACACACACACACACACACAGTCCATTGTCTACCGTTGTAGTAGAATATTCCAGATTGGGTACTACATTAAAAAAAATAGAAGTTTATTTATCTTATGTTTCTGGAAAATAAGATGTTCAAGGCTGAGGGGCTGGTCTGGTGAGGTCCTTTTTGCTACATTATAACATGGTGGAAGACATCACATGGAGAGGTAACACCCATGATACTGATAGCCAAGTGGGGGGTGGGAGGTGAATTCCCATGATAAATAACACACTCCTGTAACACTCTATTTATGAGGGCAGAGTCCTATTGACCCAATCACCTTTTAAAGGTCCCACCTCTTACTACCATCACAACTGTAGTTAAATTTTTAACACAAGTTTTGGAAGGGGCATTCAAACTGTATCATTAACCAGCAGGTGCATCTTGTGTATTACATTAGGCCTATGATGAGGAATGTGTAGGAAGGTATGATTTGGAGAGGGCAAGTAGGTTAAAAGTGTCCTGAAAGAAAAGAGCCAGGAGTAGTATAGACAGAGAAAATACAAGAAAGCCAGTTAATTCAAATTTCAGATAAACAATATATACTGTTGCAAACAACATACTACTAATAAAATATTATCCATTGTTTATGTGGAATTCAGATTTAACTGGGTTCCATATATATTTTCATCTGATAAATCTGGAAATCCTTGTCCAGGGATGAAGAAAGTAAGGAAACTTAACTCATTAGAGAAACAAGAGGGCAGAGTTGCTTTGAAGAATAAGATGACCCCAATTGAAGAGAAACAGTATGTGCTGACTCATTTTTTCCCACATAAAAATCAGTTACAATGGACAGAAACTCATATTTAATTGCATAATTTTACATTTATTCATGCAATTACATGATACATTTACTCTGGCCATAATATAGTTCATACAATCATATGGTACATTAATCATATAGTATTCATGACCTTAATGGCTATTTTTATCAAAAATTAATTCTATAATAAAGTTTAGTTTTGAGAGCCAAGCTATTATATTATACCATTATATTATTATTATTATACCAAAGGGAAATTGTAAGCCTCTAATTCTATCATAGAACTTGAATTGGATTACAGACATTTTTTTGAAATCCGTATCTATTTTCTTTGATAAGTTTGCTGCTTTTAATTGTCCTCAGTACTATGCTGAAATGTCTCATTTCCAGCTAAGCTTGCTCTCTTCCTAGACACTTTTAATTGGGTAGCACATTCCTAAAATGATCAAATATGTAACTCACAAAAAAAATGTTCTTCAGCCTTCCTTATAGCCTTCACATTTCCTAATCTAACATTCATTTGGATAAAAATCTCCATATATCTTTATTTCTGTAACTTAGATGCTGAGTGTATATTTAGACATCTATTCTCTCTTTCACATTTATCTTACTGAATTCATCTGTGTTTTTCTGATTGGATTTCTTGAATTTCCAATTCTGAAAAAAAATCTTATCTCGTTAAGCATTTTTATCTTAATTATTTCAAATCAACACAGGTTGTTAATGTAGCTACTATCAAATAATCTGCAATCAGATGTTTTGCTCTTACTTTACATGGGAAGAAATTATTTCTGATTTTTCAAGTGCCATCAGCTACCTTATAGGAGTTTGAATGATTTTAGTCTTTCTTTAATGACAATACATGGCCATAATAATTTATGTCTTCCATAACTTTTGCTATTATCATTCCCAAAAAGTCTCAAGTTCCTATCTTTTAGTTCTAAAAGGCCAACTTTTCTGAACAACTCATCTCTCAAACAACCCCAGTCTTTTTGGATTATTAACAAAGTCCTCTTTGGTAAACAATAGCGTACTGTTATTGAATAGTCACTTAGCTTTTGCCTTAAACTATGGAGACATCAGAAATTACAACCAAACAGAAATACTTTTTTCACAAATCAAAATTCATGCCACCTGGTTTCTAGTTAGATTGCCCTGTGAAAGTTACATATTGTTCATCAAATCTTTCATAGGATTTTAGGATTGGAACCTAAAACATCATTATAATTAATCTGTATCTTTAGAGCAATGAGTACAACCCTTCTCAAACTGTAATGTGCATAAGAATTGTTGGAGGTCAGGGCATACCACCTCCAAATATGACTCTAGGAGACCAGGATATACCACCTAAAATGTGTATTTCAAACTTGTTATTTCGAGAAACTGTAGACTGAAGAGTAGCTCTGAAAAACTGTCCATGTGTTAAAAAATTATTAAAAAGATTATATCATTAAAGAAAATGTACAAGTGCAAAAGTATATGTACCAAGAGGAGGGCTACCCAGACTTTTATTATCTAAAAGACTCTTGTGTGTATATGTTTCTTTATTTGAGAGCAAGAGAGTGAAGTAGGAATATTTGATAAGGCTTTGCCATGTCACAATCCTCCTACCCCCGACTCTCAGTTAGCTAAGACCATGATGCCACCATACCTGCCTGTTTTAAGTTGGTTCGGAAACTAAACAAGACCTCTCATGTGACCTTAGCCACCCTTCAGCAGAACCTTACTGCTTGTGCCACCAGAGTTGGGCCTGAGAGTCTCTTTAATCTGCATAGCAAGACAAAATTTATTCATCATACATTTCTTTCTCTCACTTTCCCATAACTTGTGTTATCATTATCTCCCAAAAGTCTCAAGCCCCTATTCCTTTCTGTAGTTCAGGATGCTTCATGAACTCAAGTCATCTGGGTTAATAAATATATTTTTGGGGGACCAGCAGTTGGTGTAATGGCTATGTCACTAGACTACCATGTAGTTGACTGCGATTCGAGTCCCAGACCAAGTGCCTTAAACTCACATTGGGCATGTGTGCATGCATGCCCAAGATCCTAAGAGGAGAATGGAGAAGGGATTGCAGCGTGGCCATCCCCCCAGGAGAGTGATTTTTCACTTTCTGTCTCTCTGTCTCTCTGTCTCTCTGTATTCTTCTGGCGAGCGCACGTGCCCTATAGCAAAAACCTCTCCAATAAATAAATAAATAAGTAAATAAATAAATAAATAAATAAATAAATATATTTTCCTCCTGTTAGTCAGTTTGTCTTATGTAAATTTAATTTTTAACCCAGACAAAAAACTGTAAGGTTTGAGGGAAGTAATTTTTTGCTTCCATCAAGAATCACCTGCAACTCTTGTTAGATTCGGAGCTCTGGAACAGAACTAGAGATTCTACATTTTTTTCTAATTTATTTATTTATTTCTTCCAAGAGCAAGAGACACGCACACACACACACACACACACACACACACACACACAAAGAGACAGAGAGATAGAAAGAGAAAGACAGCACCTCCAACTGGGTCTGGACATTGCAATCCATCCCCAGTATTGGTCAGCTCTGAATTGTGATGCACAAATCCAGCATACACAGGAAGGTCTCTAGACACAAACTCAGAATCTTCTCATATGGGTCAGCATTACAAAACAGCACATTTCACTGCGGAGCCACCATCTGGCCACATTAAGTTCCTGCACTTCTAATAAATATTTGGGTTATGTTTATGGTCCACATACCACATTCAAAGTAGCAAGTCTATAACAGTGCTGTCCAATAGAAATGCAAGCTCATGTAGAATTTAAATTTTCTAGTATCCATAGTGTGAAAGTAAAAAAAAAATGCAAATATACGTGATTAATCTTATTTTATTTAATCCAACATACCCACAATATTATAATTTCATCTAACTATAGAAATATTAATAAGATGTTTTACTTTTCTATTTTTATATTGTTTTCCAAATCCAGTGTGTACTTTACCTTTATAATGTATCGCAAGTCTGACTGGTCACATTTCTTTTTTTTTCATTTAATTTTATTGTTATTATTATTATGATAATTTAATGAGTGATAGGGTATGTGCACTCATCAGAGAGAGACAGAGAGAGAGAAAGTGAGAAAGCAAGCCACCAGGTCCGGGACTCAAACTGCAATTGGCCATGTGGGAGTCCAACACTTTAATTACCACATCACCTGTTGAGCTCAGGCCATATTTCAAATGCTCAGTAGCCACATATTGTTAATAACTACCATATTGGAAAACACAAATCTAAACTATTCACAATGGTTGGCAATATAGTTTTTATGCTTATTCTTTTCATGAGAGTGGAAAACTGTGAGAGAATGGAAGACAAGAGCCTTCACCAGAGTCTCATGCCACAGTCCTCACTCCTAGCCTTCCCAGCCAGACAGGAACACGGGCAAAGCAGTGTACAGGTTGACAAGATAACCCCACCTATATCTTTCATATGGATCCAGTATTTCTTAAGCAGTGTATTACTGCTGCACCACTGAAATGGCCCAATATATTATATTTTTCATCAAGAACAGAGCTTCCCCATTTCCTAATGTTTAGGTACATTGATGGGAAAAAAATATTCCTCATATAGAAAATTGAAAAAAAAATCACTTTCTGCCTTATTTAAAAATCATATACTATTTCCATTATCCATGGAACTAGGGAACAACTGTTCACATCTTACCCTTAAAACAATCACTTCGTGTGCTTAAAGAAGAATAAAAGATAATGATGATTCTTAGTTTGAGCCAAGAACTTTTTAAAGCACTATATATATATATGTGTGTGTGTGTGTGTGTGTGTGTGTGTATACACAAAATGTTTACAGGATGAGAAAATGGTCTATCAAATATACTTGAGAATTTTAATGCAGAAAGTTGGACACACAGATATCTTGTTTACTTGCTATTCTTTATGTGGAAACTAATTTAATTTCTCCTAGGTAATTCATTGTTGAAAGAATGATCATTGTAATTAAAATAAAAACTTGTCCAAGAACTTTGACTGAGTAAATATTTTCTACCTTTTGTTCTGTTTTGTTTTTTACTAGAGTACACAACACAGTGTAGTTTTTAATAGCAAAAAATATTAATCTGTATCTCTGTATCTGTGTGTAGGTTTTAATTAAACATTCATGCTTAAGATGATAGGCAAATAAATACAGTTGAAGATTAAAGAAGTTTATGAAAACTGCTGGTTAAAATGAAAACCTTCCCTATAATTCATTCACAAATCCATATGAAAAGTAAAATTATGTGGAGTTACAAGAAAAATAAATCAACTAAACATTTATGTGAATGTGCATTGTGGATGGGAAAATATCATTCTAAATGTATTAATATTCCTATCTATACATTTACAATAAAAATAAACTTCAAAAACATCTAGGATAAAGGAACTCACAAAAGCTCATTGTGGCTCAACTTTATCTACCAGTCTATTGAATACCTCAGATTTTTAGTAATTATCTATTTTTTTCAAAGAATTACTTTATTTAACTTTATTTATTTTAATTTGACCAGAGGGACAGAGAGAGAAAGAAAGTGAGAAGGCAAGCTGCTGGGTCCAGGATTTGAACCACAGTTGGCTACGTGGGAGTCCAGTGCCCTTAACCACCACGCCACCTGCTGGCCCCAGTAATTATCTATTAAAGCAACTAATTATATGCTATTTGTATTCCTGCTGCTATTACATGGGTAGTGAGTTACATTGCCCTTAATCGTTAGGAGGTTTTAATCTCTCTGAATATTTACAAATTCCCTGTCAGAGCCCTCCAAATTAGCAATAATAAATGACAAAATGATATCATAGAGAGATACTGACTATAGGCAGAATACTTGAATAGATTGGATTGAAAATCTGGCCTATGTTCTAATTCCAGTTTACTAAGTGTGATCTTAAATTAGTCTTTTTTCCCTTTCTTGACCTACATTTCCTCATGTGTAAAATAGAGACACTGTAAATAAATCTTAGATCTTTTCCAGCTAAAATTCTTAAAGAACTACCAGATCAACATTACAACAATAAGTAAACATAATAGGTAATTCAAGGCATTCCCTCCATAATATAACCTCCCTGAATTAGTTGCTATATTCTCAATGCCTGAGATTGTTCTCTGGGGCAAAATAACTGTACAGCATTTGTTGAATGAGTAAATGTTTTTCTTGAAAATGGTTTTCAAACTGTTAAAACAATGGAACACTTTTCCAAATGAAATCCCACAATAAACTGAAATATATGAATGTGATATAACCTGCATCCCTTTTAGTTACATTTAAGAGCCGGTATCCTCAAACCCCAGCAGCAGCTTTGAGGAAACTTGGGGGTCAACCAAACACTGTTTTAGAAATGAGTAACTAACAAATGTTTACTTAGTTATTACCAAGAGATAGGCTCTTGGAAAACAGCAATAGAATTAACACAATTTAGGAAGCATGGGAAAAATCCCTAAAGAAACAACAATTAGGCTAACTTCTAAAGGATGGGTGAGAGTTAACCAAATTAAAAGGGAAAGATACAGTTGAAAGGGTATAAAACAGTGTTCGGGCACTGCTGTTTTTGCTGACTCACACTCATGGTGGTTTGTTTTCTCGAACATTCGGTGTTTGATTTTAGCCCACAGCTAAAAACCAGCAGTAAAAAACATAAATGGTTGTGATTTTTGCTTTGAGCTGCTAAAAGCGGCAATGCTACTTGAAAGGAACGAGAGATTGCAGTTTATGAAATAACTTAGCTTAATTTTTAAAAGCTTGGGAATTAATTCATAGTTTCTAATACAGTGTTATGTTTTGAAATTCTCTTATATATGCTTAATTTCACAGTGGACTTTGAGAGAAATTTCACATGCATTTTATAGGAGTTCTTTAGTTACTGGGACATAAAATTGACAATATTTACCTTTAAGTTAGTTATGGGCTTTTGTTGTAGATATTTTGATGTTTTTAGATTTGTGTGTGTGTGATAGCCAGTATTAAATAATTATTTACTATTCAGTGAAGGGCCCTCTAGCATCATCCTGATTGTCCCTCAGAATTTTATAAAATAACAATTATTATATACATTTCACAGATGGTAAAAATTGAGATTTAGGAAGGCAAATTATTTTAAGTTCATATAATTAACACAATTTACTGTTACAATTTTTGCTGTTTTTGCTGACTCACACTCACGGTGGTTTGTTTTCTCGAACATTTGGTTTACTTAAGCAAATAAATTCTGGTTCAATGGATAAATTAAAACAAACAACTTTCAGAAATCATATTCAAAATAAATAATTTTATTCATTATTACATGAGACACTTTTTAAAGTTATCAAGACCACATGACTATAATAACTGGCAGATAAAATATGGAAATTAAAATAGTTAATACCAAAAAATGATGAAGGCTTTTTTAAAACTTGCTTTCAAAGTTCTGTCAAAGCAAAGTTAATTTAACTCAAAATAATTTTAAATTGGAATTTAATAATGATATTTGTTAGAGTGTGTGCTTCCTCTGAAGGTTAAATAAGAACTGGCATATAATCAAGAGCCAATGACATCCAAAATCAGAAGTTGAGAAAATCTACTTGAAAGCTGGTTTGGAACATTCAATATTAATGGAAAACTGACACCAACAAATTTAACCTAAAGGTCAGTTTTATCTGGCATTCAAATAGAAAAATAATCCAAATTTAGATCTACTTTTATCACATGAATTATAAATGGTATTATTTATCTAGTGCTTTTTGAATCAATATGCCTTGAATTTCATTGACTTTCTTTTATAAAGTCTTCCTTTACAAAGGTCTTCTTTAGTATCCCAACATTGGTTTTCTGTTCCATTTATTTAAATGTTTTTAAATTTTGGTGATAATTCTTATCGTTATTACCAGGGAACTGTTAAGTGTCATCGGTTATGTTTTTCATTTTTATCACTAATCCTTTTTAAAATTAAGTTTGTATTGTGACAACTGCTACATCTTCAGATAGACAAAACTTAGGTTAACCTAGGTGAACATAAATGAGTCTAAAGCATTCCACTTTTGTAAAGAATGGATTTTGTGTATGTGGGTCTGGATAGAGAAGAGAAAAGCTACAGAAATTCTCTTTAAAAATTTTCTCATACTTACCTGGCAGGGGAGATACCATGATCACAAAGGTGGTTTCCCCAGGCCGAGGCTTATACATTGCACTCCGAATGTGCTGACCCCTGTGATTTCCCCAAACCGGGAAACTCGACTGCATAATGTGTGGTAGTGGGGAACTATGTTCGCGCTCTCCCTGAAAAAAAATATTCTCACATTCCTATTATCCTCTGACTTTAAGCTTAGGTAGATGCTCTTTAATTTACAATGGGTTGACATCCCAGTAAACTCAAAATAAATTGAAAATATTGTAAGTTGAAAATGCTTTTAGGCCTAGTCACAGTGACACATATGTTGCACCACAGCTTGTGAGGCTGGATGCTTCATGGTAGATATGGTTTGGTTTGGCCCCCAGGTCAACCTGAACAGAAGAGGAACATTGGCCTATGGCTGTAGTTTCAGTTAAATAGGAAGCGGGGGTAGGAAGATTGTGATAGGGCAAGACCTTATCAAAAATACCTATCTCCTGGGATAGAAGGTGGTGTGGGTAAGGTGCTGGATACCACATGGGTGACTCTGAGGTTCAAGTCCCAGACCTGGTGGGATGAAAATCACACCTGGCATGTGTGTGTGTGTGTGTGTGTGTGTGTGTGTTTCCCAAATACCGAGAGTCCAGTGAAACAGAAGGGATTGTAGCATGCCCATCCCCTTGGGGAGTGATTTCTCACTTTCTCTCTAACTGCCCTTCTCTCTCTCTGGTGAGTGCAAATTCCATATGACAAAAATCTGAAACAAAAAATAAAACCAAAAAAATCTCTCTCTTGCTCTCTCTCTCTCTCTCTTTCCTTCTATCTCTCTCTAAGGAAAAAAAAAAAGAAATAAAATGTGTTTAATGCACTTAAGCTACCCAACATTATAGCTTAGTCTATCCTCCCTTAAACATGATCAGAACATTTACATTAGCCTACAGTTATGAAAAAAAAGGTCAAGCTAAAACTTTATTTTATAACAAAGTAAATAAAGTGAAACATATGACTACTCTAGGAAAATATTAAAATTCACAATCCAAAGTATGGTTTCTACTGAATACGTATACTTTTATAACTCTAAAATCGTAATATGGTTAAGTTGAACCATCGTAAATCAGAGGTTATATTTTTATGTATACAATGAAAATATACTAGGATGATACAATTCTCTTACATATCATACACTGGTATATGTATAAAAATATTCTCAATCCAAATTTTTGAATTGGAAATTTAGCATTCTAAGAGAGATATGGAGAAAGAGTTTTTGCCTCTCTGTACCGAAAAGCAATTTTGAACTAATCCTTTTCCCATTATGGTTACTTGTCTAACTATTCACTTTAACAGCAAATTTATTCTAGGACACAGAAGACAGAATCTTTGCAAAGCTTAACTCCTCTGGGGTGTAAAATGAGTCATGAGCCTCTTTAGTTTAATGTTGACACAACTCTTGTGATTGGGGTGAGCCTTTTGACAGACGTGTATGTTTAACAGTTCTTACCAACCTAGGTTTCAGCATTCATCATTTTCACCATACTTCTCATGTCTGCCTTTTCTCATGTCTTTCCTGTTTGTGCTAAATATGGGCATATTCCACTAAATACCCTGAGTTGTCGTTGATTCTTTTGTACTGTTATTTAATATCCAGTCCTCATTAGAAACTGCTCCTATTACATTTGTGATGCCAAATTTTTTTTTCTGTAATCTAATTTCCATATCACAGCCACAGACAGCCCCATAGTGGGTTTTTAACTCTTCTCATATAAACAATTACATGTTATAATGATCATAACAGTGCACATTATATTAATGTCATAACATTGTATGTTTAAAGGAGTCTCTGTCTCCAGGCTATATATTCTTAAAACCACCTTACACCAACCAGTTTAAGCTTCATTAAAGATAGCTCAGACCAGGACATTCTCCTTCTCCTAATTTTCTCTGTTCTCTCCTAGCCATATATTCTTCCTGCCTCTGAACTCCCATAAAGTATTTTAAACTTTTTTTTACCACAAACTACACTGCATTACTGTACTTTATGTACATGCCTTATCTTCTTGCTGCAGTGCTTGGAATATTGTCTTATATACAGGAGAAATTTAGTGGACACTAGTGAATGGATGAATCTATGGATAAATATCTACTCACCATTATGTAGAAAGATGGGTGTATTTTTCTTTTATTTAGACATCTTGTCTTGTGGACTTAAATTTCTAAAGAAGAAATCTGGGTGGTATGGTAAGTACATAATAATCCAAAATTAATTCTTATGTATAAGCTAAGTAGATTGTCCCTCATGTTTAAAATTATTAAAATCCCTGAAAATGGACTTTCTCCCATCTTCTCCATAATCGTCCCAAAGAATTTTTCTTTGGCAAGTGCACATGCCCCATGGCAAAGGCCTTAAAAAAAAATAGAATAGGGACCAGCAGATGGCGTAATGGCTATGTTGCTGGATTCCCATGTAGTTGACTGCGGTTTGAGTCCCGAACCCAGTGAATTAAACTCACACTGGGCAAGCGTGAGTGTGTGCCCAAGACCCCAAGATCTCAAGAGGAGGATGGAGGAGAAGGGATTGCAGCATGGCCGTCTCCCCTGGGGGATGATTTCTCTTTTTCTGTCTCTCTGTCTCTCTCTGTCTTTCTGGCATGCACCCTATAGCAAAACCTCTCCAAAAAAATAAAATAGAATATAAAACAAAAAACTTACACTGTTGTGGAAATATATTCTGAAGATTTTTTTTATGTACATGAGGGATTACTTATGTACAGACCAACTCTAACACATCTCACTGCTTTTGTTTTGTTTTGTTTTCATTTTCCCTTGTTGTGAATACAGCCATTTACATATGCTGTGCACTTCAGTGGATTGTGGGAGACCAATTATTGATTTATTGGCTCCTAAGTAATTGTATTTCCTATTTTATATTGTTTCAAGTACCACTATAATTAGATTTATTATTATAATACTGATTTGAATGCTTTAAATGATACTCAGAAAAGCATAGTTCTTTTAAAGTAATATGTCCTAGAAATTTCTGAGTTAATTCACTTTCCAAAGTGACTAGCACATCATAATGGATTAGGTGAATTTCACATGAATAAATATTGTCCTTGATTTCAAGTGTCCTTAATTTAGCATCAATTATTGAGCTTCAAAATATTAATAAAATTGTGTATAGATATGTGCCTATCATTGCTCTCCCCCTTCTGTTTCAAGAAAAAAAATCTACACATTTTATATCATATTCTGAAAGAATTTCATGACCCAAGAGTTGCTAAGAATTTGCTGAAAACAAGAAGTTATGGGATCTTGGTTCTGAGGACCAATTTAGAGACATAAAAGTCTTTTCAGACTAGAAACATATATGTTCACCAGAATATAGTAAGACAGAAACTAAATATTTGATAAATAATTTAAAAATTATTTTAGCCTACTCTGTGTCCAGTACAAAAACTGTGATCTAAGCTATTCCTATAACCTTGTCACTCATTTATTTATTCATTCAATATCCAGTCTTTTTCTGACATGCATATATAGCACTAGGCATTGAGATATTGAGGGAGGATGCAAAAAAATATGTTCTTTTCCTATATTAATTCCATAAAACCCATCAACACATGAAAACTATCTTTTATCACATTTTCACAAATTGTTTAAATTATTGGTCTACATAACATAAAAGCTGTTTCCTTGGAAGAAAATTTAAACTTTGTTTTTTTAATTTAAGTGACCTAATAGTACAGTAAGCTGAAGAAGCATTATTATATTTTACTGCATTTCTTGAAGAAGAGCCTATGAGCTAGCTGATGTATATATGCTCCAGTGAGAGCCTATGGGGATATTACTAATGAATGACACTTCAGTGATTTATGTCAAAGACAATCTTGGTGCAAAAAAAAAAAAAAAAAAAAAAAAAAAAAAAAAAAAACAACAATACTTATAGTGCTTCTCATTCAATAGTGTATGTATGGCAAAAATAAACTGAAAAATAATTTCCTCATTGAAATAAGTGTAAAGCAAGGTCACTTATAAAAATTTTTCCTCTAAATTTAGAAGTAATATCACAGACTTGCACCATCAATTTGATGTCAAAGCTAAAGCTAAAGGAAACACTAATAGTCAAGTTTCCTCTGATACTTTATTTACTCTAAAGGAATCTATCATTTCCAAGTAAGGTTGGAGTCATAATCATAAAAAATTCTTGCTGGTGCCAGTTTTTCTCATTCTATCTCCTATAATGAAAATTACTTTTTTTCCAAAACCTTTGAACTTATCAAGGACAAGTCAAAACTCACTCCTCCTAAGTCAAACAAAATAATTCCTCTTCTTTAAGATCCCCATGTGTTAGGGACCAAGAGGTACCACGGTGGTTAAGGCACTAGACTCCCACATGACTGAGTCCTGGACCTGGTGGCTCTCTCTCTCTCTCTCTCTCTCTCTCTCTCTCTCTCTTTCTCTCTCTCTTTCTCTCATGCATGCATGTGCACATGCCCTATAGCAAATTAGAAAAAGAAGTACAATTAAATAAATAATTATTTTAAAAATCCCCATATGCTATATATTAATATACAACATTCTATAATAAAGTATATTAATATATCACCATCATATTATTTTATTCAGATATTTTACAAATATTTAGTAAACTCCAGGTACATGACAAAACCTATTTCAAAAACTGGTAGAACAATGGTTTACAAAATAGTTTCCTCATTTCATAGTACATACATTCTAGAAAAATGAAGAAGATAACGACAAAAATGTGGTCAAAGAATCCCTCTCTGATGGTAGTATTTGAGGAGAGATCTTTAGGATATGGGACAATATACCTTATGGTTATCCAAGGGAGTATTCTAGTCAAAGAATTATTCATTTAAAAGACCCAGCAGCAATAGTGTACATGGCATGTTTAATGAACAGAAAAGTGGCCAGTGTGACTACAGTAGAGTAAGCAAGTGGTCAAAGTGTTAAGAAAAGAATTCAGAGAGAGAGAAAAATACAAAAATGCATATCATTTATTCATGAGTAAAGTCTTTGGGGTATTAATTTGAGTGAGATGGTAAGCCTTGTACAGATTTGAGCAGAAAAATTCCATGAAATGATGTATCTTTTTTTTTTTTTAGACAGAGATTTTTGCTATAGGGTGTGTGTGCTTGCCTGAGAGACAGAGAGAGACAAAGACAGAAAATGAAAAATCACCCCCAGAGAAGATGGCCACTCTGTAATTCCTTCTCTTCCATTCTCTTTTCAGGATTTTGGGCATGCATGCAGATAAACCCAGCATAAATTGTAAGGCACTGGGTCCAGACTTGAATCACAGTTGATTATGTGGAATTCCAGCAATGTAACCATTATGACGTCTGCTGGTCCTGAGATGACATACCTTTTTAAAGGATAACTCCTCCAGTGATTTGAAAAGAAACAGATCTCATAAAAGCAATGCAAACACTAGCCAAAAAAATTGTGAAAATCAGGGCTAGACAGTGGCACAGCAGTAAAATGCAATATATTGAGAAGCTGACCCACATGAGAAGGTTCCATGTTCACATCTGGAGATCTCTCTGAGTAATCCAGGCACACGTGCTCATGGTCCCTGTTGTGAGTGCTGTGGTCTCTATCTCTCTTGCTCATGCAATAATTAAAAAAATTTTTTTTGAAAAGTCAAAACGAACTTTTACAGAACTCTGGATATTACTCAATAATTTACAACAATCTAAGAAGCATTTTTTTTTTCAAGAAAAATGGTTGAATTTTGTGAAGACTAGTGAGGTTTGTGGCTTTATCTTGCTCTCTCCTCATCCCTCTCTACCTAGAGCCTCTGTCTTTCAATAAATCCCAAGTCACAGTGAAAACCAATGTACTAGTAGCCACTGAGAGAGGCAGAACAGGTTTGAAGCTAGCCATTAAGCTTGGAGAATAGTCATTATTTGATCAGGGTGGCAGTTTCTTGAAAGGACCAAATCAATAGGCTAGTTTTTCTTCTATCTGATTCTGAGCTCACTAAACATGAGAAGTTTTTCTCTGGGGTTGTTTGAGGAAACAGTCAGAGGCAGAGTTGTTCAATATCTCAGCTATGCAGCAACAACAGTTGAGGTACATAGAAACTTCCAAAAATTTAAAAAGAAAATCTAAAGAATGAGATGTTCATACAGGCCTTGAAAAGATCTTACACATCCTTGAGATTTTAGAAGTGTTTATGTATGCCCATGTACAAACCTACAAGAGAGCTGAGCAGGCCCTACCATGGCAGTTGGCAAGAATAAGCACCTTACGAAAGGCAGCAAAAAGGGAGCAAGAAGAAAGTGGTTGATCCATTTTCTAAAAAAGATTGGTATGACGTGAAAGCACCTGCTATGTTCAACATAAGAAATATTGAGAAGACACTAGTTACCAGGACTCAAGGAAACAAAATTGCATCTGACGGCCTTAAGGGACCTGTGTTTGAAGTGAGCCTTGCAGATCTGCAGAATGATGAAGTAGCATTTAGGAAATTCAAGCTAATTACTGAGGATGTTCAGGGCAAAAACTGCCTGACTAAATTCCATGTCATGGATCTCACCTGTGACAAAAATGTGTTCCATGGTCAAAAAATGGCAGACCATGATTGAAGCTCAAGTGGATGTCAAGATTACCGATGGTTATCTGCTTCATCTCTTCTGTGTTGGGTTTACTAAAAAATGCAACAATCAGATACAGAAGACCTCTTATGCCCAGCATCAGCAGGTCCGCCAAATCCAGAAGAAGATGGAAATCATGACCTGGGAGGTGAAGACAAATGACTTGAAAGAAGTGGTCAGTAAACTGCAGACAGCATTGGAAAAGACATAGAAAAAGCTTGCAAATCCATCTACCCTCTCCATGATGTCTTCGTCAGAAAAGTCAAACTGCTGAACAAGCCCAAGTTTGAATTGGGAAAACTCATGGAGTATCATGGTGAAGGTAGCAGCTCTGGAAAAGCTACTGGGGATCAGACAGGCACCAAAGTTGAACGAGTTGATGGATATGAACCACCAGTCCAAGAATCTGTTTAAAGTTCAGACTTTTAATAGTGAATAAAAAGTCCTATTTGTGACAGTTTCCATCTGAACATTCTTTTTAAATAACCTGAAATCTTGGTGAATCCGATATTCTGATTTGATAATGAAGTTTTTTGACCTGTATGAGTTTTATTAAATAGTTGAAAAGGGAAAAAAATAAAAAAGAGAGAGAGAGCTGAGCAGACCCTAATATTTAACCTCTCAGTGACTTTCCGTATGAAGGCTAATGCAAAGCTTTATATCATCAGAGGAATAAGGTATGACCCAATATACCCAGTGTCCCTCACAATGGCTAGGAGATATTTATTGAAGGTAATTAGCAAAGAATTCATCAAATCATTAGATGAACACTAAGATTAGTGGGGAGAAACTCAGTAAGCACATGCAACAGATAATACAGGTCTGACAGAATTAATTCCAAGATGCAATTAAGCAAATAATAACAAACTAGGGGGGAAAAAACTAACAAATACTGGAGCAGGGAGAATCTGATTCCCAGAATTACCACATTATTTTATTCAATATAAATAGTTCCTACAAAAACAACAAGATCATAAAATATGCCAAGAAATAAGGTCGTGTGACCTATATTCAGGAAATAAAAGCAGTCGATAGAAACTGTCCTTGATGGTTGTCATAGCTTGGATTTCCTAGGCAAAGACTTTCAAAGAACTAAAGGAAAGGATGTCTAATGAAATGAATGAAAGTATGAAAATAATGTCTCATTAAATAGAGAGTAGCGATAAAATGACAGAAATTTGAAGGAAGAAACAAATAGAAATTCTGGAATTAAAAAGCATAAAAATGAAATGAAAAAATCACTACAGCAACTGAATGGTAGATTTCACTTGGCAGAAGAAAAAATTAGCAAACTTGAAGATAGACTGAGACTATACAGTCTGAAGAAAAAGAAAAAAAATTATAAGTCAGGAACCTATGGTACACCATCAGAAAAACCAATATATGCATAAAGATATCACCAGAGGAACAAGGCGGTAGAAATATTTGAAGAAAAAGTTTTCAAAACACTTTCCAAATTTGAAGAAAATCACTAATCTATATACCCATGAATCTCAAGGACTATGAAGTTAGATAAAATCAATCAAGGAAATTCACACCTAGTCATATTATAGTTAAACTGTCAAATGCTAAATATAGAGAAACTTCAAAACAGCAATGGAATTATTTTGTATAAAGTGCATTCAATGATATTAATAGTTGTTTTCTTATAAAAATTAAATAATGGTCATGAGACAATGGTATCATATATGCAAGGGTTAGAAGAAAAACAATATAAAACAAGAATTTTATATCTGGCAATACAAATTTTCGAAAATTAAAGAAAAAGTAAGAAATCCCCAGGGAATATTACACAAATTTGTTGTTATAGTACCTGCACTACAAGAAGTACTACAGTGAATTGTTTAAGATGAAATGAAAAGATACTCAGGAGTATATGAATTCCATATGAAGAAATAAAGTTGACTAATAAATGTACAACAAAAGTAAAACATTTAGAAGTATAAATGTATATTTTGTAACTTATTACTTATTGGGATTTTATTGAAAAGATAACATAGGGGGACCAGCAGTTAGCGTAATGGCTATGTCGCTGGACTCCCACGTAGTCGACCACGGTTCGAGTCCCGGACCCGGTGGCTTGAACTCACGCCGGGCACGTGTGCGTGCGTGCCCAAGATCCCGAGAGGAGAATGGAGGAGAAGGGATTGCAGTGTGGCCATCCCCCCTGGGGGGTGATTTCCTGCTTTCTATCTCTCTGTCTCTCTCTGTCTGTCTGGCGAGCGCACGCGCCCTATAGCAAAAACCTCTCCAAAAAAAAAAAAAAGAAAAAGAAAAAAAAAAGATAACATAGAAAGGTATTATTTTTGAAGTATTCTATAAATTTACATTGTATAAAAATTTAATTTATATGTTAATAACACAATGGAAGGGGAGTAAATGAAGTTATATAATTATAGAAATTATATAGGGATTTATATGATGTGATAATTATGTTAAATTTTTAATTTTAATGACCAGGATAGCTACAGAAATAATTCAAGCAAAATTTTAAAAAGATAAAGAAAAGAATTAAAATACTACCAAAAAAGTTAACTCCAACAAGGCATTAATGGACAACCAGAGCAGTAAAGAAGATATAAGACCTAGGGAAAATAAATAGCAAAATTTTAGATATAAATCTTACCTCATCAGTAATATATTAAATACAAACGGATTAAAAACTTGAATTAAAAGGCAGATATTGATAATAGATTTTAGGAAGTATAACCAGCAATAAAGAAGAAAAATTTGAAATTAAAATCCATATTGCCATGTAATCTAATCAATACACCAAAAACATTCGGTATAAACCTAACAACGTATGTATAATATATATGTAAAAAATATAAAATTTTGATGAAAGATTTCAGAGAAAAGCAAAGTAAATGGAGAGGAGAACTGTGCCATGTTCAAGGATAAAAATATTCAACATTGTCAACATGTCAGTTCTTCCGAATTTGTTCTCTATATACAATGCATTCTTATTCTTACCATGTAATCCATCATTTCAATTCTTTGGTATTATCTCAAAGATCTAGAAAATTTATGCCTACAAAATAAATGGATGTTTATAGCAGCTTTATTCATAATTGCTAAAACATGGAAACAACCACAATATCTTTCAGTAGGTGAGTGGATAAATAAACTACTATAGTAAACTCAGACAATAAAATATTACTTAACATTTCTAAAATATGAGTTCTCTAGATACAAAAAGACATGCAGGAATCTTAAATGCATATTATCAAGTGCAAGAAGCCAATCTCAAAAGGCTATGCACTATATGATTCCAGACATAAAATTCTGAAAAAGGCCAAAATATAGATATTTAAAAGATTAATGATTGTGAGGGGTTGGAGAAAGACAGAGGTTAATAAGAGGAACCTAGTCAATATTTGGATCACTGAAACTATTTTGTGTGATGGTATAATGGTAGACACATTTCATTTTACATTTGTCTGAATCCACAGAATGTACAATACCATGAGTGAATTTTAATTTAAACAATCAACTTTGGGTAATAATGATGTGTCAGTGTAGGTCCATTAATTATATGTAAATCTCTGGTGGGGGATATTAATAATTAGGAGGTTATCTGTGTGTAAGGGCACAGGGTACATGGAAAAATCTCTGTACCTTCTGCTCAGTCTTGCTGTGAAGCTAAAATTACTCTAAAAGAATACACATAAAAATTCAACTAGAGTTTGTCTACATGAGATAACGTTTAAAATAAAGGACACAACTAAGTCAAAACTAAATGGAATGAAAAGGATATACTATACAAGCAATATTCAAAAGAGAGTGGAAATGGTTGTACTAATAACAAGCAAAATGAACTTTAAGTCAAATTTTTACTAGAAAGAAATTGAGTACATTTTATAATGATAAAAGTGTCAATCAAGAAGTCATAATAGTTATAAAAATATATGCATCTAACAAAACATTCCCAAAAATGTTAAGTAAAACTGACAGAAATAAAGAGAAGAATAGAAATTTCAAAAATAATAGCTGAAGGAGCAAGCAGGTGACATGGTGATTAAGATGCTGGAAACCCACATGTCTGATGTGGTACGAGTCCCAGAAATTTTGGCTTGAAACTCATGCCCAGAATCTGTGCATACATGCTTGCTCGGAATCCTGAGAGGAGATTGGAGGAGAAGGGACTGCAGTGTGGCCATCCTCCTGGAAAGGATGAGCACCTTCCTGAGGGGTGATTTTTCAATTTTCTTCTCTCTGTCTCTCTCGAGCCAATGCATGTTCCCTATAGCAAAAGGAAAAATAATAATAATAAAAACTGAAGACTGCAGTTCTCAACTATCAATAATGGATAGAAAATCTATGCAAAATTCAATAAGAAAATAAAAGATTTGAAAAGAATATGAAACAACCAGAAAGCACAAATATCTAGAGAACACCCCATCCAACAGAGCAACAGAAAATATATGTTTCTGAAATATGTAGAAAACATTCTCCAGGATAGACTCTATAACAGTGAATAAAAAAGATATAACTGAAATTAAAATATGAAAAACTATATAAAGTATATTCTCTGACCACATTGGGAAGAATTTAGAAACTCATTAAAGTAAGAAATTTGAAGAATTTGCAAATCTATGGAAATTAATGAATATAAACCTAAATAAAACTCAATGGGTAAAAAAAGAGAACACAAGAGAAACAGAGTATTTAGAGGTTAGTATCTCCAAAACACAACATACAATACTAGATGAAATGAGAAAATTCTTAGAAGTATACAAAGGTACAAATTACTGAAACTGAATCTGGAAAACATACAATATTTGAGTAGAACTCTAACAAGGGAATAGATTTCTTCAAAAATTAAAATATTAAGCAAAAGAAAAGCACAACCCTAATGTCTTCACTGGCAAGTTATGCAAATTTAAATAATTGAAATCAATCTTTTTTAAAAAAAAAGTTATTTCAAAATGTAAGTGGGATGGGAATGATTCCCAATCCAGTCCATAAGGCCAACATTAACTTGAAAGAAAACCAGAGAAAGTAATCACAAGAAACAAAAACTATAGATCAGTAGCCTTCATGAGTACAAATACAAAAATCCTCAGCATAACACTGTCAAACTGAGTCCACCCACATATAGAAATGATTACACAGCATGACTAAGTGGGATTTAACTTGGAAATGCAAGTTTGCTTCAACAACATGAAAATAAATCAACATAATGTACCATATTAGTAGATTAAGAAAAATAATCGCATGATCATTTCAATTTGGTGCAGAAAAAGCATTTGACAAAGTCCAACTCTCTTTTCTAAAAATATATTTTATTGTAATTTCTTTTTTTAACCTTTTTAAATTATTATTTTTATTTCATTTTCTTTCATACATTCAATCACGTTATTTAGCTTACAAAATGAATATTTCAACATGTGAACATTTCTCCCTAGTCTGGTTGATAAAACTATAAAATTATCTTTGACAGATAATATCACATTTCTTTGTCCCATTAATGCTTTGCCTCTCTATTTTTCTTCTAAACGTCCTTCTTCAGATTCTACTCTTTCACACACACAATATCTGGTATTCACATCTATTTACTGTGTTCCTACATCCTTTAATCAATCAGTTTCAGTCATAGAGTGTGAACGCTCGGTATATATTGAGTGGGGACATACAATTGTACATGTTTGGAGGGTACAATGCTATTTTTCAAAGCAGATAGCCAATGTGTAATAATCATATCAGGGAAAGAAAAATATCCACCATTTCCAAAGCAATAGAGCATATTTCAAATGTACAAACACCCTTTAATGTTAAAAACACTCAGCAAACTAGAAATAGAAAGGAACTCCTCAATCTGAAAAGAGAAATATAAAAGAAGGAAGAAAGAACAAAAGTAGGGAAGGAAGGAAGGAAAGAAGGAACAGCTAGCTAGCATCACACTTAGTATAAATGGAAACCCTTCCTTATAAGACCAGGAACAAAGCAAGTATCTCCACTCTTGCTACATCCTTTCAACATTATACTGGACATTCTGGCAAGTAAAATTAAATAAAATAAGTGAAAAGGCATACAGGTTACAAAAGTGGAAGGAAAACATTTTCTATTCAGGTTGCAGAATACTGTATATAAAAAATACTAAGGAATACACACACATGAATGATTAGATATAATAAATAAATTAATGAAGGATGCAAGATATACAATAACTATACAAAAATTAATTATATTTCTATGCTTTAATGATGAACAATAGTAACACAAAATTAAAAAATAATTTCATTTATAATTGCATCAAATATAAAATACAGGGCTGACAGATGGCGTGATGGTTAAGGGTGCTCGACTCCCACATGGCCGACTATGGTTCAAGTCCTGGAACTGATGGCTTGCTTTCTCACTTTCTCTCTCTCTCCCTCTCTTTCTCTCCCTCTCTCTCTCTCTCTTTCTCTCTCTCTGTCCCTCTCTGGTCAAATTTAAATAAATAAAGTTAAATAAAATAATCTTTAAAAGAATATTAAATGTGTAGGAATAAATATAACTAAAAAATGCGACACTTATAGAAAAAGAAACTACAAATTGTTGTTCACAGAAATTATAGAAGACCTAAATAAATTAAAAGACATCCCATGACCATGGGTTGGAATACTTAATACACCTGAATTGACAATACTCCCCACATTGATGTACACATTCAAAGCAATCCCTTTCAAAATTCTAGCTGGGAGAATCTTTGAGGGAGGACTGCCCCCCAATAGCTCCAGCCCCGGGACCCCAAGCCAGACTCCCCTCTTTCAGCCAGGAACTCCCTCAGTTCATCCACACCACACTCCCATTTTTCAACCCCTGGGCCAGGATCTTTGAGGGAGGACTGCCCCCCAGTAGCTCCAGCCCTGGGACCCCAAGCCAGACTCCCCTCTTTCAGCCAGGAATGCCCTCAGTTCATCCACACCACACTCCCATCTTTTGACCCCTGGGCCAGGATCTTCGAGGGAGGACTGCCCCCCAGTAGCTCCAACCCCGGAACCCCAAGCCAGACTCCCCTCTTTCAGCCAGGTACATTTTTTTTCCTTTTTTTTTCTCTGTCCTGTTACCCACGTCTTTCATTTGTAAATTTCTCTCTTCTGATTAACACATAGGAACGCCCTCAGTTCATCCACACCACACTCCCATCTTTCGACCCTTGGGCCAAGATCTTCGAGGGAGGACTGCCTCCCAGTAGCTCCAGCCCTGGGACCCCAAGCCAGACTCCCCTCTTTCAGCCAGGAACGCCCTCAGTTCATCCACACCACACTCCCATCTTTCGAACCCTGGGCCAGGATCTTCGAGGGAGGACTGCCCCCCAGCGACTTTTTCTTTATTAAACATATTATTTTCTTCCCAGTTTCTCAATCATCACTTCCTTTATCTGCACCATCCCTGGCTGTCCAAATAGGTCTAGAATTACAATTCTGAAACATTCTAGCATTTTAAGACTCTCTAGAATCCTCCATTTCCCAGAAACACCTGTGAAGAAGGAGATACATTTCTTTGGACACCTGAAGAGAATACTTTTTCTTGGATTACATTACTAAACACAATTGAAGATAGACTTTGGCTGTCTCTATTCCACATCAGAAAGGAAATACACTTGCTCTTATTAGAAGAAACCTTCTCGTAAAAGGTTTTTCAAAGGGAACACATCTCCCAATGGTTAGAAGTAAAAGAACCTCAGGCCTGAATAAAGCAGGAAATATTTCTCCATCAAAGGAACACAGTAACTCCCTTCCTGTTCCTGAAAAAATAGAGGACATTACCAAAATGTCCGAGATAGAGTTTAGAACATTCATGTTGAACAAGTACTATGAGCTGGAACAGAAAAGAGACAATGAATTACAGGAGATGAGAAAGTCCTTCAATGATATGAAGGAAGAAATTCTGAGGAAGAATAAGACGGAACTATTAGAGGTGAAGTCTGAAATACAGGAAATCAAAAACTCTCTTGAAAGTATTAAGAGTCGATTAGACCATGCTGAAGGTCGAATCTCTGATGTAGAAGATAAAACTTCTGACCTAGAGAAAACCACCAAAAAGATAGAGAAAATAACAAAAAAACATGAAGGTAACATACGAGAATTACTAGATTCCATTAGACGTCCTAACGTCCGAATAATTGGTATCCCACAAGGTGAAGAAACTAATAAGAGCATAGAAAACCTATTCCATGAAATCTTGGAAGAAAATTTCCCAAGCATAGAAAGGCACTCCAACATCCAGACCCAAGAAATACAAAGGACACCAAATAGAATCAACCCAAGAAGATCTTCCCCAAGGCATACCATAGCCAGACTGGCTAAGACCACAGATAGAGATAAGATACTAAAACTGGCAAGAGAGAAACGACAAGTGACTTACAAAGGTCACCCCATCAGGCTAACACTGGACTTCTCAACGGAAACAATGCAAGCAAGGAAAGAATGGGAAGATGAATCGAAAGTGTTAAGAGAGAAACAATTTCAACCAAGACTATTGTATCCTGCAAGATTATCCTTCATATGGAAAAAAAAGATTAAAATCTTCTCAGATAAACAAAACCTGAAAGAATTTGTCAGCATCAGGCCAGCTCTCCATGAAACCCTGAAGAAAGTACTGTTCCAGGAAAACTAAAGAAGTAACAGCCAGAAACAAAAGAGTAAAAGGCAACTAAGACAATGGCCAACTTAAATGTCGGGACAGATCCATTAACATCAATAATAACATTGAATGTTAATGGATTAAACTCTCCAATCAAGAGACACAGACTGGCTGAATGAGTTAAAAAACAAAAACCCTCTATCTGTTGCCTACAGGAAACCCACTTCATGGATAAAGATATACATAGACTGAAAGTGAAGGGTTGGAAAAAGATTTTCCATGAAAATGGGAACCAAAAAAGAGCTGGAGGTGCAATACTGATCTCTGACAAAATAGGCTTTAAAACAAAAACTGTTTGAAGAGACAAAGAAGGGCACTATATTGTAGTAAAAGGATCTATCGATCAAGAAGATATAACGCTTATTAATATCTATGCGCCCAACACAGGAGCACCCAAATATGTGAAGGAAAGACTGCTAGATCTAAAAAGGGAGATAGACTGCAACACACTAATTGTTGGAGACCTCAACACTGCACTATCCCCCCTGGATAGATCATCTAGACAAAAAAATAGGTAAAGAGATAAAAGATCTAAATGATATCATAAATCAAATGAACTTAACAGACATCTATAGAACTTTCCATCCTAAAACCTCAAGATACACTTTTTTCTTTCCACCACATGGAACATTCTCGAAGATTGACCACATCATTGGGCACAAAGCAAGCCTCTACAGATTCAAAAGCATAGAAACTATACCCAGCATCTTCACCGACCATGATGGAATTAAACTTGAGTTTAATTTCAAGAGAAATCCTCAAAAATACTCAAATACATGGAAACTTAATAACCTACTCCTGAATGACTCCACAACTACTGAAGAAATAAAGACTGAAATCAAAAGGTTCATGGAAGCCAATGACAATGAGGACACGAGTTTCCATAATCTTTGGGACACTGCTAAAGCAGTCATAAGAGGGAAGTTCATAGCAATTAGTGCACATAAGAGGAGCATGGAAAGAAGGCAAATGGATCACCTAACATCATGCCTCACAGAATTGGAAAAGCAACAGCAAAAAGATCCAAAAATCTCCAGGAGAAAGGAAATAATAAAGATACAAGCAGAAATAAATGAAATAGAAAATAAACGAACTATACAGAAAATAAATGAAAGTAAAAGCTGGTTCTTTGAAAAGATAAACGAAATTGATACACCACTAGTGAGACTTATTAAGAAGAAGAGAGAAAAGAACCAGGTGAATCAGATCTGCAATGAAGCAGGCAAAATAACAACAGACATAGTAGAAATAAAAAACATTATTAGAGGATACTATGAACATCTGTATGCCAAGAAACAAGATAATTTGGATGAGATGGACAAATTTCTGGGCAGGTATAATCTACCTAGATTGAGCCAGGAGGATATAGAAAGTCTGAATAGGTCCATAACAAGCCAGGAGATCAAATCGGTTATAAATAACCTCCCAACAAAGAAAATCCCTGGCCCTGATGGATTCACCTCTGAATTCTACAAAACTTTCAAAGAAGAGTTAACCCCCATTCTGCTCAAGTTATTTCTAAATATCCAAAAGGGTGAATCTCTCCCTAATTCATTCTACGAAGCCTCTATCACCCTTGTCCTTAAAACTGATAAGGACAGGACAAGGAAGGAAAACTATAGACCAATATCCCTGATGAATATAGATGTGAAGATTCTCAACAAGGTACTAGCAAATCGTATACAACAACTTATCAAAAAGATTATACATCATGATCAGGTAGGCTTTATCCCAGGAATGCAAGGTTGGTTCAACATACGCAAAACCATAAATGTAATACACCATATTGATAGGAAGAAAGATAAAAACCATATGGTCATATCAATTGATGCAGAAAAAGCATTTGATAAGATACAACATCCCTTCATGATCAAGACTCTCAGCAAAATCGGCATAGAAGGGCCATTTCTCAACACAATAAAAGCTATCTATGAAAAACCCATAGCGAACATCATCCTCAATGGAGAAAAGCTGAAAGCTTTTCCACTAAAAACGGGTACAAGACAAGGATGACCACTTTCTCCACTCCTCTTCAATATAGTACTAGAAGTCTTGGCCATTGCAATCAGAAAAGAGGAAAAAATAAAAGGCATTCAAATAGGAAAAAAAGAGGTGAAACTCTCTCTATTTGCAGATGACATGATAGTATACATAGAAGACCCAATTGTTTCCATAAAAAAATTTCTGGAAGTAATACATGAATACAGTAACGTTGCAGGATACAAAATTAATATCCAGAAATCTATAGCATTTCTGTATACGAACAACAGGCAGACTGAGATGGAACTGAAAATAGTTGTTCCATTTACCATAGCCACAAAAAGTATAAGATACTTAGGGATAAATCTAACTAAAGAAGTTAAAGACCTCCATAAGGAAAACTATGAGAAGATAAAAAAAGAAATTGAAAATGACACAAAAAAGTGGAAGGACATCCCATGTTCCTGGATTGGAAGAATTAATATAATCAAAATGGCAATCTTACCCAAATTAATCTACCTATTTAATGCAATGCCAATCAAAGTACCAGACACATTCTTCACAGATCTAGGAAAGACAATCATAACGTTTGTCTGGAATCATAAAAGACCCCGTATTGCCAAAGCAGTTTTGCACAAGAAGAATGGAGTGGGCGGCATCTCACTCCCTGACCCAAAAATATACTACAAAGCTGTGGTAATCAAAACAGCATGGTACTGGCACAGGAACAGACAGGTGGACCAATGGAACAGAATAGAGTCCCCAGAAATGAATGCTCAAACATACAGCCAACTGATTTTTGACAAGGGGCACCAGTCAATCCTGTGGGAAAAAGAAAACCTCTTCAGCAAATGGTGCTGGCAAAACTGGATCTCCACTTGCAGAAAGATGAATCTGAACCCCTACCTCTCACCTCTGACAAAAATAAAGTCAAGGTGGATCAAAGATCTAAATCTAAGACCTCAAACTATAAAACTGCTCCTTGAAAACACCGGGGAAACTCTGGGAGACATTGGGGTAGGGAAAAACTTCTTAAATAAGACTCCCAACACACAGTCTATGATCCCTAAAATAGACAAGTGGGATTACATCAGACTAAGAAGTTTCTGCATGGCAAAAGACACAGTGATTAGTATGAACAGACAGCCATCAGAATGGGAAAATATTTTTGTAAACTATGCATCAGACAAGGGACTGATAACCAGAATCCACAAGGAACTCAAGCGGCTGTTCCAGAAAAAGATAATCAATCCTATTAAAAGATGGGAGAATGAGTTGAAAAAACCACTTTCTAAAGATGACATACGAATAGCTAAAAGGCATATGAAAAAATGCTCAACATCTCTCATTGTAAGAGAAATACAGATCAAAACAACAATGAGATATCACCTAACCCCAGTCAGAATGTCTAAGATTAAAAAAAACAAAAAATGATAAGTGCTGGAGGGGGTGTGGTGAAAAGGGAACTCTCTTACACTGCTGGTGGGACTGTAAATTGGTACAACCACTGTGGAGAACAATTTGGAGATTCCTCCAAAATCTACGAATAGAACTACCATATGATCCAGCAATCCCACTCCTTGGTATCTACCTGAAGGACAGAAGAATACTTAATCGAAAAAGTGCTTGCACATCGATGTTTATTGCGGCACTTTTCACGATTGCTAAGTCATGGAAACAACCTAAATGCCCACGAACTGATGAATGGTTAGAAAAACTGTGGCACATATACTCAATGGAATACTATTCATCCATAAAAAACAACAAATCCCTGGATTTTGAAAGGAAGTGGATGAATATGGAAGACTTACTGTTGAGTGAAGCAAGCCATGCTATGAAGGAGAGGCATTGTATGTCCCCACTTAATATATACCGAGTGTCTGCACTCTAAATGTGTGTATATATATACACATATATATATTTGTATATATATGTATATATTTTTGAAGCCATTCTGCTTCTGTTGTTTTAGAGTTTTAAAATTACACAAAATTATAAGACATATTTTGAATATTATCTTTAAAATTCAGTATTTTGAGATTTCGAAAGTTGTTTGTAAACTGTCAAGAATTATGGAGTATGGGCTAGAATTTTTTGCTATGTAAAGTAAATGTTTGTGGAAAAATGTAAAAATAAATAAATGAAAAAAATATATATAAAGAAAAAAACAAAATTCTAGCTGGATACCATTTATTGCAAACTTAACACATAGATTATAAAATTCATATGGAAATGAAAGAGTCATAAGAGCCAAAACAATACTGAAAATAAAGAACCAAATTTAAGGATTTATACTTTGAAATTACAAAATTTACTAAAGCAATAATAATTAAAGCAGTACGGTACTGGTCTAAGATGCAGATATAGATTACTGGAATAAACAACATCCTTACATGAAGACTTATATTAATAGTAAATTGATGTTGACAAGAGTGTTAAGACAATTCAAGACAGAGAATAATCACCTTAACAAATGGTGTTAAAGCAATTAGATATCTACCCGCAAAAGAATGAAGTTGGATTCACACTCCACATCACATGCTAGATTACATTTAAAAAGTTGGTGGAAAATAAAATTAAAGTACAAACTTACTCTGTTGCAAAACATTTTTGCTATCTATGCATAGCTCTTTCATAATATCCATTTTCTATGAACTTTTTGAAGACATCTTACACAAATAGTAAGTCAATATGCATCAGAGATCTAGATGTAAAAGCTAAAAGTATAGGGGCCAGCAGGTAGCATAGTGGTTAAGGCACTGGATTCCCACATGGCCAACCACAGTTTGAGCCTCAGACCCAGCAGCTTGAAAATCATGCCAGGAATATGTATGCACATACCCAGAATCCCAAGAGGAGAAAGGAATAAGAGGGATTGTATCATAGTCACCACCCCCAGCGGTGATTTGTCACTTTATCTCTCTCTCTCTCTCTCTCTCTCTCTCTCTCTCTCTCTCTCTCTTTCTCTCTCTCTCTTTCTCTTTCTGGTGAGTGCACATGCCCTGTGGCAAAAACTTTTTTGAAAAAGCTAAAACTATGAAACTCTTAGGAGAAAACAGAGTAAATTTAATGAACTGGAGCTAGTCAATGACTTCTTAAATATGACCAGCAATGGAAACAACAACAAAATATGTAAAAATAAATTGGGCCTCTTCAAAGTTAAAAATGTTTGTATTTCAAATGGCATAAAAAAGTTAAATGAAAATCCACAGAATGGAGAAATTTACTTAGAAACCATATATTTGATAAAGAGATTGTGTCTAGAATACATAAAAAAGCTCTTACAACTCAATAAATTATATTCTTACTATAAATGTCTAAATTGAACTGACCTATAGCACAGTGGTTAAGTTCTGAGCATAGGGAGCCAAATCCCACTTGGTTGACCATGGGTAAAATTCAAGCCCCAGTGACCTGAAAAACACATCAGATACATACACATGTGTGCCCAAATTTTTGACAGTATGGAGAAATGGAAGAGAAAAGATTATTGTGTGACGACATTCCATTGGAGGGTGCTCTTTATCTTTCTGTCTCTGGTGAGCACATGTATCCTTTGGCAATAAATTTTAAAAAGTCTAAATACAATTTTTTTAAAAAAGAAAAATGGTCAATAAGCCTATGAAAAGATATTCAACATCATTATACATTAGGAAAATGCACATGAAAACCATCATGAGGGCTCCAGGCAGACTGAGGCTACAGGCCCGACCCTTCTGAATCTCCACGCATCCCCACCGTTTCTCCTCCTTGGACCCCAGGTTGGTTGTCTGGGACTTTAAGGCAAACTCCCACCCCACCCCACCCGCAATCCGGATCGAGCTGGCCAGCAGTTCCGGGCTCCAGGCGGACTCAGGCTGCAGGCCCGACCAACCTGGTCCTGTCACTCATCTTCTGACCCTTTCCCCCTAGCCTTTGGACTCTTTGAATTCTGGTGATTTGAATAGCAATGCGTGCCGCGCGATTTCCTTTATTCATTCTGTTTTTCTTTGCTCTTGGGGTGTTGCTTATTCAGTCAATTGAAGACTCACCTCTCCTTAGAGACAGTGAGGACTTTGGGCCATCCAGGGTAGTGGCAACAGTTAATGGTAATTGTGAGCAACAGGTAGGCCAACCATAAGGGAAATCATCAATTTTCTAAGCCTGTACAACTTTTAACAATCAGTTAGGAAGAAACATATAGATTACCTGATGACTAGGAACAATCGCAGAGGCTCAAGAAATATGAGCAACCAAGAAAAAGCCTCTCCCCCAAGGGAAATCATCAAGCCTACATCACCCACAGTCAATACAATGGACGTCGTGGACATATGTGATAAGGAATTCAGATTATTTGTAGTGACCAAACTAACTGAGATGGAAGAGAAAAGAGACAAGGAACTCCAGGAGATGAGGAAGTCCTTCAATGACTTGAAAGAAGAAATGGATACCTTAAACAAGAACCAGATGGAACTTTTAGGACTGAAGAATGTGATACAGGAAATCAAAACCTCCCTTGAAAGTATTAAAAGTAGGTTAGACCAGGCAGAAGATCGAATCTCCAACGTAGAAGACAAAACATCTGACCTAGAAAAAAGTATCAAGAAG
The DNA here is from genome assembly GCA_026018925.1 of Tupaia tana. Classification (NCBI taxonomy): domain Eukaryota; kingdom Metazoa; phylum Chordata; class Mammalia; order Scandentia; family Tupaiidae; genus Tupaia; species Tupaia tana. The sequence goes on along the minus strand of JAKSZU010000004.1, from coordinate 113,016,051 downwards.
ATTGAGAAAACAACCATGCAAAATGAGGATAATATATGAGGAATACTGGATACTATCAAGCGCCCCAACATCCGGATAATGGGTATTCCAGAAGAGGAAGAAAATAATAAGGGCCTAGATAATTTATTCCACGAGATCTTGGAAGAAAACTTTCCAAATCTAGAAAGGCATTCAAGTATCCAGACCCAGGAAATACATAGGACCCTGGGTAGAATCAACCCAAGAAGATCTTCTCCAAGGCACATTATAGCCAGACTGGCAAAAACAACAGACAAAGACAAGATACTAAAGTTGGCAAGAGGGAAATGCCAGGTTACTTACAAAGGTCACCCCATCAGGCTAACATCAGATCTCTCGGCTGAAACAATGCAGGAAAGGAAAGAATGGGGAAGCATAGTAAAAGTGTTGAGTGAAAAACAATTTCAACCAAGAATACTATACCCGGCAAAATTATCTTTCATATGGGAAAAAAAGATAAAAACATTCTAGAATAAACAAAATTTGAAGGAATTTACCAACTCCAGACCAGCTCTTCAAGAGGTTCTGAAGGGAGTATTATACCAGGAAAGCTAAAAAATCAGAGACAGTTATACTAGAACAAAAAGCAACCAAGAAAATGGCTCACTTAATGATAGGATCAGGTACGGAAATATCGATAATTACATTGAATGTCAATGGATTAAATTCTCCAGTTAAGAGACATAGACTGGCTGACTGGATAAGAAAACAGAAACCCTCTATCTGTTGCCTACAAGAAACTCACCTTATGGATAAAGACATACATAGACTAAAAGTCAAGGGCTGGAAAAAGATACTCCATGCAAATGGAAATCAAAAAAAGGCTGGAGTAGCGATATTGATCTCAGACAAAATAGATTTCAAGACAAAGACTGTAAGAAGAGACAAAGAAGGGAATTATATAATACTAAATGGGGTAATTCAGCAAGAAGACATAACCCTTACAAATATCTACGCACCCAACTCAGGTGCACCTAAATATGTGAAGGAAAGACTGCTGGAGCTAAAAGGAGAGATAGGGAGAAATACTATAATTGTTGGAGATCTCAACACCCCATTATCTCCTATAGACAGATCTTCTAGACAGAAAATAAATAGAGAGATACAGGACTTAAATGATACTATAAATGGAATGGGCTTGACCGATATCTAAACAACTTTCCACCCTACATCCACAACATATACATTTTTCTCACCCCGACATGGAACCTTTTCAAAGATAGATCATATATTAGGACACAAATCAAGCCTTTATAGATTCAAAGGCACAGAAACTGTACCCAACATCTTCTCTGACCATGATGGAATTAAACTCAAGATTAATTTCAAGACACAACCCCGAAAATACACGAACACATGGAAACTGAACAACCTACTCCTGAATGACTTCTTCACTACTGAAGAAATTAAGGCTGAAATAAAAAAAATTATGGAAACTAATGATAATGAGTACACAAGTGTCCAGAATCTATGAGACACAGCAAAAGCAGTCATAAGAGGGAAATTCATAGCAATTAGTGTGCATAAGAAAAGGATAGAAAGATGGCAAGTAGATAAATTATCATCATGCCTCAGAGAATTGGAAGAACAACAACAAACAAACCCCCAAAATGCCAGGCGAAAAGAAATAATAAAGGTTCGAGCAGAAATAAATGAAATAGAAAATAAACGAACCATACAGAAAATAAATGAAAGCAAAAGCTGGTTCTTTGAAAAGATTAACAAGATCGACATACCATTGGCTAGACTGATCAAGAAGAAGAAAGAAAGAAACCAGATTAATCAAATATGTGATGAAACAGGCAATATTACCACAGACATAGCAGAAATACAAAATATCATTAGAGGGTACTATGAGCGACTTTACGCCAACAAACAAGATAACCTGGAGGAGATGGACAAATTCCTGGATGCATATACTCTACCTAGATTGGATCAGGAAGACATAGAGAACCTGAATAGACCCATAACAAGCCAGGAGATTGAATCAGTAATAAATAACCTCCCAACAAAGAAAAACTCAGGCCCAGATGGCTTCACTTGTGAATTCTACAAAACTTTTAAGGAAGAGTTAACCCCTATCCTACTAAAATTATTTCTAAAGATTCAAAAGGAAGGAAACCTTCCAAATTCATTTTATGAAGCCTCCATCATCCTCATTCCCAAAACAGATAAAGATATGACAAAAAAGGAAAACTACACACCAATATCATTGATGAATATAGACGCGAAAATTCTCAACAAGATACTCACAAATCGTATCCAGCAACATATAACAAAGATCATTCATCACGATCAGGTAGGCTTTATACCAGGGATGCAAGGGTGGTTTAATATACGCAAGACCATCAATGTAATACACCACATTAACAGAAAGAAAGATAAAAACCATATGATCATCTCAATTGATGCGGAGAAAGAATTTGATAAAATACAACATCCTTTTATGATTAAGACTCTCAGTAAGATTGGTATAGAAGGGTCATTTCTGAACACAATAAAAGCAATCTATGAAAAACCTACAGCTAACATTATACTGAATGGGGAAAAGCTGAAAGCTTTTTCTCTGAAAACAGGTACTAGGCAAGGCTGCCCACTTTCTCCACTGCTTTTTAATATAGTACTGGAAGTCTTAGCTATTGCAATCAGAGAAGAGAATAATATTAAAGGCATTCGAATAGGCAAAGAAGAATTGAAAATATCTTTATTTGCAGATGACATGATGGTATACTTAGAAGACCCAAAGGTATCCATGAAAAAACTGCTTGAAGTAATAAGTGAATACAGTAAGGTGGCAGGATACAAAATCAATATCCAAAAATCTATAGCATTTCTATTTATGAACAACAAGTTGAACGAAGCAGAGCTGAAGAAAGGAATCCCTTTCACCATAGCCACAAGGTGTATAAGATACCTAGGGACAAACCTAACTAAGAAAGTCAAAGACCTTTATAAAGAAAACTACGAAAATCTTAAAAGAGACATTGAAAGTGACATAAAAATGTGGAAGGACATCCCATGCTCCTGGATTGGAAGAATTAACATAATCAAAATGGCAATTCTACCCAAATTAATCTACATGTTTAATGCAATTCCAATCAAAATACCAGAGATATTCTTCAGAGATCTAGAAAAGGCAATCATAGAATTTGTCTGGAACCATAAAAGACCTCGTATTGCAAAAGCAATCCTGCGCAAGAAGAATGGAGTAGGAGGTATATCACTCCCTGATCCCAAGATATACTATAAAGCTGTGGTCATCAAAACAGCATAGTATTGGCATAAAAACAGACAAGTGGACCAATGGAAGAGAATAGAGACCCCAGAAATAACCCCCAAAGCTTACGGCCAACTGATCTTTGACAAAGGATATCAGTCAATCCACTGGGAAAAGGAAAACCTCTTTAGTAAATAGTGCTGGAAAAACTGGGTATCCACCTGCAGAAAGATGAAACTGAACCCCCATCTTTCACCATTAACAACAGTCAACTCAAAATGGATCAAAGATCTGAACCTAAGACCTCAAACAATAAAACTACTGGTGGAAAATGCTGGGGAAACTCTGGGGGACATTGGAGTAGGCAAAGACTTCTTAAATAAGACTCCCAAAGCACAGGCAATAATTCCTAAAATAGACAAGTGGGACTATATTAGACTAAGAAGTTTCTGCACAGCAAAGGACACAGTAACAAGTGTGAACCGACAACTCTCAGAATGGGAAAATATTTTTGTTAAATATGCCTCAGACAAGGGACTGATAACCAGAATACATAGGGAACTCAAGTGCCTTATGTGAAAAAAAAATGATGAACCCAATTAAAAGATGGGAAAATGAGCTGAACAAAAGTCTCTCTAAGGAAGACATACGAACAGCCAAAAAGCATATGAGGAAATGCTCAACATCCCTCATCATAAGGGAGATGCAGATAAAAACTACAATGAGATACCACCTAACCCCTGTCAGAATGGCAAAGATTAAGAATATAAAAAGTGATAAGTGTTGGCGGGGATGTGGTGAAAAGGGAACCCTCCTACACTGTTGGTGGGAATGTAAACTAGTTCAACCACTGTGGAGAACAATATGGAGGTTCCTCAAAGATCTACAAATAGAACTACCATTTGATCCAGCAATCCCACCTCTCGGTATTTACCCAAAAGACAGGAGAACGCTCAGTCAGAAAAGTGCTTGCACATCAATGTTTATTGCAGCATTATTCACAATTGCCAAGACATGGACCCAACCTAAATGTCCACAAACTGATGAATGGATTGGAAAAGTGTGGTACATATACTCTATGGAATACTACTCAGCCATAAAAAAATAACAAGACCCTGGAATTTGATAGAAAGTGGTCAGATACGGAGGATATATTGCTGAGTGAAGTAAGCCAGGCTATGAAAGAAAGATATTGTATGTATCCACTCAATATATGCCGACTATCAGCACTCTATAATAGAGAGCAAAAAATTGGAGGACATAAAAGCAGTGAAGGTACTTAATGAGAATAGGACAGTGTGGAATGGGGGAAGTGAAGAGAAGAGGATAGAGAAAGATAACAAGTGAACAATAGAGAGGCAGGATGTTAGTGAGAAATAGATATGGCTTATTAACTGTTGATGTTGACATGTATAGTATTCTCAACTGGATTTGTCTGAGAAGTATTTCATGATGGGCAAAGTATTTGTACAAGCCAAATGAGAAATAGCAATTGACTGTTTTAAAAAATAATTAGAATAATAATAATAATGATTGGGGAAAACATAGAAAAGATATTGAATGTTGAAGTGGGAAGATTAATGTCTCTGTACTGACTGACATGCATGGCATTCCCTTTTGAAAAAGCAATGTAATACACTGTAAAGTTATATATAATTCAATGTAATATAAAGAAGAATATGATGATAATAAAAAATTTTAAAAAAACATTTTCACTCAAATAAACTCATACTTTAATTCCATTTTTTCAGACATTTTGAAGGAGCCTTATACACTCTGAAGTTGCAGTTGCTAAATGAAGTGTTCCATAAATGTAATTTATGTAGGTTTGATAAATTTTTATTTGAAATATCTTATAGCCTCACATTGTTTTTTGCTTATAGTCTCATAGGTATGTAATAAATAATGCCCCACTTGTTAAAAAAACAAAAACAAAAACAAAAACCATCATGAGATACCACTACATACCCACTAGAATGGCTGAAATAAAAAAGAAAAAAATAACCCTTGTTGAGGAGATGTAAATTTCAAATCCCTTATATATTGCTCATTTGATTATAAATTGTGCAGCCTATTTGAAAAATAATTCTTCTTTTCTTTTTATTTATTTAAGCTTTTTTTTGTTTTTTAGAGATTTTTTTGCTTTATGGGGCATGTGCGCTCACTGGAGAGCCAGAGAGAGAAAGGGAGAAGTCACCCCCCGGGGGGAAGACCATGCCACAATCCCTTCTCCTGCATTCTTCTCTCAAGATTTTGGGCATGCAGGCTACCTGTGGCTCCAGGCCCTAATGGCTGGGACCTATCATTCATCCTCACCCCTGCTCAGCTCTGGACTTCATGTTTGTTTCTTGGGACATTAAGATGATCTTACACCCCTGTCCACTCCATTTGGAGACTGGTTCAAACCAGTGACAGTGCCAGATCCTAGTCTGCCTGTGGCTGCAGGCCCTTACAGCCCTTGCTCATCCTCTGTCTTTTCCCACTTGCCCTTGGACTCTCAGAATCTCAGTGTTTTGAATACTGCAGGGTGTGCACAGTGTGATTTTTACTTTCCCCTGGAGTTGAAGCTTATTAGGTCAGTTGGAGGCTCACCACTCCTTAGAAACAGGGAGGTCATTAGGTCACTCAGGACTAGTGACAACAGTGCATTGTGGGAGGCTGCGCACCAGCAAGTCTGCCGAGGTTACTCAGAGAGCAAACAATTGCCATGATTGGTTCCCTTCTAAAAACCTGACCTTCAAAACCTTGCTCTGATTGGCCACTAAAATCCCTCAGATTTGCATATCTGGCACCTCATGATTGGTCCAAAAGCAACCAATCATAACCCACCGTTTACAACCAATCATGGCCCACCAGCATGTATATAACCATTATGCCTGGCCCACAGTAGCCAGACGACGACCCTGGAGAGCCTGAAGAGTTGAAACACCACACAGTCTCCAGACGACCCTTAAGACCCTGAAGAGTTGTAACACTGCATTGTCTCTGTGCTGTACAGTGCTGCCCACAATAAACAGACAACACTGAAGACACTGTGTCATCTCCATGTTGTAACACTATGCCACTTGTCCCGGCTCTCATTCCTTCACTCAGGAAATCTGTTCGACTGTTCCCCCGGGTTGGGACAGTGCATGGCACTGATGAGTGACAGATAGGCAAAACAGAAGACAGATCACCAATTTTCTAATCCTGTGCACCTTTTAACACTCAGAGATATCTTGAATAAATTAGGAAGTAATGTAGAGATTACTGGATGACTAGGAACAATTGTAGAAGCTCAAGAAATATGAGCAACCAACAAAAGGCCTCTCCTCCAAGGGAAATCATCAAGCCCACATCACCCACAGTCAATACAATGGGCATGGAGGATATGTTGGATAAGGAAATCAGAATATTTGTAGTGACCAAACTAACTGAGATGGAAGAGAACAGAGACAATGAGCTCCAGGAGTTAAGGAAGTCCTTTCATGATTTGAAAGAAGAAATAGACACTTGAAAAAGAATAAGATGGAACTTCTAGGGTTGAAGAATGTGATACAGGAAATCAAAACCTCCCTTGAAAATATTAAAAGTAGATTAGATCAGGCAAAAGATGGAATCTTGAATATAGAAGACAAAAACTCTGACCTAGAAAAAAGTATCAGGTAGATTGAGAAAACAGCCAAAATGAATGAAGATAATATATGAGGAATACTGCATACCATCAAGCACCTAAACATCTGGATAATTAGCATCCCAGAAGAGGAAGAAACTAATAAGGGCATTGATAATTTATTCCATGAAATCCTGGAAGAAAACTTTCCAAACCTAGAAAGTCATTGAAATAGTCAGACCCAAGAAATACATAGGACCCCAAATAGAATGAACCCAAGAAGATCCTCTCCAAGGCACATCACAGCCATATTGGCAAAAACAACAAAGACAAGATACTAAAATTGGCAAGAGAGAAACATCAAGTTACTTACAAAGGTCACCCCATCAGGCTAACATCAGACCTCTCGTCAGAATCAATGTAGGCAAGGAAAGAATGGGAAAATATAGTCAAAGTGTTGAATGAAAAATAATTTCAACCAAGAATACTATACCCAGCAAGATTATCTTTCATATGGGAAAAAAAGATTAAAAAAAAATTCTCAGATAAACAAAACCTGAAAGAGTTTACCAACTCGAAACCAGTTCTCCAAGAGATTCTAAAGGAAGTGCTATACCATGAAAATTAAAAAGTCAGACTGAGAATTATTAGAGAACAAAAAGCAACCAAGAAAATGGCTCACTAAATGATAGGAACAGGTCCAGAAATATTGATAACATTGAATGTAAAAAAAACCCTCTATCTGTTGCCTACAAGAAATGCACTTTATGGATAAAGACATACATAGGCTAAAAGTGAAGGGCTGTAAAAAGATATTCAATGCAAATAGACATCATAAAAGGGCTGGAGTTGTGATATTGATTTCAGACAAAATAGGCTTCAGGAAAAGACTGTATAAAAGACAAAGAAGGGCACTATATAATAGTAAATGGGATAATCCATCAGGAAGATATAACGCTTATAAATATCTATGCACCCAAATCCAGAGCACCTAAATATGTGAAGGAAAAACTGTTGGGCCTAAAAGGAGAGAAAGGGAGAAACATTACAATTGTTGGGGATCTCAACACCTCATTACCTCCTTTAGACAGATCTTCTAGGCAGAAAATAAATATACAGATACAGGACCTAAATCATACTATAAATTGAATGGCTTGATAGATATCTATAGAACTTTCCACCCTAAGTTCACAAAATACACATTTTTCTTACCCCAGCATGGAACATTTTCAAAGATTGACCATATGTTAGGACACAAATCAAGCCTTTACAGATTCAAAGGCATAGAAAACATATCCAGCATCTTCTCTGACCATGATGAAATTAAATTCAAGATTAATTTCAAGAAGCACCCTTGAAAATACGCAAACACATGGAAACTGAACAACCTACTTCTTTTTTTTCTTTTTTCTTTTTTGGAGAGGTTTTTGCTATAGGGCGCGTGCACTTGCCAGAAAGAAAGAGAGAGTCAGAGAGACAGAAAGCGAGAAATCACCCCCCAGAGGGGATGGCCATGCTGCAATCCCTTCTCCTCCACTCTCCTCTTAGGATCTTGGGCATGCACGCATACGCGCCCAGTGTGAGTTTAAATCACCAGGTCTGAGACTTGAACCATGGTCAACTACATGGGAGTCCAGTGACATAGCCATTACACTAACTGCTGGTCCCAACAACCTACTTCTGAAAGACTTCTTCACTATTGAAGAAATTAAGTCTGAAATCAAAAAATTTATGGAAACAAATGATAATGAGTACACAAGTTTCCGTAATCTATGGGACACAGCAAAAGCAGTCATAAGAGGGAAGTTCATAGCAATTAGTGTGCATAAGAAAAAGATGGAAAGGTGGCAAAAAGATAACCTAATACCATGCCTCAGGGAATTGTAAACACAACAACAAAAAAACTAAAAATGTCATGCAAAAAAAAAATAATAAAGGTCCGAGCAGAAATAAATGTAAGAGAAAATAAACTAACCATATAGAAAATAAATGAAATCAAAAGCTGGTTCTTTGAAAAAAAATTAACAGGATGACACACCATTGGTTAGACTGATCAAGAAGAAGAAAGAAAGAAACCAGATAAATCAAATATGCAATGAAACAAGTAACATTTCAACAGACATAATAGAAATACAAAATATCATTAGAAGATACTATGAGAGACTATATGCCAACAAACAAGATTACTTGGAGGAGATGGATGCATATAATCTACCAAGATTGAATCAGGAGGACATAGAAAACCTGAATAGACCCATAACAAGCCAGGAGATTGAATCGGTAATAAATAACCTCCCAACAAAGAAAAGCCCAGGTCCAGGTGGTTTAACTTCTGAATTCTACAAAACCTTTAAGGAAGGGTTAATCCCTATCCTACTCAAATTATTTCTAAAGATTCAAAAGGAAGGAAACCTTCCAAATTCATTTTATGAAGCCTCCATCATCCTCATTCCCAAAATAGATAAGGACATGACAAAAAAAGGAAAACTACAGACCAATATCATTGATGAATATACATGCAAAAATTCTCACCAAGATACTTACAAATCATATCCAACAAGATTATTCATCACAGCCAGGTAGGCTTTATCCCAGGGATACAAGGGTAGTTCAACATATGCAAGACCATAAATGTAATACACCATATTAACAGAAAGATAGATAAAAACCATATGATCAATTGATGCAGAGAAAGCATTTGATAAAATACAACCTCCTTTCATGATTAAGAGCCTCAGTAAGATTGGTATAGAAGGGTCATTTCTCAACACAATAAAAGTCATGTATGAAAAACCTATAGCTAACATTATACTGAATGGGGAAAAGCTGAAAGCATTTCCACTAAAAACTGGTACTAGGCAAGGCTGCCCACTTTCTCCACTGCTTTTTAATACAGTGCTGGAAGCCTTAGCTAATGCAATCAGAAAAGAGAGCAATATAGAAGGCATTTGAATAGGCAATGAAGAGTTTAAAATACCTTTATTCACAGATGACATGATGGTATACTTAGAAGACCCAAAGGTCTCCATGAAAAAACTTCTGGAAGTAATAAGTGAATATAGTAAAGTGGCAGGATACAAAATCAACATCCAAAAGTCTATAGCATTTCTTTTGTTTTATAGACCACAGATTAGTTTATTTTTAATGCCCATCATGCCATGAATTCATAGGGAATAGGTTCTAGTAGCTCAGGCTCCTTTCCATTGGTTCTCACAAAGTGTGCTTCTCTGAGTGGAGCAGGCTGGTGATTTAGTTAAACCCAGTTACCTTTCTTTTTGGCTTCTTTCTTTTTCTGGTCATTCTCCTTCACCTGTTTTATGAATCTATCTCTGCTCTTAGAATGCTTAATATGCTCAATTAATTAATACGCACATTAATTCTCTTGGTAAGAATCTTGCCCTTAACTTGCTTGTTCACAACAATGCCAACAGCATGCTGGGTAACATTGTAGACTCTTCCAGTTTTGCCATGGTAATATTTGCCCTCCATGGGGCATTCCTTTTTGAACAGTACCCATTTCCTTAATGTCTATAATATCAATTTTTTTGTAGATTCACATATATGTTGCCAAAGGAACAACTCCATGTTTTCTAAAAGGCCTAGAGAACATATATCAGGTGCCTCTCTTTCCTTTTGTGTTCACCATTTTGGCTAATTACTGGACGATGGCGGTTCTGGCCAAAAGGAGAATCTATGGCATTTCTATATGTGAACAACAAGTTGAACAAAGTAGAGCTGACCAAAGGAATCCCTTTCACCATAGCCACAAAATGTATAAGATACCTAGGGATAAACCTAATTAAGAAAGTCAAAGAACTTTATAAAGAAAACTATGAAAATCTTAAAAAAGAAATTGAAAGTGACATAAAAAAGTGGAAGGACATCTCATGTTCCTGGACTGGAACAATTAATAAATCAAAATGGCAATTCTACTCAAATTAATATACATATTTAATGCAATTTCAATTAAAATACCAGAGACATTCTTCACAGATCTAGAAAAGAAAATCATAGAATTTGTCTGGAATCATATAAGACCTCCTATTGCCAAAACAATCCTGAGCAAGAAGAGTGGAGTGGGAGGCATATTATTCTCTGATCCCAAGATATACTATAAAGCTGTGATCATCAAAACAGCATGGTATTGGCACAAAAACAGACATGTGGACCAATGGAATAGAATAGAGACCCCAGAAACAACCCCCAAAGCTTACAGTCAACTGATTTTTGACAAAGGATACCAGTCAATTCATAGGGAAAAGGAAAACCTCTTTAGTAAATGGTGCTGGAAAAACTGGGTATCCACCTGCAGAAAGATGAAACGGAATCCCCATCTTTCATCATTAAAAAAATCAATTCAAAAATGGATCAAAGATCTGAACCTAAGACCTCAAACAATAAAACTACAGGTGGAAAATGCTGGGGAAACTCTGGGAGACAATGAAGTAGGCAAAGACTTCTTAAATAAGACTCCCAAAGGACAGGAAAGCATTCCTAAAATAGACAAGTGGGACTATATCAGACTAAGAAATTTCTGCACAGCAAAGTACATAGTAACAAATGTGAATCGACAACCCTCAGAACGGGAAAATATTTTTGTTAAATATGCCTCAGACAAGGGACTTATAACCAGAATACACAGGGAACTCAAGTGCCTTATGTGAAAAAAAAAATGATTAACCCAATGAAAAGATGGGAAAATGAGCTGAACAAAAATCTCTCTAAGGAAGACATACAATCAAAAAGCATATGAGGAAATACTCAACATTCCTCATCATAAGGGAGATGCAGATGAGAACCACAATGAGATACCACCTAATCCCTGTCAGAATGGCAAAGATTAAGAATATAAAAAGTGATTAAGTGTTGGCAGGGATGTGGTGAGAAGGGAACTCTCCTACACTGTTGGGAATGTAAACTGGTTCAACCATTGTGGAGGACAATATGGAGGTTTCTCAAAGATCTAGAAATAGAACTACCATTTGATCCAGCAATCCCACATCTGGGTGTCTATCCAAAGGATAGGAGAATGCTCAGTCAAAAAAGTGCTTGCACATCAATGTTTATTGCAGCTTTATTTATGATCACTAAGACATGGAGCCAACCTAAATGTCCACAAACTGACTAATGGATTGAAAATTTTTGGCATATATACTCTATGGGATATTAGCCATAAAAAAAAAACAAAATCCTGGAATTTGATAGAAAGTGGTCAGATATGGAGCATCTACTGCTGAGTGAAGTAAGCCAGGATATGAAAGAAAGATACTGTATGTATCCACTTAATATATATCGAGTATCCGTACTTTACGGTAGAGATTGGAATATTGGAGGGTATAACAGCAGTGAAAATAGTTAGCAATGATAAGACAATGTGGAACAGGGTGGGAGAAGAGAAGTGTATGGAGAAGGACAGCAAGAGAACAAATAGAGAGGCATAACATTAGTGGGATTCAGATATGTTTTATTACCTGTTGATGATGACATTATAGAATTCTCAACTGGACAGGTCTGAGAAGTATTTCATGTCGGGTAAAGTCTTTTTACAAGTAAAATGATAAATAGTGATGGAATGGTTGAAAAATAATTTGAGTAATAATAATAATCTGGAAAAAAATGAAAAGCTATTGGATGATGATTGGGATTTTAATGTCTCTGTACTGACTGATATGAATGGTATTCCTTCTGGAAAAAGAAATGTAATACACTGTAATGTTATATACAATTCAATGTAATATAAACAAGATTATGATAATAATAAAAAAATTAAAAAAGAAAAAAAGATTTTGGGCAAGCACATACACACATACACACACACAGCATGAGTTTCAATCTGCAGGGTCTGGGACTTGAACCATGGTTGTCCATGTGGGAGTCCAGCACCTTAACCACTATACTTCCTGCTGGTCCCAGAAGCCAATTTTTCATTTCCTCAAAGTGGTATGCATACAACGATTCTATAAGTTACCAATTCTATTGTACTTCTCGTATAGACCCAAGTGAATTGAAATCACATGTCTACATAATTGACTATACATGCAACGTACATAGCAACTTACTCCTAATAGCTGAAAGTAGAAACAATCCATGTTTTGTCAATTGGTGAATGGACAGAATGTGGTATAATCTTGTTATGCAAAATTATTTGACAATAAAAATTAATGAAGTACTTTTCCATGTTACAACATAGACACATTTCAAAAATATTATGCTGTATGAAAATGGGTCCAAATGGGTCCATATTGTATGAGTCCATTCATATTAAATAACCAGAATAGACAAATTTCACAGAATATAAAGTAAATTAGTAGTGTCTAAGAACTAGAATGAAAGGAAATGAAAAAGAGAGTAATGAGTTTCTTTTGCAAATAATAAAAACTTTTTAAAATTAGGTAATCATGATATTTGCACTACTCTGCAAATATCTAAAAACTATATTGTATACGTTTAAGATGATAAATGATATGGTATGTGAATTAATAAAAATTATTAATAAAATGAGAGAATGAGAGGAAAGGGAGGGGAGATTAAGTTCACAAAAACATTTCTCATTTGTTTTGTTATGAAGGGCATGGGAGAAAAGGAGCTCTGATTAAATAGGGTGTCTGAGCAACAAAACGTTTTTCTTATTTTCTTTATTTTTTAAGTCAAGAGAATCATAACATGTTTGTAACTACAAAGAATCATCTGGTACAGTGGAAAAATTACTATAGAAAGTGAGAATCTTTTAAATTCTTGAGTATAATATTTGTGTTATCTTCTTATATCTGGCATTGTAACCTGTGCTAAAAATATTGAATATAGATACTTAATAATATATTTATTTTATTCTACACCTAATGTGTCCTGGTTAGACCAAAAAAGTACCAAGTGTCACTTATGCCACTATTAGTTTCTTAGATGTAAACATGTCATTTGCTAACCATTAAATTAATACCAATTATCTGACTGACCAAAATCTCCTGCTAATGTATGTCTTGTGCATTCAGCCATTATACCAACATGCTTTGCTTCTTGTGATTTTTATTGATGGAGGACCTACAGATTGGGCTGCTTGACTTTAGCTCTGACAAGGCTTTTCTGATCTCCATACTCTTAAGAGTCAGATCCAAAATCTAGGCTCATTCCGCACTAAGACATTGAAAGGGAAGGCAAGATTTAGTCCTGAAATTTAGAGTTCTTTAATAAAATAAATTATAGATGACTTAAAGATTATATTGAGTTACAAAATATCACACTGTGGGACAAATTTGGACAGGTGCTTCAGCTATGAAAGAGAATAATTATCCTTTTTTAAAAAATGCTATAGGGAGGGACCAAGCAGTTAGCATAATGGCTATGTCGCTGGACTCCCACGTAGTCGACCGCGGTTCACGTCCCAGACCGGGTGGCTTAAAACTCGCGCCGGGTGCGTGTGCATGCGTGTCCAGGATCCCGAGAGGAGAATGGAGGAGAGGGGATTGCGGCATGACCATACCCCCTGGGGAGTGATTTCTCGCTTTCTGTCTCTCTGTCTGTCTCTGCCTGTCTGGCGAGCGCACGTGCCTTCTAGTAAAAACCTCTAAAATAAATAAATAAATAAATAAATAAATAAATAAATAAATAAATAAGTAAATAAATAAATAAATAAATAAAAATGCTATAGGGCAAATGCGCTCACAAGAAAGACAGAGAGAGAGACAGAAAGCGAGAAATCACCCCCCAGGGGAAATGGCCATGCTGTGATCCCTTCTCCTCCATTCTCCTCTTGGAATCTTGGGCACGCATGCACACGTGCCCAGCATGAGTTTAAGCCACCGGGTCCACAACTCGAACCGCGGTCCCCTACATGGGAGTCCAGCGACATAGCTATTATGCCAATGCTAGTCCCAAGAATAATTATCCTTCTAATGGTCTGTGCACCATCCCTTTAGTCAATTGAATATAGCAATGACAAAGTCATATGTTTTCCATTTGCTACTGGCTCCTTAATTCGGAAGACTCTATAGGTTCAGGAACAAGAGCCTCAGTTGTTGCCACAGCACAGCCTTTTCAGAAAACTGAATACAAGCCACCTAAACACACTACTTCTGCAGGATAGTTGTTCAGTATTTCAAAGTAGACTGGAAATCAGATTCCTACTTATTACTTCAAGGAAAAAGTGAGAAAAAAATTGCTACAGGCAATAGCACTAAAGAAAACTAGATAGGGCCAGCAGATGGCCTAGTGGCTAAAGTGCTGGATTCCCACATGACCAACAGCAGTTTGAGTCCTGGCCCCAGTGGCTTAAAAATCATGTCAGGCAGGTACCCACGCATGCCCAAGTGTGCTCAAAATTTGAGAGGAATATGGAGGAGGAGGGATTGTGGCATGGCCATCCCCCTGGGGGGGGGGGGGCGTGATTTCTTACTTTTCCCCTCTCTGACTCTTTTTGTATCCCTCCAGTGAGTTCATGCGTGCCCTATGGCAAAATCTTTGTACAATGCTGCAAAGGGAATTCAATTCACCTTTCAAAACATAGCTCTTGTATCAGTCTGAGTGTATCAAAATATCCTTAAATATATTAAAAAGATTAAAGCCACAAACTAGATCTGTTTGAATTATTACTAATTGTAAGGTTTACACTAAATCAATGAATTATGTAAAGACTATTAAGGAAATTGATTTTATTTTTTTTCCTATAGAAATCTTTCAAATAAGTATGGTTTCCTATACATATTACTCACTGAACTTGGACCAGAGGTTCAAGAAAACCTCTACATATGTATAACATCACAAGTTATTTATTTAGTTTTCTTGTTACAGGGCATGTACACTCACTGAAAAGAAAGAGACAGAGAGAGAAGGAAAGTGATAACTCAACCCCTCTCCCCCAGGGGATGACAATTCTGCCATACTTTACCCTCCATTCTCCTCTTGGACTTTTGGGCACTCATGCACTTATGCCCAGTGTTCTCAAGCCACCGGTTTCAGTACTCAAAATGTGCTGTCAGCCATGTGAGATGCAATGCCTTAACCATCCTGCTGCCCCAAGTTATTTTTCTTTCTTTGCCTCTGAGTCTAACACTTACTATCTTTGACCAATAATTACAGAAAAATATCTCTCAAAAGCATTTTAAGATAAGACACGTCAATTATCAACAGTTGTATTTCCATATGCTAAAAATATTGTGTTAAGGAACACCTTTTTGGGACCAGTAGATGGTGTGACAGCTATGTCACTGAACTCCCACATGGCTAACCATAGTCGGAGTCCCAGACCTGGTGACTTCAAAATCATGCTGGGCGCATGTGCATGCATGCATCCATGATCCTGGGAGGAGAATGGAGAAGGGATTGCTGAATAGCCATCCCTCTGGGGGATGATTTCTCACTTACTACCTCTGTCTCTCCAGCAAGCGCATGTGTCCTATAGCAAAAATTTCTCTCTAAAAAAAACCATAAAATAAAATAAAAGAGAAACACCCTTTCAAGGCAACAAAACAAAAAGTAAATTGTGAAATTATACACCATTATATTTCTCTAATTTTGAAAAACAGTTAATGATATTTTAAAGATAAATCTGTATTTGAACTTTCTTAGTGTGATCACCTGACTCCTTATAATTAACTTGCAAATAAGCTACCTACAACTTGGATAGAAAAAGCTTTATTTCTTAAAATAGGTCATGTTTAGTTTTCATAAAAAATACATTCCTGGTTTTACTTTGGAACATGAGTTGGAAAATATGAACTGGCTTTTTTTTTCATTAGTTACTTTTTTTTTATTATTTTTAGTTTGCTGTAGGCCATATGTATTTGCCAGCGAGAGAGGGCAAGAGAGAGAGGCATAGAGAAGGGGAAAGTAAAAAAATCAACCCTCAGAGAGGATGAACAGGCTGTAATCCCTTTTCCTCCATTCTCCTGTCAGGATTTTGGGCATACAGGCACATACACTCAGTGAATTTTTCAAGCCATTAAGTCCTGGACTCATACCTCACAGATGGTCATGTGGGATCTAGCCCCCTTAATCTCGGTGCCAATTGCTGACCCCGACCTGGATTTTAAAAAAGAAAAAAAAAGATAGAATATGTGATCATACATAAGCATGTGTACATTAAATCCTCTTATGCCTTTGTTAGAAGTTCTATGTATCTTCTATAAAAATTTAAATAATTATACTTTATATTTTCAAAATAATAATAAACAACTCTACTTAAAATATCACTTGACCCAAGGCCAGCCTGTCATGATGGTTAAGGCTGCTGAATCCCACATGGCTAACTGGACAGTTTGAGTCCCAGACATGGTGGCTTGGAAAACACGCCAGGTGTTTTTGCATACATGCCCAAAATCCTGAAGAGAAATGAAGAAGGGATTGTGGTATTGCCATCCCCCTTGTGGGGATACTTTCTCACTTTCCTTCTGTCTCTGTCTCTGTCTCTTTCCAGTGAGTAAAGAAAACTAGCAAATTACCAACTCTATGTATTACTTGACTTGATTTTAAGATTGTTTAATACAAATGGTCTTTTCAAGAAATGAACTGAAATCTAGCTGATCTATTTATCTATAGGACACTAATTCTAGACTGAAACTGGCCCTACTAATCTGAGACCTCATTGTTTTACTTCATGAAAATGTTTTGTTTTCGGGAATTTATTTTGAATTTTTAAATATGATTTTTAAAAATATATGACCATAAAGTTGTATCATAAGATTTGTTGAACACTTCTGTATAACTTAAGTAATTTTAAACAGCATTTCATCTATTCTTTAAGTATAATTGAAGGTTACCACTTGCCAAAGATGTCACTCTTTCATTCCTCCATTATTATTTCCTGCTGCACAGATTATTCATTTAACAGGTATCATCTTGAATCCTAATGGAAAACAGATTTCACTTTAATTACTAACTTCCATAGATAGGTGATGGGTACATGCAGTCTTATATGCAGAAGGATTGCAAAGCTTTAATACGGAAAAATAGGGGCCAGCAGGTGGTGTGGTGGTATAGGTGCTGGACTCCCACATGGCTGGCCATGGCCTGAGTCCCAGACTTGGCAGCTTGAAAATCATGCTAAGTGCATGTGTGTGTGTGTGTGTGCCCAAACCCCAGGAGGAGAATGAAAGAGAAAAGACTGTCATAGCCCTCCTCCCTAGGGAGTGATGAGTCACTTTGCCTCTCACAGTCTCTCCAGAGAGTACATGCACCCTATAGCAATATATATATATAAATAATATGCAATAAAATATATTACCATATATTAAAATGTAAATATATATACAATAAATATATATTAATATATATTTCAATACATTGAAAAATGATGTGATCAGTTAACAATATCTTCTATGGCCAAATAGAAGAGTGTCTTTATATATATACAGGTCTCGGCATGACTATCTCTCACTCACTAGATTATAAGAACAGAGACGGCATTGGTATTATTCAGAGTACCTGCCATCTAGCAGGCATTCAGTAAACCCTCAAATGCTTTCTTTCACTCACAACTGAAGACTGTCTTTGCAAAATCAGCCTCTATACACTTTAATCCTAGTTTATACACAGTTTAGTAAAATATGTAAGAAGAATCAGTTTTGTCTACTTTAATATTCAGTTGTTTCGTTATATCCAGAAGAAATATAAATGTAACAAATATTCTTGCAACCAAATTCCAAATTAATAAAGCTTTTGCATTATTGCACCTATTTTCAAAATACCAGTCCTCAAGTCTCCACAGGAATAATACTAAAAATAATAATAAAATAACATTGCTATTAATAGCTAACCTATTAAGAATTCATTATATGCCATGCATTGTTACTAACAGCTTAAACAACTCATTAAATCCTCACATCTCCGTGAGGTACATGCTATCCATATACTCACAGAGAAGTTGACATACTCAAGGTTATATAGCTAGTAAGTGGCAGAGTTGGCCTTTGAAGGAGTCCAGATTGTTTTAATCATTTCAAGCACTTCGTTTATTTAATTAAAAGGATTTTTTTTAAAAGCAGTGATATACCTAGGTGAGAAGGAATGTGAGAGCAGTCAGCCATTGCAGGATGAGTATTTTATCACTGACAATGTTTACAAATGTTGGTATAAAATGAAAATAAAAGCTGACTTTTAGTGTGTTTGATTTTTTTTAATCCTTTATAAGCAAAGGATCCTAACTGGCTGCATTTATGGCAGACTGAGATCACCTACCCCCAATCCTTTCCTATTTGGCACAACATTGAGGAAAAATGAAGCTAAAATGACCCGAATTGGCACCTCTTCTCTTTATTATACTGTATCTATAGCAGCTTACCTACTAGGTTGACACAAGTCAATCTATGACAATTATCCTTGGCTACCAGAATCAATGGCAAGGGTGGCATTAGTCCAAGGTTGGACAGGCACTTTGTGGGCAGATGCCCTTGCATAAATACTTTTTATATAAGGTTGCAGTGGTCTTTGCACAGATAGTGGTTTTCACAGGGTCCTTATGATAGTACTTATTATCAAGCCTACTTTCATGAGAACCATGCCCTCCAGGACCTTCCCTGGACTCAGTTATTTGTTTATTTGTTTGGGTTTTGATGCAAGAGATTCCATTTTGATTTTAGCAACTTTCACACCATTTCATAGATAGATAGATAGATAGATAGATAGATAGATAGATAGATATGTGTGTCTGTGTGTGTACATATATATATGTATTATGTGTGTGTGTGTGTGTGTGTGTGTATATATATATATATATATATATATATATATATATATATATGGCTTTATTGCATGTCAAGTACAACAAGATATGAGAAACCACATCTTGTCTCGATCATGAAAAAGAGTCTTCAAAATACATCCAAACAATGACACTAACTCTCCACAAATTCTGCAGCCATGTGAGGCTGACTTCTAATTTTCAACTAACCATAATGAGACTGCAGAAAAGTCTATTTTCTTTAAGAACTTCTGAGTATTCCCATGGTATGCTTATGCTCTGCTAGTGGTTTATTTCACCTCTCATTTTGATTATCTGCTCTGGACTTCTCTGCCATTCATCCATGGCCATCTTGTAACTGCTTCCCAAACTGCTAAAGCTGTTTATCCAGGCCTGCATCTCCAAACAAACTTTATCCCTAGGGAATGAAACCTAGGTGTTTCTATCCACTGCTGACTCTGGACTATAATGTTTAAAAAAACTTTACTAAAAACCTGAGAATAACAAAGGAAATGCAACAGAGGGGGAAAAAAACTCTTAAAGTTGAATTACACTATTTCAAAAATCTGTCTTGCCCTTTCACAATCCTGTACTACCTGCTGTCTGTCCCTTCCTTAGTACATCTTGATGAGACACTACTTGTAGAACTTACTCTACCCATTTTTCCAACCCCACGTGACCTCCAACCATGATTCCAAACTGATATTCATTATTTTATGCCCTGTTTTAAAGCTCAGATCTTGCTTTTTCTTTCAATCCTAAAGAAATTTAGAAGTCAGTTAACATAAGAAAATTCCCTATATTGTCTCAACCTAACCATTAGAGAAAGCCTTTTACTTCTCATTGCATAGTCAAAGATGCAATCAATTGTTATTACTTGACTCAAATTCCTTAAATATTACAGAACGTTTTGGTAGGCAGGTCTGAAGACAAAATTTAGTCTTTATATCCTTCCTTCCAGAAGTTTCTCTTAACAGAAAACATTTGGGTTCCAACAACACAGGAAGCCTGGCCTTAATACAGATAATGAGTAACATAGCTTTCTTTTTTTCCTGTTTTTCCCCAAAGTCTCAGCAGTTGTGCTATTTTCCTTAAACAAGATTGACTCAACGATTTTATAAAAAAAAAAAAAGTCCTTTATGCATACAAGTCAAAATGTCTATATGGTGCTATTTTAAAGTTCTGGAGAAGAACCTCCTTTCTCCTTTACCCATAATCCACTCACAGATAGAGGTAACCCTGTGAAAACACTTAAATGCAAATTATATCTTTTAATCACATGCTTTTAAAATCATCCATCTTTGAAAAATACATGCATTTCCATAGCACTGCATGGAAAGAATATGGGGTACAAATTCTTATTGAATCATAACTTAGTTCTCTGTCCTCATCTGCCCCAAACATTCATACCTGATTTTCAAACACTAAGTCAAGGACCACCAACTCAGATGCTTACAGGAAACAAGAAAATAATGGAGTGAAAGGGTCTTGAAAGGGTGTTGGAAAATTAGAGTACTTGCCTCATAGAGGGAGGTACCTGTTCCTCACTTTGGGCTGATGGTTGATCTCTGGAAATGTGAGTTTAGTGTTACTAAATCTTTCAAGTTTTCAAAAGAGGCTAGAAATCCAAATTTATTGGCACTTCTTAAAAGTGAAACTGTGTTCAAAACAATTACTAGAGCACTACAAATTATTAATACTAATCATTGTGACTATTATTAATGAGTAAAGCAATGCATGTCTATAAGCTGTTTCTCTGTTCTCTTCACTTATTCTATATAGATGAGCCGTTGCTGCTTCGCCTTTAAACCTAAAGGAAGGCTACACACCTTAATTTAAAAGAAAATCTATTTTCTGAAACCTACATTAGTTTTGCTTATAATCTTTTCATTTATATAAGAAGAAAATATCAAAAGGACATGCAATTTTGCTTAGTATGATTTCATGGCAGTAGTTTTTAGTATTTGAAAGCTCATCTTAAAATTGAGTATGTCTAGATATCTAAAAGAAATATGAAGGTGCACTTCTTCATCTGAATATTTCATCTATATTGTACTTAGAACATCAGCATGACTGGATGCTTGATTTTTATTTGCTATTTGTTATCTTGTAGCTATAAATATAGTCTGTTACTTAATTTTCCATTTTGTTATACCCTTTTTATCCTTTTTTTTCCTCCTTGAGAATTTCAAACTTCTTACATATCTGAGAGGTTATCGTTTTGCATTCCAGATACTTTATTTAGTTTGCTTTTTCCATTTATCTTCCATGAAGAGCACCATTGCATTGCTCAAACTTACTTCATTAAAGCCTATGCTTCATCCCAGAATAAGTCTGCTTGTGCCACAAAAAGTGGAATTACATTTTATATATAAAATTACTGTGTTCATAGGCCAGAAGGCTCAAATATTAGCTATTTTGTTTGGTTTATTGTAACTAAAAAGGTTTTCTGTTTTGACTAGATTGATGCCAAAATTAACCTAAATTTAAATTCAATTGTTAAACTTTAAAATATCGCTACATAAGCTCTTAACATAATGTATCCTTATTCTTTATTTGTAATGACAATAAAAGAAACAGAAATAAAAGCTATTGCTTCTTTCTTTATAATTCATATGACAGTGTCTCATCTTTTCCATGTTTCCCATTTTTATCTTAGTCTAGATGGTCCCAAAGCACCTCAAGTCTGAAATCCTACAGTTGGTGCTTAATTGATTTGCTGCCTCAATACTGTGATAAGCAAGTGCATACACATGCTGGTATAATATTACTTCTTTCCCTACAAAATATCAAGCAGTCTTGCCTCTTTTTACACTAGTGTCAACTGTAAGGTGTATCACCAGTAATTCTTTACTAACACTATATTACTATTTACAAAAAAAATTAAATAATAAATTTAAATGTAGTCACAATTATTTCTTTAATAAATTCTCATACATATTTAGAAACACTGTGTTATGTAAGAAAGGGGTGTAGCTACAATGCATACTCTGGGAGCTGCAATTATCTCAGCATACACCCATGAGAAAACAATGTTCATCTGAATGCCGTCCATCAAATATGCCACCAAAGAAAAAAGTTTGAGAACTGTTGTGCTATGAGGTAACAATAGAGATGCATCAACACTTGCCGGCCATAGATCTCCAAAACTTAGCTGTTCCCTATTTCAGCACACATACCTTTTACATAAAACCGCTTCTGCAGCTAAGCAGGGCAATTATTCTTCTAAGAATGTGTGATATCTATTCCCGTTCCTACTCCAAGTATGGAAAATAGTTTTTATCAGTTCAAACTCTTGTTACCCGGTAGTACTTGCCTATGCACTGTTAGAAAATAGAATAGTCAGAAAAGGATTGTCATGGGTGACTTCTTCTATTCAAATTCTAGTTCATGCTATTTCACCATCCTGAAGTATCCCTTCAGTTCTCTGTTGAAAAATGTCATTAGTCTGACAGTATAGATTCTTTAAGGCCTGATTAAATTACAATGTCTGTTTTTTAAAAAATTAATTCACGAGACCAGCAGATGGAATAATAATGTCACTGGATTCCTCTGTACTTGACCATGGTTCAAGTCCCAACCTGGTGGCTTAAACTCATGCCAAGCGTGTGTGTGTGAATGCTCAAGATCCAGAGAAGAGAATGGAGGAGAAGGGATTGCAGTGTAGCCATCCCCCCTGGAAGGGTGATTTCTCACTTTCTGTCTCTCTGTCGCTCTGTCTTTCCAGCTAGTGCAAGTGTCCTATAGCAAAAATCTATCTTTAAAATAAATAAATAAATAAATAAATAAATAAATAAATAAATAAATTTACTTCTTGTACTAGGAGTACTTCATCAATACAGGCAATGTTCATTGATGCCAATTCTTGGCCTTTACTCTTAAATATAGGATTCTTTATATTTAATTTTGCTGAAAATAAAAAAATGATTTTTTAAATAGAAAGAGAGACTAACATTAACCATGCACAATCAAGGGATCATACATTCCAAATTACCAGGCAACTTTAGTATGACAATTTATTATGTAGAATTTCACCTTCTACAAATGAATGAATGAATGAATGCGTACAGTCAAGTCTTTGATCCTCCATGTTGTATTAAATACATTTCTCTAAAATTTTCTGTCAAGTTAGAAAAAATTAGTGCTATTTTTTAACAAAAGGAAAACACTAAATGTACTCTCATATGTGACTACTTTGAAAAGAGTGTTCTTAATTAAAACCCCGTCAAACAGCTGGATTGACAGGAGTTTTTATCGCTATTAAAAGCTGTTCAGCCTAACCTCCGGTCAAAGGCAAATAACAGGACTTTTTACAGTTGTCCGTTTTATTGTGATTTTTCACTGCCAACGTAGTGAGTACCATGCTGACATGCGCTCTGAAGGTGTGTTCTTGGAAGAGTCTGATTAAGCTTGACTTAATTTGTGTTTAAAAAGATAGTGCTTCAGTCCATTCTAGCCTTGCTGATGAAGAAGTGGTTTGTATTCTCCCCTTAGCACTGAGTTTGACGGAGGTACTTTCCCAGTGAGTACTGTAATCGGAGAGGAATGAGTCTTTAGTAATCATTTCTGGCAGATACAGTACGGCACTTGAGCAGTTTTCTTTTCTTTTTTTTAATTTGACATCGCATTTATGTTTGACCATTTTCATCTGGGGAGAAATGATGGAGTGGCACAAGAGTTTTTGAAGATGGCAGAAATAATACCTTTCAGTATTGCCTCATTATGGAAAGAATGTTCTAGTTAGAGTCATTGATCTTTTCATATCTAGGAGAAACTTGAAAAACTGTTTTACATAACCCTGAAGTGCTTTTAGTTAGAAATGGCTGCTATAACAAGATGTTTTGGAGGGCCCTAGATTCTCCAGTTTTTAAATTCGCCTGGGATTTCATCTTTTTAAAGATATCCTCCTTCACTAATTTTATCATTTTAATTGTATTTGCCATGTATTTAGCCAATACGACATTGGTAAGCATATACAAATGAATCTTCTGTCTCTTTGCCTCTTGGACTTTATCTTTTGTGCCATCTCTGCAGTTAACCACAAATGACATATTAATGAAAAACATTTTAAAGTTCTAATTTATATTATCCTGCTTTTCTTTATTTCTGATACAATGTTCAAGCACACTTTCTTCTTACTTGAATATTTTTTTAATTTCGTTTTCTTCCATACATTCAATCACATTATTATTTGCCTTACAAAATGGATATTTCAACAGGTGAACATTTCTCCCTAGTACTGTTGATATAACTATGAAATATGTAGTTTGTTAGACAAGTTCTTAAAGGCAATGATAAAAATAAAACATAGTGGGGCCAGCTAGTGGTGTGGTGGTTAAAGGCACTGAACTCTCACATGGTTGACTGTGGTTCAAGTCCCAGACCTGGTGGCTTGCCTTTTCACTTTCTCTCTCTGGTCAAATTAAAATAATAATAATGATAGCAAAATTAAATAAAATAATTTACTTTTTAAAAAATTAAACAGAATTAATGCCTATAAAGTAGTTAATTTTGACTTTTCTGCTATGGATTATTTTCCTCAACGTTATTTTTA
Organism: Tupaia tana; assembly: GCA_026018925.1. Taxonomy (NCBI): domain Eukaryota; kingdom Metazoa; phylum Chordata; class Mammalia; order Scandentia; family Tupaiidae; genus Tupaia; species Tupaia tana. Next base: position 112,991,000 of record JAKSZU010000004.1, on the reverse strand, counting down.
TGCATATTATTGTTACTTATTGACCACTCTATGTATTATTTATGTCCTCTAGGATATATTAAAGAAATAGAAGCTCACTTAAAGATCTTAAATATATGGTCATCACTTTTTAGTATACTTGTTTATTCAAATATACTAATGAAAATATGAAAATATGGAAAAGAAGGAATTGAATTCAAATTTCTTCTAGTGGAAAATTTTTTTAAGGAATATTATTTTTTTTTCTTTTCGTATCATGGTTTTCTTTTTATGTAATGGAGAGAGAAAAAGAGTAGAAAAACTTATCATTATTAAGATGTCTTGAACTTTAAAATTTACATGAGAGGGTCCAGTGAATTTAAACATTCAGATACACTAGCTTGCGGTATCAGTAAAGTCTTACTTAATAGTCCATACTTCCATATTGGAGAGATATCATTTTAAAATATGCTAAACTGTATTAAACTTTAAACACTCTGGGCTATTCCCAACTTGGAAACTTATTCAAGACAAAGAACTACTGAAGCAATCACATCTACTCCTTACTTAATGTCCTACCTGTAAAACTGCCCTGGACTAATAACCAGGTCTCCACTGTGGGGAATCCCCTTTGTCAGTCTTTGTCTTGTTCTCCAGTGGATCAGTATTCACTACACTAAGCATCTGTAGTCACATAAGACTACATATTTCATTTATAAATGTGTACCTTATTGTGCACCCATACTAGTATTCAGAATAAATAAAATGATTACATCAGATTTATGTTATTGTGTTGTGGTATTGTGGTCCATCTTGTTGCTTTCTGCTCTTGTTGCTTTCTGGTGCTTATCTAATGTATGCTTTTTATATCATGAGAATGACATTCTTCTAGTGTGGTGTCATGAGACAGCTACTGAAAAATACATACCCTACGTCACCATGATATATCACAAGACCTTAAAGTCTTGCTTATTCACCAATTTGCTTAAGGAACAGACTTAGTTGCTAATTGGAGTGCCTGTATTGTTACCGGCCAACCTAGTCCGGCTGCTTCCCTATAAATGAAACAAGAGGCAGAAGCTAGAGAAAAATGGAGTTTATTTCTGTAACCAGTTATAGAGAGACAGTCAATAAGCACTATCAAATTGTCTTGAAAAGCTCAACACATCCTCATTATCTGTAGATACAAGATACAAGCAAGTGCAAGTCAATCCTCACTACAACCAGAGTCAATCACTTTCCCCTGAGTGATTATCCTGATTCCTGTGAATACTATTCCCAGTTTCTTCTCTGACCACTCCTCAAACAGATCTTCATATGACTCGGCACTTGGTCAGATTGTTCTCATTAGAGGCCTTTCTTAATTTCAAAATGGATGCAGTACTGCTAACCACTTCAGTATGACTTGTTACTCAACTGTGAAGGCAGAAAACATTCTGTGTTATTAAACAATATATGTCTAATATTTACCATAATGCTATCGATGAATGACCATCACACAGAACATATTCAATAATTTTTTTCTTTTATTATTGATTGCATAGATTGGTACTCACCATTTCATTACCAAATGCCTTTTTAAACATTATCAATTTTTTATTAACTTACTCCATGAGAAGTTAGGCTACATCATGGATGAATATACTTATATCTATTCATCATAGTGGGACCAAAATAATGCTCAATTCAAGAAACTAGCTTTAGGGAACCAGCAGTTAGCATAATGGCTATGTCGCTGGACTCCCACGTAGCTGACTGCGGTTCGCGTCGCGGACCTGGTGGCTTAAAACTCACGCTGGGCATGTGTGCGTGCGTGCCCAAGATCCTGAGAGGAGAATGGAGGAGAAGGGATTGCGGCATGACCATCCCCCCTAGGGGGTGATTTCTCGCTTTCTGTCTCTCTGTCTCTCTCTGTCTGTCTGGCGAGCGCATGTGCCCTATAGCGAAAACCTCTCCAAAAAAAAAAAAAAAAAAAAGAAAGAAAGAAAGAAACTAGCTTTAAAATATTCATGCCAAATCACATTAATATCTCACATATTCTTTATTCAAAGAAAATAATACCATCATAGTAATTGGAAAATGCAAATAACTATAGACACAGAGATACTATTTTAGAGAAAAATCAAAGTTGGCTGAGCAGGACATGTATTTTTGAGCTGAGAAGCCTAAGTATTATAGAGGTAAACCATTCTGCAATAAAGAAAATGAACAAAAGCATATTTACCAATGTTCATTCATTTTTTTTGTATGCAGTAAATCATGATCTTTAATTTTAGGTGAAACACCTTAATGATGGTCCAGTCTTGAAAATACCATGTGTATTCTATACTGATTTTGCCACTTTATAATTAGCTAAGACTAATGATACCTAGAATTAAGATAAATCTGATGAGACATCATAATAGTAACATGTGGGTCAACCTGTGTCCTGGTAGCTAAGGTGGCTGGATCCCAAATGGCCAGTGGTATGGCTCAGGTCTTGGATCTGGTGGCTTATAAAACATGTTAGGTATATGTGTGTGCATACCCCAAAATCAGAAAGGAGACAAAGATGGCAGAGAAAGGACTGCAGCATGACCATGGGCAGGGGGTATTTTCTCATTTCTTCTCTCTTTCTCTCTCTCTCTTGCTCTCTCGCTCTCCAGGAGTGCATGTATCCACTCAAAAATTTGAAAAAGGGACCAGCATTTGGTGTAATGGGTATGTCACTGGACTCCCATGTAGTCGACTGCGGTTTGAGTCCCAGACCCAGTGGCTTAAAACTCACACTGGGCGCATGTGCGTGCATGCCCAAGATCCCGAGAGAATGGAGGAGAAGGGATTGCGGTGTGACCATCCCCCCTGGGGGGTGATTTCTCGCTTTCTGTCTCTCCGTCTCTCTCTTTCTGTCTGGCGAGTGCACGCATTCTATGGCAAAAACCTCTCAAAAATAAATTTTTAAAAAAGGAACATACAAATATTTTAGTAAATGATCTACTAATTTCAGCTATTTTGGAATATTTTTTCCAATTAAGAGGTACTGATTAGAAAGCTGCCCAGTTTCAGTTTTAGTCTTATTGTTCTCTTTTTAATTTTTCTATTTATGAGATAAAGGCAATTTTTTTTTAATTATCTTGTTTTCCTTGTTAGAACTTGTAGTGATTACTGGTTGTTTTCCTTGGTATGCAAAATGTTAAAAATAGTCCTCTCAAGATTCCATTCCCTATTGCTTGGAATGTATGAACATGATGGACTATTCTGTGATTTTTATATGGTATGTGGTACAGATGACATTAACTTACAATATCCAGGTAGGTCCTTTATAATCATGTGAGATTTTAAAAGCAGAAAGATTTTTCTAGCTGATGGCTAAAGGAGAACACAGACAGATTTTAGGCAAGAAAAGGACTTGACAAACCCTTCGATCCTTTGAAGATGAAGTGAACCACATGAGAAGTAGGTGGCCATGAGGAGCTGAGACAGTCATCAAGAAAATGGGGACCTCATTTCTCCCACTGCAAGGAATTGGAATCTTAACTGAGCCTGGAAGCAAACTCTTTCATATCTCCCAGATAACAGTACACTTAAGACTCCATCTTGACTTTGGGCATTAGAGACCCTAAATGTAGAAGCAAACCAAGCCCACTAGGGCTTTTCTTTCGCAGAACTTTGAAATAATGACTGAATGCTGTTTTAAACTGCTATGTGGCAATTTCTAACACAGCAGTAGAACACTAGTCCATTCTCCCAATGTGGAGTCATCCCTTGCAGAATATTGAACCAGTGTTTCCACCCTGCCCACCATAACAGGAAATATGAAAATTGCCCAAGTAGCAGTAGCCACCTCATAAGGTTGCCAGTCTCCTTATGATACAGTCAAAAGTAATAAAAAGTCCTCCTCATAGCCTCCTCATTTTTGCCCCAAGACAATGAATAATTTGTCCCCCCTTTTGTTTCTTCCCTATATAAGCTTTGTATCTTGTCCACTGTGGTGGAGATGGTATAGACTCTGATCTGTTCTCTCCCTGGTGTTGGCCTCACTGAATAAATTCCTTTCCTTATTTACCAAGTTTTGTTTCTTTGTGGGTGACATGGACCTGATTTTGGGCCTCTAGAACAAGGAACTCTTCCCATTCCGGCATCAATCTTGTTTGTAACTGTTGTTTAAAGTTATTATTCCATGAGATATCACAACTAACCAATATCTTATCTGAAGTCCCATTTAGGGAAACGTGATATGAGACAGCTTTCCAGGTAGATCTCCTAGCTTTCCTTTCACCTAGATATGGTAAAATGAGTCAATACTGGCAAATAGAACATGAGTAGAAATGGCATATACCATGTTCAGCTCATACACCTGAAAGGAAGCTCTTCACTCACTGTCTTCTTGATGTGGTGATGGGAAAGCAATTAAGGCAACGTATCTTGGGTGTTGCAACAACATGGAAAGAAATGATTCTTTGTTGACCTCAGTGGATAAAGTTCCCTGGACCCCCAAATCATCTAACTATTTGTGAAGACAAATTGTTTATTTTTCCTAAGCCTCTATTTTTAGATCTCTGTTAGAGTAGTTTTAACAATATTCTTACACATACAGTAATTAACTAACCTGATTTTTTTTTCTTTTTTTAAAGAGATTTTTTTCTAAAGAGTGCTTGCGCTAACCAGAGAGAGAGACAGCGAGGAAGAAAGTGAGAAATCACTCTCTAGGGGGGATGATCACACCACAATCCCTTCTCCATTGTCCTCGAAGGATTTTGGGCATGCACACATATGCGCCCAGTGTGAGTTTTAAGCTGCCAGGTCCCAGACTCAAACTGCAGTCAATTATATGGGAGTTGATGAAGTAACCATTACGTCATCTGCTGGTTCCAACTAAACTGATCCTTTTTAAGGATCTGATTTATCACTTTTCTATTCAGAAGAAGTTTTAGATTTTTAAAAAATTTTTAAAAATCATTATTGGGATCAGCAGTTAATGTAATGGCTATGTCGCTGGACTCCCCTGTAGTCGACCGCTGTTCAAGCCCCAGACCCAGTGGCTTAAATTCACACCGGGCACGTGTGCATGCATGCCCAGGATCCCAAGAGGAGAATGGAGGAGAAGGGATTGCAGTGTGGCCACCCCTCTGGGGGGGGTAATTTCTCACTTTCTGTCTCTCTGTCTCTTTCTGTCTCTCTGGTGAGCACACGCACCCTATAAAAAAAAAAAAAAAAGAAAAAGAAAACTACATACACACAAAAAAAATCATTATTTATTTATTTTATTATTCTTCAGTTTGATCAGAGAGAGGCAGAGAGAGACAGAGAAGAGTGAGAAAGCAAGCCACCAAGCCGGGGACTCAAACCATCATTAGGCATATGGGAGTCCAGCACCTTAACCACCACACCACCTGTCTGTCTCAAAGTTTTCTTAGATTATTTACATATTGTTGTCTATATGTTGGAATTTTTAGGGTTGGCAAGAAGATTCATTCGAATCTACATGCTGACATGGGGAACATCTTTAGTAGGCATACATTTTGTTCTTTTCACAATTGAAAATAAGTTAATATGGTGTCTTGTGTTCATAATACATGATTATCTGATACACAAATATCTATTGAATGATCAGCACTGTTATTTGTTTTTTTTTTAAGAACTGAATCTGCAAAGACTAAAATGATAATACTAGGAGCTTATGGACCAGTGGAGAATTCGAACATGTAAACAAAAAACTATAACGGTTTCATGAAAGCAACCATAGACAATATGTAACAAATGACTGTTTCTAGCGAAATTTTATTCAGAAAAGCGGGTAGTGGGAGAACAGCAGTTAGTGTAATGGCTATGTCGCTGGACTCCCACGTAGTCGACCGCGGTTCGAGTCCCAGACCCAGTGGCTTAAACTCATGCCGGGCTCGTGTGCATGCGTGCCCAAGATCCTGAGAGGAGAATGGAGGAGAAGGGATTGTGGCGTGGCCATCCCCCCTGGGGGGGTGCTTTCTCGCTTTCTGTCTCTCTGTCTCTGTCTGTCTGTCTGGCGAGCGCATGCACCCTATAGCAAAAACCTCTCCAAAAATAAAAAAAAAAGAAAAGCAGGTAGTGGGCTTTAGTTTATTCCTTTACTTCCATAATGTTGGAAAGGATCTAAGACAACAAATGATTGTGTTGGGATTCTAAAATTATGGATAACATTTTTCTTTCTGTCTTTATCATTTTCTCTACCAAAGATCTTTAAAAAAGCAAAACTATAATTTTCCAAAGTCTTTGTTATGATAGAAAAATTGGGGAAAGAATATATCTGTAGAAGATTTATGCAGTATGGGGTCCACAGGTAGGTGACGTGGTGGTTAAGGCGCTGGACTCCCACATGGGTGACCACAGTTTGAATCTCAGACCTGACAGCTTGAAACTCATGTGTAGCATATGTACATATGTGCCTAAAATCTTGAGAAGAGAATGGAGGAGAAGGGATTGTGGCTTGGGCATCACCCCAGGAGGTGATTTCTCAACTTACCTCTTTCTGTCTCTTTCTCCAGTGAGCACATGTGCTCTATGACAAAAAAACCTAAAAGAAAAGAACAGAAAAAAAGAAAAGAAAAGAAAAGAAAAGATTTATATGGTGGGGATATTTCTTTGTCATATTTTGAGAATTATTCAGAGGATATACAAATATTAGAATTAACTTGATAACCTTTGGAAAAGAAATTTACATCAGAAAAATCAGAAGCAAATGCCAGGAGCCTTTCCTGAGAAATACCTTTACTATTATTGTATTTTATTTGCCATAGGTTTGCTGGAATGAGGCAGGAAGGTAAAAGGTCTGACACCTGACCCCAAAACAAAGGTTCTTTGAATTTCTTCTCCTGCACCCTTAGCTTAACTACAAACCTCTGCTAAAACCTTTAGTCATTTGGGTTTTCCTTGAGCTGTACTTTGTATGGTTCCCATATGCACATATGTATGTTAAAATAGAGCTGTATGCCTTTTCTCTCACTGATCTTCATATTTGTCAGTGATTTTTCAGCTAACATCAGAGGCAAGATCCATTGCTTCTACAATCAGCACACAATTATTATAAAACATAAGCTATATTGTACATATTGTATAGAAAAGAAAATCCTGAAAATGTCCCTTTTTAATTCCATGTTTCATCCCACATGCATTCTTTGAATGATTAGAATTGTGCATTATTATTATCATGTGATTGTGAGGAGACAAATATGTCACCCTGAAACACTATTTTGGCATATTTTGAGATAACTATTTAGAGGTTGACAGACACTACAACTTCAAATTAAAACAAAAAAATGACCTTTTGTGAAAGAAATTTACATCTATTTAATTCAGTAAAATAAGCAGCCAAGCTACTCCTTAGTCTCTGAGCATAGGAAGGACATTAGACGTCTGACATTTGGCCCAGAAAAAAAAAAAAAAAAAAAAAAAAAAAAAAAAAAAAAAAAAAAAAAAAAAAAAAAAAAAAAAAAGAACAAACAGAAAAATCTTTGCATCTTTGCATTTTTCACCCCTCACCTTTTCATAGTTAAACTCCAAGCCAGTACAGGCTGTAAAAATTTCAGTCGTCTGACACATCTCTGAGCCATGATTTTGTATAATCCCCATGTATATGTGTATACATTCAACCCGTATGCCTCTCCCTTTACTAATCTGCCTATTATTAGTGATTTTCAGCAAGTCTCAGAGGGAAAAATCCTTCTGCCACTACAAAATTTATCATTATGACTTAATATATATTAGAACACATCCCAAGTTGGTATATATTTTTTTCTTTTTAAAATTTATTTTATTAATTATTTAATTTTATTCATCATAATCATCATTATTATTTTAATTGAATGGGGAGGGGGGATTGAGAAAACAAGCCACCAGATCCAGGTCTCAAATAGTGGTCAGCCAATGTGGGAATCTAGTGCCTTAACCACCACGCCACCTGTCGGCCCCCACACCTATTTCTTTTTTTTTTTTTTTTTTTTTTTATTATTACATTTAGTCATTGCATCTCTTCACCGTGTACAACATGGTTTTTCCCAGCATGAATACAGTGCACATTAGTACATTATCATCAACAGACAACTTTTCATTTTTGTGTCTATTTTTATCTATCTTGTTACTTTTAATTCTTGTGTGTTATAAAACACATCCTATGGTAGTATAATTTTATCTGTTATTTTTAATTCTTGTGTATCATTTTCTTATTGTATATTTTCAAGGTGTCAACTTGATGATTTAATATGAGTGTATCTTGTGAAATGATCAGTACAATCAATCTAATTAATATGCCCACCACCTCATGGAAATATCTCGTGTGTGTGTATATGCATATGGTGAGACTTAAGGTCTACCCTCTTATTCATTTAGCATGAGTGAAACTTCATATGCCCTTACCAATATCTCCCTGTGTTCCCCTTCCCCTTGTCCCAGGCAACAACTATTCTATTCTCTGCTTCCATGACTTTGCCTATTTTAGATTCCATTTATATATGAGAGCACATATCGTAGTATTTGTTTTTGTATTCCTGGTTCATTTTACTTAGCATAATGTCCTCCAAGTTCACCCATGTAGTAGCAAATGGCAAAATTTCCTTCTTGTTTAAGGTAGAATATTTCATTGTGTGTGTGTGTGTGTGTGTGTGTATGTATGTGTGTGTGTGTGTGTGTGTGTGTATATATATATATATATATATATATATATATATATATATATATATATATTACATTTTCTTTATTCATTTGTATGTGGGCATTTCTATTGTTTCCATATCTTGGCTACTGTGAGGTAATACTGCAATGAAAATGGGAGTGCAATTATCTCTGAAATAGTGATGTTTTAAAAATTGTTTATTTCTTTCATGAGCCAGAGAGAGCAAAAGAGAGGGAGAGGAGAGAGAGAGAGAGAGAGAGAGAGAGCGAGCGAGCAGGGAGGTCTACAAACATGAACCTGGAACTTTTCCACATAGGTCAGCCTTGTAAAAGTGTTGCACCATAATCTGGCCACTGAAATAGTGATTTAATTTTCTTTGCTATTGCTATGATTTGAGTTTTGATTTTTTTGAGGAACATCCACACTGATACATAGTGTACCAGTGTTCCCACTCCTCTGCGTCCTTACCAATGCTTGTTACAATGTTATGCCGATTTTTGTATCTTGCAACTTTACTGATAACATTAGTTGTAAGGCTTTTCTTTTACATCTACTGAGATGACTATATTATTCATGTGGTTCATTTTGCTAATATAATGTATCACATTTATTGATTTGTGAATGTTGAACCATCCTTGCATCTAAGGGATAAATTATATTTGGTTGTGGTGTATGATCCTTTTAATGGGCTATTGAGTCCAGTTTAGTAGTATTTTGTTGAGAATTTTTGCAACTCATTCATCGAAGATATTACTCTGTAGTATTATTTTCTCATTTAGTTCTTCTCTGACTTTCTTACTATGGCAAAATGTGTTTAAAAATGTTCTCTCTTCTTCAATGTTTATAAAGAGTTTGTTAAATATTGGCATTTATCTTCTTTAAATGTTTCATAGAATTCACCAGTAAAGCGTTCTGATCCTAGACTTTTGATTCTTGGAAGGTTTTAAGTTAGTGATTCAATCTCCTTACTCACTATTGGTCTATTCAGATTTTCTCTTTTCATGTTTCAACTTTGGTAGGTTGCATTTTTTTAGAAATATTTATTCTAGACTATCCAATTTGTTGGCATGTAATTACACATAGTATTCTCTTATGAGCCTTTGTACTTCTGTTATATTAATTGTGATGTCGCCTCCACATATAATTTTATTCTCTTAAGTGTTTTTAATTTTTTTTCTTAAACAATCAAGGAAAAGTTTTATTAATTTTGTTTATCTTTTTAAAAACTTGGGGACCAGTAGTTAACATAATGGCTATGTCACTGGACTCCCACGTAGTCGACCGTGGTTCACATCCCGGACCCAGTGGCTTAAAAATCACGCCAGGTGCGTGTGCGTGCATGCCCAAGATCCCGAGAGGAGAATGGAGGAGAAGGGATTGCAGCATGGCCATCCCCCCTGGGGGGTGATTCCTCGCTTTCTCTATGTCTCTCTCTGTCTGTCTGGCAAGCGCACGTGCCCTATGGCAAAAAAAAAAAAAAAAAAAAAAAACTCTCCAAAAAAGAAAAAAAAAACTTCAGCGTGGCTTATATTTTATGTTGTTTTTCTAGCCTCTACTTCATTTCTTTCTTATATGACCTTTGTTATTGTTTCCCTTATGCTTCACTCCAAGATTAATTTATACTATTTGGATCATCTCCTCCATGATCTGAGTGGGATGAGGCTAAAGTGGGTCTCCTGGGTGATGAACCAGGAGGCTAGGGGTGTGGATCTAAGTGCTCATTCTGCTATTTATCCTGTGGGAGAAATCCTGGACTGAGGGTGTCTTTCTTGGAACTGAGATATGCTACTTGGGGCAGTGTTGAGACATGGAAAGTGAAACTGCTCTTCATGCTCTCTTCAATGTGTTCCTTCTCAGATTTTGGCTTGACTGGGATGCCTGAATCTACTGAATTCTCAAGTTCCTATAGAGTTATTTATTCTCATTTGTAGATGGTTGTCAAAATTGATGTTTCTTTGGGAGTATAAGGGCTGGATTCTCCTATTTCACCATCTTGCTGATGTAATTCTTGTATTATTTTTACCAGTGACAACATTCAATACTATGAATAAAATGTAATTTATTGAAATATTCTTCCACTGAGGGCCAATTAGGCTAAGGTTTTTTGTTTTGTTTTGTTTTGTTTTCTTTTTTTCCCTAATTGCTTACTCATTCAAGCAATTGGAAAACTCATGTCCTCAAACATAAATATTTGGACAGTTGTATGGATATTTCTAAAGGATAAAGACATCAGAGTAATAATTTGCTAGGTTACCAAGTGTGAGCATGCAAAATTTTGATAGATATTGATACATCTTATTTTTAATGACTGAATTAATTTAGTATCACAGTGTTTGAGATTTCTTTTTCACAACAGGCCATGGAATTTTTTTTGTGTTTGTACGTGTGTGAATTAAAAACAAAACAAAACAAAAGACAACCTCTATCTCCTATAAAAAGAGAAAAGAAGAAATACCCTTGAAAAGATCCCCATGACACAATCATCCCCTAAGCCCTGTAGCTAGCTAGGATCTTGGGCATAGCCTTGGGGATTCCCCACATGTTGAGGTAGACCTGGGATGTGAACTCCAAGCTTTTCCACATTGTCTTCAACATTTGCAGCACACCCCGCCTGTGCCATGTATTATGGCTCGGATTACCATTTGTCCCCCAGAGTTTCATATTTTGGGATTTGCTGCTAGGAGGAGGTGAGAGCTATTGGCAGTGATTGATTCATGGTGACAACATCATGGAAGCAACACTCTTATGAATACATTAATAACTTCCCAAGAGAACCAGTAAGTTTTAGATATCATAAGAAAAGGTTAGTTCTAATGAGAGCTGGTTGCTATACAAGAGCAGAAGAGAGAAAAAGAGCAAGTTATTGGCTCTCTTGGCACCTATCTACCACCTCTGTACTTCCATCAGCCATGCTGTAGAGCTATGTCTTCGAACTTCCCAGCTTCCAGAATAGTGAGTTGTAAATAAGCCTCTATTTTCTATATAAAATCACCAAAGATCAGATATTTCAGTTAACAATGCAAAAGCAGACTAAGATACCCTGCACATGTGAGTACTTTATTTCTTTTAGGGTAGGAGAGATGTAAGCTTGTGTATAGGCTGATAAGGACTGAAAAATGGAGGGTATAAGATAGAGGTGGTTATTTATGGAAAAAGAACCAAAGAGTCAAAGGAGATAAGAACAAGTGAAAAACATATGGAACACATCTCAGACAGCAGAAAATGATTAATTAAAAAGTAGGCTGGGACCTAGCCAAAGTCCATATTAACCTCTATATTTTCTCCATTAATATCATCAAAATCAGTCCCTTGATTTCTATTCCCCCTGCCACTGTCTTTGTCTTACACAAGACCTTCATCATAAACCACTTGCTGCAAAAGCATGGTAAACATGCTGCTTTTTTTAAATGCATTTTCTATAATATTTTCAAGAATAAGTTTTCTAAAACTCAACTCTAGTTATATCACACATATGCTTAAAAACTATGAAGGAGAGGCATTGTATGTCCCCACTTAATATATACCGAGTGTCTGCTCTCTCTCTCTCTCTCTCTCTCTCTCTCTCTCTCTCTCTCTCTCTCTCTATATATATATATATATATATATATATATATATATATATATATATTTGAAACCATACTGCTTCTGTTGTTATAGAGTTATAAAATTATACAAAATTATAAGACATATTTTGAACATTATCTTTAAAATTCAGTATTTTGAAATTTTGAAAGTTGTTTGTAAACTGTCAAGAATTATGGAGTATGGGCTAAAATTTTTTGCTATGTAAAGTAAATGTTTGTGGAAAACTGCAAAAATAAATAAATGAAAGAAAATAAAAATAAAAAAAGATTTTCATTATCAAGTGATTGTCTGTTCTTCTATGATCACATGCATTTTTAAATTTATACATTTTACATATTTTTAAATGTATGTTCTGAAGGCCGACACAGATCTACTGAATCAGAGTCACAGCAGCTATGAATTTGGTACTACCAGAATACAGAATATATTTTAACTCCTTAGAATAATATATGTGACTTTCTTGTTCCCTGTCAGTCCCTCCAGATACATACACATGATCTCATGCAAACATACACAGACACTCATACATCTGCCAAAACGTGCATGCATATATGTCAATTAATTCCCAGCTTAGAAAGCTTAGAATTTTAACATGTTACCAACTCACTCTATGCCTTATTTTCTCATCTGAATTATACCGCTGACATAATATTTTGTGTAACAAACAAGATAATTCAATTAAATATTTAGAAGAGTGCTTGACTCAAAATATGTTTGGAATTATCATTGATAATATGTATTAAATATTAAATTAAATATTTATAGGGATATCTGTTCCATACTTGCCAATTCTAGTTTCCAAATTGAAACAATAATTAGTGGTTGCCATGAAATTAATAATAGGTTTTGCAAACATTTTGATTTGGAAAGCCCAAACTTTCAAATTTCAAACAGAATCTCATATTAGATACTTTGGTATGTTTTCTGAAATGGAAAAGGTTATAGTCATACACTTTGCTTTATAGCAAGATGTTAGCTAATTTCTAATCAACTTCTTAATTATGAAATATGCTAGGAACATTCTCATTACAAGACTGACTTTTCTCTGTTACCTGGCTTTCTGCCATCACCCCCCGCAAGCAAATTAGAAGGGAAAGAAGAGAGGGAAGAAACTGATGGACTTCACATGTTGTGTGTGGGGTGTTGTCCAAATATATCTCCTTACTTTGTTCTTGTAAACTACAAAGACATTGAAATATTGGGAAATTTTCTTCTCATACAGTGAGATGGAGCTAGAAGACTACAGAATGTTTTCTACATTTCAAGGTACCATGTAGAAGTGAAGGAAGGAATTTCTTCCTTTTCTATTTTCCTCTTACCTTCATGCTATACAATTTCTCCCACACAAGAACTCTCTGAGTACCTGATGTTATTCTTAAATTCTTTTTCTTTTAGTTTTTGCTACAGGGTGTGTGCACTTGCCAGAAAGATCAAAAAGAGAGAGAGGGAAAGTAAGAAATCAACACCCCCCCCCCCCATGAGGGATGGTCATTCCACAATCCCTTCTCTTCCAGTCTCCTCCCACACTCTCCTTCCACTTTGTCTCTAATGTCCATAACAATTTTTAATACTTTTATATCTTCTAGTCTTTCAGTCTCTACCATAAGTGTGCGGACAGTCGGTATATGTTAAGTGGAGCCATACAATGTCGCTCATTTATAGCCTGACTTGCTTCACTCAGCAACAAATCTTCCATATTTGTCCACTTTCTGTCAATTTCCAGGGCTTTGCTTTTTATGGCTTAGTAGTATTCCATGGAGTATAATGTGCCACACTTTCTCAGTCCATTCTTCTGTTTGTGGACGTTTGGATTGGTTCCATGCCTTAGCAATTGTGAATAATGCTGCAATAAATATAGTTGTGCAAGCACTTTTCTGAGTATTCTCCTGTCCTTTGGGTAGATATGCAGGAGTGGAATTGCTGGATCATATGGTAGTTCTATTTGAAGGTCTTTGAGCAACCACCATATTGTTCTCCACAGTGGCTAGACCAATTTACATTCCCACTAACAGTGTAGGAGTATTTCCCTTTCACCACATCCCCTCCAGCACTTACCAGTTTTTTTCTTTTTTAATCTTTGCCATTCTGACAAGGGTTAGTTAGTATCTCATTGTGTGATTTTGATCTGCATCTCCCTTATGATGAGGAATGTTGAGAATTTCTTCATATGCTTTTTTGGCTGTTCGTATGTCTTCCTTAGAGAGTTGTTTATTCAGATCTCTTTACATTTAGATTGTAAAGAGATCTTACCCAACATGATATACACCTCAGTCCAGCCCATCTTTAAATTGGGTTAATCTACACAAATAACTTATTAATAACTGAGAATAAAGATGTCTAATAAAAACTCATAGAAAAAGAATTAGCTCATTAAGAACATGCTTTGATTATATACTCTTTTTCCACAACATGGGCCATTTTGAGGTGTGTTGTTTATTTTGTGAATGCTTGAAAATTTATATATGTTTATTTATTTAAAATAGAGAATATATATAAATTTATTTATTTATATACATTTAAAATATATATATATGTGTATGTGTGTGTGTGTGTATATATATATATATATATATATATATATATATATATTCTTATCTTCTAGTTTAATGCCATTGTTATTGGAAAAAAATACTTTCTATGATTTTGTTTCTTTTAAATGTACTGATAGCTAATTTACATTCAATCTATCTGTTTATATTGGTGAATGTTCTATGTGTACTTGAAAAGAATATTTATGCTGTTCTTGTTGAGCAAATTGTCCCATAAATGTTGATTAAGTCATTTCACATTGTTATTTAACTCTTCTTAAGTCCCATTGATTTTCTATGTGTTCTATCAATTATTTAGAGAAAATAACATACAACTGTACTTGTAGATTTGTTTATTCCTCCTTTTCTATGGACAGTTTTTGCTTCATATATCATTGATTTATGTATTAGTTTTATGGCCAATTACAATTCTTATGACATATTTAAAATGTTCTGACAATTAATAATTGGATATTATTATGGGTGCAATGTGATGTCCGATATAGGTATATATTTGAGAAATAATAAATCAAAATGATTAACATATCAATCACCTTATCTACGTATCTTCTTTGGTATTGAGAACTTCCATGAAATTTTGAAAAATACATTAACCATTAACCATACATTAACTATGCTGTGCGATAGATCACTAAAATTTATTCCCCAGGTCTAACTGAAACTCTGTGCCCTTTGACTAAGATCTCTCTTTTCCTCATTTCCTGGCCCCCTGCCTACCTGCCACCCCACTGCCACCCATCTCAGCTTCTGGTAACCATCATTCTATAGTACTTTCTATTTCTATGAGTTCCACTTTTTTAGGTCCATATGTAAATGAAACAATGAGATATTTGTCTTTCTGCACCTGGCTAATTTTATTTATTTATTTGTTTGTTTGTTTGTTTTTGAGAGATTTTTGCTATAGGGCACATGGCTTGCCAGAGACACAGACAGACAGAAAGTGAGAAATCACCCAGAGAGACAGAGAGAGAGAGAGAGAGATAGAAAGTGAGATATCATCCCCCAGGGATGGTATCTTTTCTCCTCCATTCTCCTCTAGGAATTTTGGACATGCATGCACGTGTATCCAGTGTGTCTTAAGCTACCAGGTCCAGAACTCGAACCACAGTCAGCTAAATGGGAGTCCAGTGACATAAGCATTACACCATCACTGGTCCCTAGTTTTACTTATTATAAAGTCCTCAGGATATTCCATGTTGTCATGAATGACAGATTTTCCTTCTTGTTTAAGGTTGAATTGCATTCTGATGTGTATATACCACATTTTCTTTATCCATCCATCCATTGATAGACAAGTAGCTTCCATATCTTAGCTGTTGTGAATAAGAATGCAATGAATTCAATACAAATTTGAGAACTGTTTCCATTTCTATGAAATACATTATTTGAATTTTGATAGGAGTGACATTAAATCTATAGATTGCTTTGGGTAATTTTTTAATGCAATTTTAAATGGGATTGTTTTTATTTGCTTTTAATATAGTTCACTGTTAGTGTGTAAAAATGTTACTTTCATATTTTGATTCTGTACCCTGCAACTTTACTGAATTATGTCATCAATCCTAACAGTTTTTTAGTAGTACCTAGGATTTTTCACATGTAAGAGCATGTCATCAACAGACAATGTCACTTTTCTGTTTGGATGCCTTCTGCTTCTTTTTCTTACAAAATTTTCTGGCTAGGACTCCAAAACTATATTGAATAGAAGTGGTGAAACTAGACATTTTTCATTTGTTCCTGAACTTAGAGGAAAATCTTTCATATTTTCACCATTGAGTATGCTGTTATTTAGGATGGTCATATATGACTTTTATGTCATGGAGATATAATCTTACCATAACTACTTTGCTTAGTTTTTTGTTTGTTTAATTATGGAAGGATGTTGAATCTTGTCGAATGCTTTTTCTCCTTTTTATAACTTCATCTGAAGTGATCTTATGGTTTTGTCTTTCATTTTGTTAATATAGTATATCGTAATTACATATTTCTGTTTTGATCATTGTTATTTCCTTCTTTCTGAAAAGTTTGTGCTTACTAAATTCTTTTTTTTTTTAATTTTATTTATTCATTCATTTTAATTTAATTTGACCAGAGAGAGACAGAGAGAGAGAGGGAAAGTGAGAAAGCAGCCACCAGGCCCAGGACTTGAACCGTGGTCGACCGTGTGGGAGTGTCCAGCACCTTAACCACCACGCCACCTGCTGGCCCCACTATATTCTTTCTATAGTACTTTGAGGTGTAATGTTAGGTTGTTATTTGAAATCTTTCTTCTGGTTTGATGCAGGCATAGAATGATATAAAATTTCTTCTATGGATTGCTTATGCCATATCCCATAAGTTTTGATATATTGTGTTTTCATTTCAATTTATCTCAAGACAGTTCTTAAAATTTAATTTTATTTCCTCATTTATTTATGTTTATTGTGTTTGTAACTTATTACTGATTCAACCTTGTAATTTGTTATTGGTCTATTCAGGGTTTCTGTTTCTCCCTGGCTCAATGTTGGTAAATTATATGTGTCCAGAAATTTGTCCATCTTTTCTCAGATTTTTTACCTTGTTGGAGTATTGTCACTTACAGTACATCTTAATTATCTTTTGTATTTCTGTGATATCTGTTGTGAAGTCCCCTTTTGCACTTCTGATTTTATTCATTTGAGTCTTTTTCTGCCGTTGTTAATTGCCAGAGAGCACATGCACTCATCAGAGAGAGAGAAAAAGTGGAAGAAAGCACCCTCCTATGGGGTGCGGTTATGCTGCAAACCTTTTTCCTCCATTTCGTCAACTTGTTGGGATTTGGAACATGCAGATCCGTATGTCTGACATGTTTTTCAATCATCCAGGGCCAAAAGTCAACCTGCAATAATAAGACATGTGGAATGCAGGTCTTTTAAACACTAGGCCTTGAGACCACTCAAATTTTATTCTTAATTTCTTCAGTAGTTTTGAAATTGTTCAAGAGTATGTTGCTTAGTGTTCATGTATTTGTGTATTTTGAAAGTTCTTTTTTGTTGTTGATTTTAATTCCACTGTGGATAGAGAAGATGCTAGATATGATTACTGTTCTTTTAAATTAGTAGAGAATTGTTTTATGCCTTATCATGTGATCAGTCTTAAAAAACGTTTCATGTGTAGCTGAAAAAATATATATATTCTATGTTTCTTGGGTGAAATGTTGTATAAATGTGTTGGGTCAATTTGGTCTATGGTAACAGTTTGCCTATCCAATGGCAGTAGAGTGTTGAAATCTCTGACAATTAATGTGTTAGAGTCTATTTGTCTTTTTAGGTATAGCAGTTTTTGTTTCATGTGTTCAAGTGCTCTGATGGCTGCATAAATATTTATAATTGTTATATCTTCTTAGTGAATTGATCCCTTTACTATACACACACACACACACACACACACACACACACATATATATATGTAAAATGCTGCTGTTTGTCTCTTTTTATATATCTTCACTTGAAGTTTATTTTGTCTAATATTAGGATAATTAATTTTACTTTTTTATTTGTTTTGTTCCTATTTGCATAAAATGCCTTTTTCCCACCATTTCTCAATTTATGTCTTTAACAATGAAGTATATTTGTTTTAAGCAGCATGTTAAAGGCTCCTGTTTTTATTCATCTAGCCAGTCTATATCTTTTGTTTGACTACTTGAATCCATTCACATTCAATGATACCTATATGCACAGATTTATTCTTGGCATTTTGTTGGTTGATTCCTGGTTGTTTTGTTGTCTTATTTTTTTTTCTGTTATCATTTATCTTTGCTGTTTGCAAGTTTTCCATATTTATAAGGATTGAACCATTGCTTTCTTTTACGTGTAGTTGTTCTTGTGAGTTTTGTACCTTCATGTGTTTACATGATGATATGTATCTTCTTTTCTTTTCCAGATACTGTATTCCTTTGAGAATTTATTGAAGAGTTGGTCTAGTATTAGTAAACTCCTTCGGATTTTGTTTGTTTGGATAAGATTGTATTTCTCCTTCCAGTTTGAGAGTTTTAATCAGTATGGTCTTTATTGCTGGAAAGGTTTTCCTTTCAGAATTTCAAGTGTGTCATCTCTTTCTCTTCTGACCTATTAGGTTGCTCCTTAATAAGTCTGAGTTTTGTCTGATGGGGCATCCCTTATTAGTAACTTGAAGCTTATTTTTAGTTATACTTAGAATTTTATCTTTATCTTTGATATTTGATATTTTGACTATAATGTCCCTTGGAGAAGATGTTCTTAACATTGCATTTATTTTGGGAGAGGGGTATTTTTAATTTCCTGGTTGTGACTGTCTGTATCACTCTTTAGATTTGGGAAATTTTCAGCTAATATTTCATAAAGTAGATATTTCATGTCTTCTCTTATCTGGTTTACTTAGTCTTTTCTGTGGGAGTTGGAGAAGCGTCCTCACACATTCTGTTCCTGGTAACAGTCCTTCTACTGTGTTGGTCTGTCTATGTTCTGGAGTGTATGCTGTTGCACTGGTTTGGGTGCTGGTGTCATGTCCCTATTGCTCAGTCAAGCTGGAGTGGTCACTGCAGGCCTCGTGAGATTTCCTGTGGCTTCTCAGGGATGTGAAGACCTGTAGGCCATGTGACCTTGGTGCACATTTTGCTTCAGCAGTTCTTCTCATATTCAAATGGTGTTGTTCTGTAGTTGCTTGGGTCCTGAGTATTGGGAGTAAATAGGAGTAGCTTCTTCCCTGGAGTTACTCAACTCTGTGGACCTCAGGAACTTCCCTTCACTGAGTCTGTGGCCATGTGGATTGCTGGACATCCAGACAGCTAGGAATGCCATCCACCAAAGGATCAGATGATTTCATGATTTTCTATAGTGATATGCTTGAATTCTTCCTTTTTTCCTGTTGCCTATCTACTAACAGTTTCTCTTTGTTTTCTTTTGCAGATGCTGTTGCTTTTATGCCTGATTTACACAGTTTCCAAAAGGGGGACTAAAACCTTTCCTAAGTTCTTTTTTAAATGAGTTTCATTTCTCTGGTTGTCTTTAAGGGTTTGGTTTATCACTATCATTTGTTTCCAGCAGTTTAAATTTTATGTGCCTTCATTTGGATTTCTTTGTTTTAATCTTGCTTTACTTTTACTGTGGTTTTTAGATCCATGCTTTCACAGTTTTTATCAAATGTTAATAATCTTCTTCAAATATTATTTGTATTTCCTCTTCTCCATTTCTTCTGCTATCCCAATTGCACTTGTATTAGAGCGGTTGATGTTTGAAGATCACTGTAATTTGTTCATTCTTTCATTTCTTTTTCTCTTTGTGCCTCATTTCTATTAGGTTCTATAGCTATGTTATCAAATTCACTTTATTTCTGCTGTGTCTAAACCACTCTTAACATCTAATTCAGTAAAATTTGTATATTCTATATCATAAGATTTTTTCTCCATTTATAGAAGTTCCACTTGGTTCTTTTTGTTGTTTATTCTATTTTCTTCTTCATTACTCTGTGTCTTACAGAAAATAATGGAGCATATTAATTATGTTTGCATTGGCTATTTTAAAGATCTGGTATACTATCCATAGCATTTCTGTCATTTCTGTGTCTGTTTCTATTGAGCTTTTTTCCCGCTTACATGTCACATTTTTCTTCTCATGTCTAATTATTATATGTTAGATAATGGACATTTTTAACTTTATATTTCTGAGTTAGTACTTGTTGCATTAGTTTTAAAAGTGTTGGATTATTTTCTGGTAGGCAGTTAAGTTTTGTGAAGGTAAGTTTGAGCTGTTTAAGTATCATTTTTAAGCTTTACAAGGGAAGACCCAGAGTAGCTGATGATATAGGTTTCATTTATTTTTAAAAGTAAGGTGTGATCTTTGTAAGATTTCTAGTGAATGGCTTCTTAATTCATTCTAAAGACTGGGATTTTTTTTCAGGTCATAAGTTTATTTACAAACATATTCAGTATACTATGAGTTTAAGAGTTTGATCCATTTTCCAGAGATTGTGACTGCACCTCTTAAAATGTTCTTCATATCTATTAAATGAATGAATTAAAATATCCTTATTTCTTAAGTAGTTGGTGTCTTACTATAAAGAAAGGTGCAGCAAATCCAGATCCAAAGTACAAAGCCATCATAACGAGAAATCGCCACTGGCTTTCCACTGCAAATGGCAGATTCTTCCCTGGGCCCTCCTCATAGTGGCTCCTACCGTCCACGGAAGTCGTGAACCTCTGGATGCTCTGTCCCAGCGTGGCGCTGCTGGAAGCCCTGCGAGACGCGTAGAGTCCGAAGATAGGAGAAATGACTGCACTGCAACAACATCTTCCTTTCTCATGACTAAGACTGGGATTTTTAAAAAATAATTATAATTGACATATATTTATGCCATAGGGCAGGCGCCACCAGGCCCCGAATTGACATATATTTGTGGAACACAATGTGTTTTCTTTTTTCTTCTTTTTCTTTTCTTTTTAAATTTGCTACAGGGCACATTTGCTTACTGGAGAAAGAGAGAGAGAGAGGGAGAGAGAGAGAGAGGGAGAGAGAGAGAGAGAGAGAGAGAGAGAGAGAGAGAGAGAGAAGAGTGAGAAAGTATCCCCCCATGCCACAATTCCTTCTCCATTCTCCTGGAATTTTGAGCATGCACTTGCATGCACCCACTGTGTCTCTCAGGTCAAGAACCTGAACCACACAATTGGCCATGTGGATAAGCCACACATTGGCCAGCTTCCTTAACCACCACACCACTGATTGGCTTCAGTGTGGTTTTTTAATACATAATTATGAAAGTTCATGGAAATGTATATCATGAAAAAATTATGCACTGATTTTAAATATTTTTGTACCTAAATAAACTAGTATATTACTTCCATTTTTTTTTCACAAAATTTCTAAAGACCCTGCATACAAGTTATCAAATAAGGACACTAAACATATCTACTTTCTCACAAATTTATCATTAACTTTAGTCGTGAAGGTTCAAAATCTTCTCTTCTAGCTATTTTTAAGTATACTGTATTATAGTACTGTAGAGCTTATTCCTGTTATTTGCTTGCACTCTTGTATCCAATGACCCATTGTCTTTATATTCCCTACCCACTGCCTTTCCCAGCTTCTTGAGTCTACTGTTTTACTCTCCATTTCTAGGCTTAAATCTGAGATTGACTCTTTCAGTTTCTACTAATGAGTAAAAATATATGATATTTGTCTTCAGTGATTGGCTTATTTTACTTATTTTCCTCCAGCTTCATCCAGGTTGCCACAAGTGACAGTAAGTTATCCTTTTTTAAGGCCAAATAATATTCCTGTGTGTGTGTGTGTGTGTGTGTGTGTGTGAATGTGTGTATATCACAGTTTTGCTAAATGTCAAATATCTGATAGCTAAATTTTAATTTATTCCGAAGATTGAATTTAAAATATATCTGTTTATGAACATGAACTTTAGTTTGATTTTTTTTGTTGTTGTTGTTCAGTTTTGCTATGGGGTATGTGTCCATGCTACAGAGACAGAGTGAGAGAGATAAGGAACTTGAGAAATCATCCCCTGGGGGGATGGCCATGCCCACAATCCCTTCTCCTCCATTCTCCTCTCTAGAATTTAGGTATGCAAGCACATGTGCCTGGCATGATTTTCAAGTTGCCAGGTCTGGGACTTGAACCATACAGTAAACACATGAAATTCAGTTGCCTTAATTACCATACCACCCGCTGGACCAATTCCAGTCTGACTTTTTAAACTGCATTTCTGCAAGGATTTTTCCTAATATATTAATATGCATATCTCAAGCTGAATAAAATTATTATATTGCATCATTATACTAAAGTGAAGCACAAGATGTTAACCTGCTTTTGAATATATGAAGTTAAGTATCATTCTTTCCAAATTAGAATTACCTAGTCATTCATTCAGTAAAAGCTGATTGATCCTGGCATTGTTCTAGTTGCTGATAATATACTTATAGGATATTTTATAATAATTTAATCAGTAACATAAAAAATTTTATCTGAATATCTTAGCCATTTCTCATGGAATCAAAAGCAAATAAGAGTATATATTTATCTAAGGTGTGAACCAGAACTGAATTATCTTTCTATCCCCTAATACAATTAACTCACTCACTAACAGGATCTCAGTTAATATTCAATTTAATTGAAAAGAAGGTAAAGAAAGAGTTTGACTTTTTGTGTGTATTTTTTTTTTTTTTTTTTGAGAGGTTTTTTGCTATAGGGCGCGTGCGCTCGCCAGACAGACAGAGAGAGACATAGAGACAGAAAGCGAGAAATCACCCCCC
The DNA here is from genome assembly GCA_026018925.1 of Tupaia tana. Lineage (NCBI taxonomy): Eukaryota > Metazoa > Chordata > Mammalia > Scandentia > Tupaiidae > Tupaia > Tupaia tana. Next base: position 112,968,031 of record JAKSZU010000004.1, on the reverse strand, counting down.
AGGGGGGATGGTCACGCCGCAATCCCTTCTCCTCCATTCTCCTCTCGGGATCTTGGGCACGCACGCACACGCGCCCGGCGTGAGTTGTAAGCCACCGGGTCCGAGACGCGAACCGCGGTCGACTACGTGGGAGTCCAGCGACATAGCCATTACGCTAACTGCTGGTTCCCAGTATTTTTTGTCTATATTTCTTTCACTTACCAAGAAAACCAAAAAGGCTTTCTTTTTCTCTTTCAAAATTAGTAGTCTTTTTTTTAAATGATAGGTGTGACAAATTATATCTGACTTTCCTTAAGTGACCATTTTACTTAAATAGTAAAATTATATCAAGAAAGAAGGTTGCTTAAGAATATTTGAGATTTTCTTTTTTACTATATTTAAATTCTATATTTTCTATTCCGTATGCTGCATTTCTAAAGTCATACTCTTTTTCTCATGATAGTGCCATTGTGCACATTTTCTTGGTTAGTCTGGTTGCAGAACTGCATGGTTACTTCGCTCACTTCTAAATTGTAATTTACTGTTTGTGAGCGATTGTCAGTGTAGTAAATGCAATTTGCTCTGATTGGTTGCAAGAATTAGACCATAAAAAGAATTAGGAATTAATCTCGGAATACACAGACTGATCTTACTCCAGTGTAACTGCAGGCATTTATTAACTGAAAATTCAGCCTTCTTCCACAATATAGCTGGATTAGAAAAGATTGAGTGGTGAGTAAGACTGACTCTTTTCAGAACGGTAAATAACATTTAGATGTACTACGAAATCTTTACGGTACAATGATATTTGACTGACAAACCAAATAAGAGAATATTTTTCTGTCCGTGGACTAATAATACTCTGATTCTTTAAATAATGGATGCTAATCTGGTATCAGCCATTGTGTCATTTTAATGGTAGCAAGTTATTATTGAAAATAAACAGGGAAGTACCCAAATACATACTTTGTCATCATAGTCACAATGTTTTTTAGAGATTAGAAGGAGACATCTACTTCAAATCCCAATTTACATTCAAAGTATCTGATGTTTGGAGATTAAGAAATTTATCCAAAGTAATATTTAAGCTATCAGAACTTTTGATTTACAGTCCAGGATTTTGCCATCCATCTGAGCGGAGTGTTTTCTTTGCCTTTAGCTAGTCAAAAGACATCAAAATCACAATCTCTTTCAAGCCTTCAGAAAAGGTTGTCTGTGATTAGCCTGCTGTGCTGGGTGAGAAACAGCTGCTCAAACAGGAGTTTACACTTCATTGGCAGCTTCCCATGGGAATACAAAGTAGAGCAGAGGGAAGAAAGAAGCAGAAAGGATAAAGGATTGATCAAAGTAGAACCACTAATACTATTAGAGAGAAAGGGATACATGAAAATTATGACAAACATTTCAGATTGATCGGTGAAGCAGGATAAGAGGACTGATTGAGGCTAAAAGAAAATAGATTTAGAGTTTTTGAAGAAAGAATACACTGATGGAGATAGAAAAAGTATATCCACTTCTAATTAAAGAAATTCAGATATATTCTGACTTGTTTTACAGTGTGATTTTTATTTCTCATAATTTTGTGATTCCAAGGGAAGAAGACTTTTACGACAAATTCAGGATTCAAAAAGTTACTACTAATTAAGAAAAATATTTTAAACTGACTGTTAGTGGAGAAAATTTTTGGTCCCTTTGCTTGATTTGCTTTTTTCTAATTTTGGCTTAAATTAATGAAAATCGTTGAATGTATTGTTTTTTAAAAGTACAAATTCAATGTTTCCCAGCCATTGATTCACAAACCAAAGAAGCAATGTGTGCTTCTAATTTATATTCCTGTCAACCACAGGATCAAGTAATAGAAATAAAGAAATCTCTGATACAAAATCTGTTTCTAAATATTGTTCTAAATTGTTCATAAATTGCAAAGAGATGAGGAAGGAGATTCAAATATTCAGAACACACTTACAAACCAGGAATTAATATATAATTCAATCAAATATTTAAAATTTCAAACTCTTTAATTTTAAAATAAAAATACATAGGCAAGCAAGAGTAATGTGGGCCAACCCCGCAGTGCAGTAGTTGGTGGAGCTGGATTCCACATGGCCAACTGTTTGAGTCCTGTCCTGGGTGGCTTGAAAGGCATGGTGGGCATGTCTGCATGCATACCGGAAATCCTGAGGAATGGGGAAGGAGGGATTGTGATGTGACTGTGCCCCATTGGGGGGTACTTTCTCTCTCTGTTAAGTACAAACTTTCTGTGGTAATTTTTCAATTTCTTTATTAAAAAAAAGTATAGAGAGCAGTAGGTGGCATGATGGTTAAGGCACTGAATCTCCACATGGACAACTGCAGTTGGAGTCTTGGACCTGGTGGCTTGAAAAATCACACCTGGTGGCTTGAAAAATCACCCTTGGTGGCTTGAAATATCACACCCGTTGGCTTGAAAAATCTGATGAGCCTGCCCAGAATCCCGAGAGGAAAATGGAAGGGAAGCGATTTCGGCATGACCATTTCCCCTGGGGAAGGTGATTTCTCATTTTTCCTCTCTGTCTCTGTTTCTCTCCAGCAAGTGCACTCAGCTTATGGAAAAGAAAAACAGAGAGGGTATAGTAATAACATCAAAAGAAAGCACTAATCTCTTTGGAATAGTCAATCCTATTTAATGTGATATAATGGAGAAGAATATTTACTTGTCTTTACAAAGAACGGTTAGCAAATTTGAAGTAACAAAAAGTAAATTTAAAATAGTCATTTTTTTTTAGAGGTTTTTGCTACAGGGCTTGTGCACTCACCAGACAGAGAGAGAGGGACAGAGAGATAGAAAGTGAGAAATCACCTCCCAGGGGGGATGGCCACGCCACAATCCCTTCTCCTCCATTCTCCTCTCGGGATCTTGGGCACACACACATGCACACGCGCCCAGCATGAGTTTAAGCCACCGGGTCCGGGACATGAACTGCAGCCGACTACGTGGGAGTCCAGCGACATAGCCATTATGCTAATTACTGGTCCCTAAAATAGTCATTTTTAACAGAAATTTTTTTGTACTCACTGGAGGGAGATCAAAGGACACAGAGACAGATTCCCCAGGGTGGATGGCCATGCCATAATCCCTTTTCTTACATTCTCCTCTTAAGATTTTGAACATGCATGCACATGTGCCCAGCTTGATTTTCAAGCCTCTGGGTCTGAAACTTGAACTGTGGTTGGCCATGTGGTTGTCTGGTGCCTTAACCACCACACAACCTGCCAGCCCCATTAGAAGACTTTAAATATCTATTATACTCCCTAGTATTCCAAAAGGACAGCAAATGCAACTTAGTTATTTCTTGGTAATTCTGGATAAACATTAAGAGCATTACTTATCTGGGAGCCAACAGTTGGCATAATGGCTATGTCGCTGGACTCCCACGTAGCCAACCGTGGTTCAAGTCCTGGACCCGGTGGCTTAAAACTCACACCGGGCACGTGTGCGTGCGTGCCCAAGATCCCGAGAGGAGAATGGAGGAGAAGGGATTGCGGCGTGGCCATCCCCCCTGGGGGATGATTTCTCGCTTTCTATCTCTCTGTCTCTCTCTGTCTGTCTGGCAAGTGCACGCGCCCTATAGCGAAAACCTCTCAAAAAAAAAAAAGCATTACTTATCTGTATAAAAGTAAAGTTCATAATTGATTTTAGTTCTTACTTTTCCTACTGCCATTAAAAAGCTACCTTTAACAATTTCTTTTGGTTTCTCCCCCTGTTGTTACTTACGATCTTCTCAGAGTTAGGAAATCAGATAACTAATTTGTATATTGAAGGAAAAGTCAAGTATGTTTCTGTTTAAGAAAAAGACATAGTTCAAGGCAAAGATTTTGTGACAACTTTAGTAACTCAAGTGTTACTATTTCTTGGATTGTGTCTGTGTTCTTGAGTGCTGATGTTTTAGTTTAATTTTCTTTGAACATTTATATGAAATAGTTTGATATATTTGTATTAAGACGGTTTTATTTAAATTAAAGCAAGTCTGGTGCTTAAAATAGTGTTCATTTTAAAAAATTTACATTGTAAAAGCCAATAGTTAAACTTTGGGGGAGGGAAGAAAGAAGTGTAATGGTAATTTGTTCCCATCAGGAGATAGAATTATCCTTCAAGGTTGAGTGGATATAATTGGCCAACATATAACTCTCTTGACAAATAATGCCTTCAGGCAGTGTAGCTGTAATAATTGTTCAATTACATACTTTTAGCTTTCAAATGACCAAAGCCATTATTATGCATCACATTAATAGATAGATATACAGGCATATTTTAAGCACATGGATAAAATGTTTTTCTTTAGAGGATGCGTTTAGCTTTGAAATTAAGCTGTATTATAATTACCTGTAATTTCTATTTATTTATTTATTTATTTTGGAGAGTTTTTCACTATAGGGTGCGTGCGCTCGCCAGACAGACAGAGAGAGACATAGAGACAGAAAGCGAGAAATCACCCCCCAGGGGGGATGGTCACGCTGCAATCCCTTCTCCTCCATTCTCCTCTCAGGATCTTGGGCACACACACACATGCGCCTGGTGTGAGTTTTAAGCCACCGGGTCCGGGACATGAACCGCGGTCGACTACATGGGAGTCCAGTGACATAGCCATTATGCTAACTGCTGGTTACTGTAATTTTTAGTAATTGTAATTTAATTCCCTCTAATCTAATAATGATGATTACTCTCTAATCAAATAATTTTACCAAATGTAATCTCTGTCATCCAATCAAACTACAAGACTGATCCTTGTTAAATTTAATAAAACTAGTTAAAACAGTATGTATTGTTCTAAAAAAAATAAGACTTGAGTATTTTTCACCATAAAACATCCAGGATTTGAAATGTGTTTAAGATATCTAAGGTAGCCTGTATACAAAAGGTTGAACTACTTGTATAATGGAATTTTTATAAACTAATTTTATTAACTGCCTATGTTTTCATTTATACAGTTCTATTTCATTTGTAAAAGCATATAAACTATCCTTAACATAGAAAATTGTCTCACTAATTTTTTGTTTTACTAGTATTGCTTACGTATAAGAGGGAGATGAGTCTATTTTCTATTTATCATGTCTTCAAGGTGTCATAGGTAGATAGCTGGATATGAGTGGGCAGCCCTGAGATAAGGGCAGAAGGACATCTGCCTCATCAGTCACAGCTTATCAGGGAATACAACTAGACTCTCTCTGGGGACTCCTTCTCCCTCCCTGCCAGGAGGGGGAAGCTGATATTATTTTTATTTTTTCATTACATAAGCTTTCTTCAAGAAATTTGGGAAAGGTTGTTATCTTCTCTCCTGCTGTTCTGCGTATGCACACAGAAATTCACCAGGATGGGATGCTAGATCAACATTCTATCTCCCACATGGGGCAATAAACTGATAGAGACAGGGTAGTCCCCATGGGGATCTTCACACCGTTGAAGTCCACATTGGGCATACAGGGAAATTAAATTCCTCAAACTCCTTACCGGAGGGAAAAGTGCACAAGCACAAATGGAAGTCCATTAATTTGAACAAAGAAGCCAGCTACAATTCCCCTCCTAAACATTCATGACAAAAACCTCAAAATAAAAGTAATGCCTAGCCTCTTTCCCAATGTAGGTTTCCTTCTTGGACAGATGTCTACCCACCCGCCTTTCTGGTATGAGGGTACTTTTTTTTCTGTTACAAATCTTTACTTTTATATTTTAAAACTTAGCTTTTGCTGTCCCCTCTAATTGTCTACACATCTCATTCTTCATGACCATGAGACAGGAACTTGACAACCCCCAAATCCTGCAACAATGAGAAATACTAAGTTGATTTACAGTACTGTTTTTTCTTTACACAGGAAATGTTTTAAACATAACATTTTCTTTTCATAGGGAAAACACCCCAATTTGAAGGGTTTTATCCTCAATATTCCATCAGAAGATTGAGATAGCAAATGACATTTCGAATACAAATGAGAGGTGGTTATAGCTATAGTTATCATCACATGCCTTGAATCTATGACATAATTACTTTTATACATGTGACATTTGGGATTTGGGGTTTTCTATTTATGGACATAATAAAATGATCAATTAAAAAGCAAACAAACTGAGAGTGTGCTACAGTATAGTATCTCAGAATGACAAAGAGCTAAAACAAAATTGAAACTGAAGCAGGGAACTAAACAAAACTATCAGTGACTTCTTACTAAGGGAAATGCTTTATACCTCAAGTTCTCAAGCGACTGTAAGCAAATTGTGTAGGTTGTTTCTCAGTCATTTTTTTTTCTTTTTTTCTTCAAAAGTTTACTTTTTGCTTATCATGTGTGTGTGTCTGTGTGTGTGAGAGAGAGGGAGAAAGAGAGAAAAATGAAGAAAGAAAGGGGAGGAGCATCCTCATTGTGATTTTTCCTCCAACCTTCCAGCCAGTCAGAATCTCAGACATGTGTAGGCACTCCCAGCATGCTCAGTTCAGCCTGGGATTTGAACTCAAGCTCCCCCAAATGTCTCCATTTACATGCAAAAATACCTTACTGTTACACCACTGAAGCTACACCTGGTTTATATTTTTTAAAGCAAAATGAGATGTGATTTTTATCTGGAAATTCTGGTCTAATAGTTTTTTTGATTCCTACATCTGAAAAACATCTCAGTTGAGATATCCAAAAAATTAAGCAAAAAGTTTATTATTAAATTTTAATTTAACTACTCAAAAATATCTAGACGTTTTCTATTTTGCAATGTTTTCATTTAGACATGTATAGTTTGCATGCAGAGTTACGGCATGTTATGTTATGGCAGCCCTAGCAAACTATATATAAATATATATATATGTATATATGTATGTACAAAAACATATATATTAGTTTATTTATAAGGGCACCATGTGCAGTAGCAAAAAAATTTTAAAATCTACCTAAATGCCCATCAGTAGAGGTACTGATATTAATATCAGTACATAAGAATATAAGAATATGTCTAAGGTACATAATATTAACATAAGATTTTTATATGTATGAATATTATGGAATATGAATGCACATGTTAAAAATTAATGGAATAGGTCTTTTTTTTAAAAGAGAGATTTTTGGCTATAGGGCCCATATGATCACCAGAAAGAGAGAGACAGAGAGACAGAAAGGGGGGATGCCCATTCCTCATTCTCCTCTCGAGATCTTGGGCATGCATGCACACGTGCTGGCATCAGTTTAAGCTGCCAGGTCTGGGAGTCAAACTGCGTTTGACTACATGGGAGTCCAGCGACATAACCATTACACCATCTGCTGGCCCCTGGAATAGGTCTATTTTTATGAACATGAATATATATGAAGAAGAAAATATTAAGCAAAAAAAAAAAAGTTGCATAGTGAAATAGAAATTTAACCTCATTAAAGTATATATACAGCACACAAATACAAAAACTCTAAGATGACAGGACCAGCAGTTGGTGTAATGGCTATGTCACGGGACTCCCATGTAGTCGACTGCGGTTCAAGTCCCAGACCCAGTGGCTTAAACTCATGCCGGGCACTTGTGCATGTGTGTCCAAGATCCTGAGAGGAGAATGGAGAAGAAGGGATTGCAGCGTGGCCATCCCCCCGGGGAGGTGATTTCTCGCTTTCTGTCTCTGTCTCTCTCTGTCTTTCCGGTGAGTGCATGCACCCTATAGCAAAAAACTCTCCAAAAACAAAACAAAACCTCTAAGATAAATATAAAATAACATATTAAACTGTAAATGTAACAATGCTCATAATTGCAGTATCCTCTGATGAGTTTCAGATGAGAGTTTAATTGAGAAAAAAATCCTCTATGATAAATAAATATAAAATATGAAATAAAAAATGAAAAATATACTCCTTAATTTAAAAATAATTTTGTTAATCCTGCTATGTGATATTATAGGTGTTTGTTGCAGTTTTTAACGTACTTCTCTTGAAATTTGTAGTGCATATGAAGACAAAATTGAACCCAAACAAAATAATTATATTATGTACCTTTAGGCACACTGAAACTTTCTACATAGTGACTAAAAGCTAAAACGTTTTTGTAGAAATTTACTCTAAATCTCAGTTGTTACTACCCTATGTTTTAGCAAAAGTTCTGGTCTTTCAATGCCATTGACATCAATCAAAAATAGTATTAATGAAAACAGATAAACACCAGTGCGACACTATCTAAATTAAATGTCTGTTAACAAGTTCATTTTTATTTTTTTTTATTTTTTTGGAGAGGTTTTCGCTATAGGGCACGTGAGCTTGCCGGACAGACAGAGAGAGACATAGAGAAAGCGAGAAATCACCCCCCAGGGGGGATGGCCACATCGCAATCCCTTCTCCTCCATTCTCCTCTCGGGATCTTGGGCACACACGCACACGCGCCCGGCATGAGTTTTAAGCCACCAGGTCTGGGACGTGAACCGCGGTCAACTACGTGGGAGTCCAGCGACATAGCCATTATGCTAACTGCTGGTTCCCTTAACAAGTTCATTTTTAGAAAACTTGTTTGTTTTTGTTATTTATTAAGAATGGGAGTTTATTTTCTGATCTGATTACTCTCTGAGTGTAAAGACAAGCCCCATTGAAATGTGTAGACAAATAGGAGCTATTGAGCAGAAGAATGAGCTCTGCTGGGAATTTCACAGCTAGTTTCTACTAGATAAGCACATGACTTCTACATTTCTCAGGGATGAAAGTAATGCATGTAATACACTAATCCTTTCTTGAAGTTTAAAATTAGAGTTGATCTTGCTTAAAATGCAAGATTTGCAATCTACCTTAAGGTAACGTGGTATTGTAGTAATTTACCAACATTTATAAAATTGATACAGTCATTTCTAGCCCATCCAGCTCTCCCAAATTTTGCATTTTTGATATTTTTGCAAAATTATCTCCTAGCATCTCTGTAGTAATCCGCATTGATTGCAATGTACTTGATCAGCGACAAAGCAATAAACTGCAAGCTCTGATGCTGCTAAAGTCAGCAAATAAACCAGTTATGGTTTCATTTTCTATTTTTGCCTTTTTAGTTGTTGTTGTCTTTTTTTTAAGTCTTGCAACAGTGAAGTTTTGTGCTCTTGAACTTATAAACCATCTTTACACCAGGCTTGGATAAACCATCTAAGCTAACTTCATTATCCCAAATGTTAATAATTGCATTTCAATAATGGCTTTCATTAAAGTACCTCCAGGCACTTAACACACATCAATTAAGGTATAGCACGCCCCTGTGAAGCAGGTCAGGATTATTATATCCTCTGAGACACAATGAGGTTACTGACAGAAGGTCATAGAGCAAATTAACAACCAAATAAGTAGTAAAAGACTCACATGGTTCAAACTAAACTCTTGTTTTTGTTCTTAATATTATATTTGGTTTTCTGAATGCTACTTGCATTTCATTTGCCTTTAATTATAAATGAAGTAGAAATTCAATACTTCAAATACTAGAAATTTAACTATAAGAATTTAAAATATATACCAATAGCTAGCTTAAATACATTTGGTCTACATATGATTGATCATTTTCATGTCAAAGTTTTTCAACAGTGCTTGGGTTTTATACTTTCTACTCATGAAAATAATTCCCAAACACTTGCATTTTAAACATTTATGCTGATATTTACCTTAAGGCATAGCTTTTTATGTAAGTTAACTAAGTAAGATTATTTCTATCTATGGATTCGATTTTTTTTTTCTGATTTCTTTTTACCTATAGAAACAAAGTCAGTAATCATGGTTACACATAGTGAATAGCTAGCCACCAGCATCCTCTGGCAGGAACTAAAATAAATAGTTGATAAAGAAATTATTGCTTCTTGATGGAGTTTTTGGCAGAGAATGAGTGATGAGTGACAATGTCTATTACATGGGAAAACATCTATCTCTGATTGACATTTTATTATGTAGCACTAGAAAATGATTCAGATAAATTCAGCTGGAAGAAGGCTTGAAAAGGAAAACTAAAATGTTAGAAAGTTTGTAGAGACAATTGCATGGATTCAGGCTTAGGTTTTGTGAGTCTAGGAAACTAAAACTGTGAGAGATATAACATTTTATAAAATCAAAAACTGTGTGCCAAAAGTGTTCAGGGTCTTAAAATATGAGTATACCATACCTTGAAACCTGAAAGTATCTTAGGACCACTGGACATACCCACTTAAATAGCATGTAATAATCATATGATGAAATGATATCATTAATGGATTAGAGATGATTTAGAATAACCAACCATGTTGTGAAAGTTAGTATTCATTTTAAACACATATTATCTGGGTTATTTATAAATTTATATCTCGGAAACTGGATATTAAATATTCCATTTGTTTAAGATGATCATGCATATAGACCATTTCAAAGATTTGAATAAGTCATTTGATCATTGACTATATGGAAGCAAGGATGCACCATTTTCCCAGACAACAATAACGATCCATTTCATTACCCAGTCTTCCAACTTCTGTATCACATTTCTGTTACAGGCATGAAAGTTATATGTAATTAGTGGTTAAATATCAGAGCTATGCCTGTGGATAAACAGACTACCAAACCATAGTATGTTTATTAGATTAACTCACTACTTAATTCATTTAAAACATTCTGAATAATTTATCTTCCTCTGGGAATTTCTTCTGCTGTCAGTATTTTTGTTTTAAGTTTCTTATCCATTCTAAAATTTTTTTTTGAGAGGTTTTTCGCTATAGGGCACGTGCGCTCGCCAGACAGACAGAGACAGACAGAAAGCGAGAAATCATCCCCCAGGGGGGATGGCCATGCTACAATTTCTTCTCCTCCATTCTCCTCTCAGGATCTTGGGCACACACGCACACGCGCCCGGCATGAGTTTAAGCCACCGGTCCAGGACACAAAACGCAGTCAACTACGTGGGAGTCCAGCAACAAAGCCATTATGCTAACTGCTGGTCCCTCCATTCTAAAAAATGTTTAAAACAATGAAGAAAAGTGAAAAATAACTCTAGCATAAAAACCTGAAAGAAAAGAAAACTAATGCAGTGCATGATACTTATCTTAGATATAATGTATAGAAGATAATGATGAAGAGATTTGGTTCCTAAAAATCAATTTCATCCAACATGGTTGCATTAGTGCTCAGTGAAAAGTCTGTCACCTTAGGACAACCTGAGAATTCTAGGTAACTGTGGAAAAAGGATGTGACAAACTTTCAACTCTGTGCAGTCCTCTCCTAATGAATTATCAGATATCTGACAAACTGCTTGTTCATAATTTTCCAATTACAAACCAGGTTGGTAGTGGTGGATGAGTGACAATGTCTACTAAATTTCTGTTCTGTGAAATTCATATGGCGAGTTTTGACTAACACTTTCTAAGCCAGCAAATATAAAGAAACTATGGAAATAACTCTAAACATAAATTCTAAAATAGAAACATTACATTTTTTTTGAGAGGTTTTTGCTATAGGGCGTGTGCGCTCGCCAGACAGACAGAGAGACACATAGAGACAGAAAGCAGGAAATCACCCCCCAGGGCGGATGGCCACACCACAATCCCTTCTCCTCCATTCTCCTTTGGGTATCTTGGGCATGCACGCACACGCGCCCGGCGTGAGTTTAAGCCACCTGGTCCGGGACTCGAACCATGGTCGACTACGTGGGAGTCCAGCGACATAGCCATTATGCTAACTGCTGGTCCCAGAAACATTACATTTTGAGCGTCACTGAAAGCAGAGGCAAAAATCCAGTGATATTGAACACATGACTTTTTAAAAAGTTGAGTTTGTGATGAGGGCAAATATAAATTAAGTCTCCTAAGCATTTCAAAAGGTGAGAGCATACTCAGTCATAAACTTATGGCAAGTGTAGTTTTCCATTTTTTTTACTGACTGCCTGTTATGGACAAACTGGAGAGGACTAAATAAAGGACATAGCTGGGGAGGTGCTGACTGCTGCTAATTCTGAGTGATTAATTTTGGAACCGTGTTTATATACCAGTGTTGAGGTACTTTTTTTGGTTTTTTTTTTTTTTTTCTTTTTTTTTTTTTTTGAGAGGTTTTTCGCTATAGGGCGCGTGCGCTCGCCAGACAGACAGAGAGAGACATAGAGACAGAAAGCGAGAAATCACCCCCCAGGGGGGATGGTCACGCCGCAATCCCTTCTCCTCCATTCTCCTCTCGGGATCTTGGGCACGCACGCACACGCGCCCGGCGTGAGTTGTAAGCCACCGGGTCCGAGACGCGAACCGCGGTCGACTACGTGGGAGTCCAGCGACATAGCCATTACGCTAACTGCTGGTTCCCTGTTGAGGTAGTTATTGTTGAAAGGCCAAAGAATGCAAAGGAAAATATCAAGAAGAGCTGTATATTAATGCAGAGGAATGTTAATTATATGCTTTTATTCTCTGATAAGACCTAAGTTAAAATTGTGCATTCCCTTTTGGGCATCACATGAAGATAAAATGAGATAACAAAAGGCCATTGAAGTCATAGAACTGAAAAATTAACTCAGATTTGCTTCTCTAACTCCATTTGCACATCCTGTAAGTACAAATAAGAAAAGCGGTAGAAAAATAAAAAAGAGATACTGCAATTCGCTGTCTGGAATTGTTGAGAAAATATCAACCAAAATGCAATTTTTATTTTACTGCAGAGGACTGTACAACACAAGGAGTTGAGTTTTTATAAATAAAAACTTCAAATATAAAACCACAGATATGTGAAACAACTACTTGTTGTAGTGAAGCAGTGATTTCCCAAACAAACAGCACTCTTGGTCTGTTACCTTATAGGAAATGCTACTGAGACTTTTTGGCTACTCATTTGAAAGGAGAGTTGAGACTTGATTGAATGATTTTTCAAACACACACACACACACACACACACACACACCCCACACACGGAAGTCAGTGGCTAGGAAAATATAATTCTAAGAGTCAATGAAGTAAAATGCGAGAGAAATCTGTTATTCCCCACAGTTCCTTTGATACAGAAATGAGAGCAGGGCTGCATCTCCATGAGACAGAGGAAATATTGGTTCCTACTTCTATGTCTCTGTATACATGATACTAGTGATAGGATAAGGCAAAAATTTCACTGGCAGAGAGGAAATCTGTCTCAGAAAGTATCTCCCATTAAGAAAAGAGAAAAATTAAATGTTCAAATTCAGCACATAGAGATGACAAAGTCAACTGTTCTTTTTTCCAAAGCACATATAATTTGGAGAAAAGGAGGGATATAGACATGTACATGGCTACTCTTAGTACAAGAAAAGATTACTAGGTTCAAAACAAAGTATATAGGGGCCAGTTCCATAATACAGTTGTTAAGATCTAAGTAGAAGAAGCTGGGTCCCACATTGCTGACCAAGATTTGAGCCCAGCCACATGCACATGTCCAAGATCCTGAGAGGATCATGAATTAGAGGAAAAAGGATTGTGGCATGATCAGACCAGACAGGGGACTGCTCTCTTTCTCTCATTCCTTCTGGCATTAAAAAAAGTGACTCATATGAAGTTCCATGCAAGTAAAGAGAAAGTTATTAATAATGATGAGCATTAATAATGGTTTCATTCAAACTGTGCATTGAAGTAATTGAAGGATTTTTGAAATATGGATTTAAAAATTAATAAGCACATGAGGTAAAGTCAGATGTGTGGAGAATAAGATGAAGTGTGAGAGACAAGGGAGAATTTTTTTTTTTTTTGAGAGAGAGATTTTTGCTCTAGGATGTGTGCATTTTCCAGAGAAACAGGGAGAGACAGAAAGACAGAAAGTGAGAAATCACTCCCAAGGGGAGATGACCATGCCAGAATCCCTTCTCCTCTAGTCTTATCTTGAGATTTTGAGCATGTATGAATACTCTGGGAGTGAGTTTCAAGCTACTGGGTTCAGGAGCAGAACCACAGTTAAACATTTGGGAGTCCAGTGCCTTAACCACTACACTACCTGCTGGCCCAAGGGAGGAATTGTAAAACATTGAAGAATGTCTGTAATTAAAGGATGAACAAAGACTGATCAGTTACAAAAGAAGATAAAAAGGATAGAAATGTATCTCATAAAAGAAGGTGTGGGGAGAGGAGAATATAAAGAATGTAGTCACCAAATGCAGTTGAGAGATTTTCAGACTGCAGTTGAAACCGTGCAAGAACCCTCTAATGTATTTTCTAGGGTTCCTGAAATATAAAGTCCATTTACACTGTAATGGCCCAGAGTAAGGAGTAAGTCTTCAGACTTTGGTTATGATAATGAGTAACATAGACCATGAGTGAGGGTCATTTGATCTCTAAGACTCTCACTTAAAGGAAAAAACGGTTTTCATTTCAATATGTAAGATGTTTTGTAGGCTGGAAACTGCTGGTTGTGAGCACAAAGACTCCAGGCTGACAGGTTCCAGACACCTGAAGAGGAATTTGATTATCTAAGGCCTCACCAATCAAGAATGCCCACGAGATGGTCACACCCTCATGAACCAATCACTGAACTGATCATGCACCTAGGACTTCTGCCCCTAATTTTTGTCCTTAAAAAGGCATGTGGGGAACATCTCAGGGAGACCGGGTCTTTTCAGCATGAGCTGCCCGCTCCCCTTGCTTTGCGCTTTGCAATAAAGCTATACTTCCCTTCACCACACCATGTGCCTATGGCTTGGTTTTATAGCGCTTGGATGAGTGAACCTGATTTGAGTTCGGTAACACAGTAAGCAAAGTGGCTAATGAATTTGGTATTTTGGTAATTATTATACTCCTTGTGGTTAAGAAGACAGTGTAGTAAGGAAATATACAAATAAAGCATATTAATCAATTTTGGAAGTAAAGAGAAAGATGGCTTGGTAGTATTTCAAAGTTTTGCCAGAATTTTTTAAAAATGCATTATCACTCAGCAGTTAGTCTTCTATATTCATCCCCTACTGCTGAGTAAAGCAAGCCATGCTATGGAGAGGCATTATATGTCCCCACTTAATATATACCAAGTGTCTGCACTCTATGACTGAAACCAATTGTCTAAAGGATATAGAAACACAGTATATAGATGTAAATACCAGATATAGTGTGTGTGGAAGAGGAGGGTCTGAGGAAGGACATTTGTGGGAGGGGCAGGGAGGCAAAGCATTAATGGCAAAAAGAGGTGTGGTATTATCTGTTGAAGATATTTTGTAGTTTTATCAACAGTGCTAGGGAAAAATGTTCACCTGTAGAAATATCCATTTTGTAAGACAAATAATAATGTGATTGAATATATGGAAGAAAGTGAAATGAAAATAAATAAATAAATTTTAAAAATGTATAAAAAATTAAAATTAAAATTAATTAAATAAATAAATAAAATGCATTATCATTAATGAAAATTTGTCATAATTTTTATTCAAAGAGTTTGAGAATGACTGGGTTATGTAAGGATAAATTTAAACTGTGCCTTTCTGCTCTGTAAAGATAAAATTTAACCTTTGCCTTTTCACTTCTGTACTATTGTCGGTGCCGCCCTTGTGATAAACTGCCCCGAATTTCAACATACTTAATTATACAAACCTCCAGGAACTGAGCAAACGGAATGTGGACAAGGGACTAGAAAGATAATCCATGCACCTGTGTCACAAGAGCTGCCGCTCTTCCCCCTAGAAATAAACTACCCGTTAAACTTCCGCATACCTTCTCCTGCTTATAAAAAGACCTATAACCCTAGAAATGAGGTCCTCGCTCGGGTCTGCTGAGTCAGGTGTTTGCTTGAACCCCAGCCGGCTGGAAAAATAAAACCTCTTGCATTTTGCATCAAGAACCGACTCTTGTGGTTGATTGGGGGTCGCGTATCCTCTGGACAGAAAGTGCACTGAGCCAGGCAGCCGGCGGCCTTTCAGTTAAATACATAGTTTAGTAAAGTGTAGAGGCAAGAAAGTCAGTGAAATAGAGATACAAGCACAGATACATTCATAGATTAAAGGATATGCAATATGAAAGGATAGGGCTCAATTATGAAGAGACATTTCATCTTAAATGGAATGGAGGCAAGAATGATTAAAAAGATACGTGGACGGGAACCAGCAGTTAGCGTAATGGCTATGTCGCTGGACTCCCACGTAGTCGACCGCGGTTCGCGTCTCGGACCCGGTGGCTTACAACTCACGCCGGGCGCGTGTGCGTGCGTGCCCAAGATCCCGAGAGGAGAATGGAGGAGAGGGGATTGCGGCGTGACCATCCCCCCTGGGGGGTGATTTCTCGCTTTCTGTCTCTATGTCTCTCTCTCTCTGTCTGGCGAGCGCACGCGCCCTATGGCGAAAAACCTCTCCAAAAAAAAAAAAAAGATACGTGGACATATTGTGAGGAGAAGAGTTGAGAGACCCCAGACTGATTTGTTTCCTCTTTCTCAGTATATTTGGAAGGAAACAAGAAGAAAAAATTCAATTAGAGTTTGAGAAATATTCAGAACATTGGCATGGAGGATTCAGATAATTACAGGTACATCAAATAATTAAGAGGCAGCACCAAGGACTTTGCTAAGGAAAGTCCATGTGGATTTATTCTCTGAAGGGTCTCTGATTTCCCAGTTGTTCAGTCAACTGAAATCAGAAACAAAGTCTACAGACACCACAATTCAGCAAGTTTAGAAAGCCAGTTAATGAAAGCAGGGATGTGGAAGGAGGAGGGATGTCAAAGAATGAGAAAAGCCATAAGAATGTTGCCTGGACTAGCTTGGGAGGAACACATTTTTTTTTTTAGTTGAGAAGGCTGTAGATTAGAAATAGATGGAATAATAAACACACAAAGACACACAAGTATAGAAAAGCGCGGACTGGGTGGTCACAGCTTCTCTGATGGAGAAGTTGTGACTACAATCAGCCTCCAGTTTATTCTTTTAAAGGGCAGAAAATAGGGGAAGGGGAAAATGGGATGCAAAGGGAATGGGAAAGAAAGATGTGGAGTGCAAAGAGAATGGGGAGGAGGAATTGGAATGTAAAGCCAGTTGGTATGGGATGTAAATCCTCTGAAGATGTGAAAGTGACTGGTCCCATATAATTTCTATGATCCTTTTTTGGGAGACAATCTGATAAATGCATGTGACTTCCTTTAGCCCAATCAGGGTATTGGATACCAACAAACACCAGGAAGACAACCATTGACAACAGGCAGATACTGCTTTCATATGTAGATGCTCCTCAATAGCCCTGCTAGAGTAGCTTACAAAAGCACATTCTGCATGTGTCTACAGGCCACATAATATAATCACATGTTTTCAGATTGGCTGGTCTCCACAAAATTTGGAATAGTAGTATAAATGAAGGATCATAGGAGGTTTCGGTTTAGAAGAAGAAGGATTTAGTTTGAGCTGCAAATGAGGACAAGTTACAGTTGTTACCACAAGAGAGTAAGATTACAGTGAAGTAGAAGTGATAATCTTCAGAGGGGAAAGAATTAAGAATATGGAGTGTCAAGGTGTCATACAGAGTATGCATGTGGCTATGGATGTCACCTAAGACAGGGGTTTGTATAGAAGACAACGTCATTTAGAAACACAAAATGGAGGAGGGACTTGGAGTGGGTGATGTCACCTGCAGGATGAGAAAGTGGAGGCATACTTGGATTACAGTGTGGGCTCATTGGAGGATGGATAGCTAAAGGAAGGTGACTGGGAAGCTGCAGTGGTGCAGCAGTAGCACTATTCTCCATGATACTGAAGCAATATGGGAACATCTTGGGTTTGCATCCCAAGGTCCCCCGTAAGTGCTTGAATTCATGATCTTTGCTATTTGAGACATAAAGTCTAACATATTTATGAAGATATTGTCCTACATTAGTATTATGAGATTTATTAGTTTATCACATTCAGATATACAATCCATCTGACTTTTGTGTATGTGTGAGCACATGGTGGAAGGTAGGGGTCTAATTACATTTTTCTTCATAAAATTTCTAGTTGAGGGTACCAGCAGTTAGCGTAATGGCTATGTCACTGGACTCCCACGTAGTCGACCGCAGTTCGTGTCCCAGACCCAGTGGCTTAAAACTCACGCCGGGCGCGTGTGCGTGCGTGCCCAGGATCCCAAGAGGAAAATGGAGGAGAAGGGATTGCGGTGTGACCATCCCCCCTGGGGGGTGATTTCTCACTTTCTGTCTCTCTGTCTCTCTCTGTCTGTCTGGTGAGCGCACGTGCCCTATAGCGAAAACCTCTCAAAAAAAAAAAAAAATTTCCAGTTGAATCAGCCCCATTTATCAAAGAGGTTTTTATTTTCCTACTTATCTTCCATGCAAACTTTTAATAAAATAAAAGCCCATGTTTTTGAGTTGAGGGCTTTTTTTCAGGACTCTTAATTCTATTACATTATTATTATTATCTTTCCTTGAGACAATACCAAATGATTAATACAGTCTTAATTTCTGAGCTTTATAGTGAGCAGTAGTATCTTTTAAACTACTTGTTCTCACCTTGTTATTACTAATTTTTTCCCCTTAATATAAGCATAAAAATTTTAAAGAACTTTGCCAGTTTGCACACACAAAAAAATTGGAATTTGTTTTCATTGTACTGAATCCATAGATAAATTTACTAGAATTAATATCTTTAAAAATGTGGACAGAAGTCTACTTTTCCTACTTTCCAAAATCTTTTCAAATGGGGAAGTCATGCCCACAAACATTAACAGACCATTTATTTTCCATTAACAGGAGTCTTCCTACATCCTATCCCTGGCATAGTATCTTTGAGATGTATATTTCAACCAATTACAGTATATTCTTTTGCTTATCTCTTCCCAAGACACAGAACTACCCTTTTCCTTGAGATGTAGATTAAGCCTTTCTTTAACTAATTTCTTCCCAAGAAACAGATCTTCCCTTCCAATCACCAACCTAAGAATTGTGGAACCCACCTATAACTTACAAGCCCCCACTTCCACATGTCCCACCTTTTTGGGCCAGACCAGTGGAAAATCTCTTTACTAAATTTTGTCTGTCAATCTCAAAAATGAATAAAAGGAACCCCTGTATGTAATCACCCTGAGAAAGGCATGTATGCCTCTTCTCTGGGCCTACATCACTCATATTTGGCTTAGAAATAAACTGCATTATTTATTTTTTAATTTTTACAGTTGGTTATTTTTCTGTCGACAAAAATTAAGGTGTCAGGCCATCATGTGGCATGGAGGCTAAGGCAGATGAATCCCACATGGCTGACTCTATAGTTCAAATCCTGGACCCAACAGCTTAAAAATCATGCCAGGCACATGTGCGTGCATGCCAAAATCTCAAGAGGAGAATGGATAAGAGATTGAAAATACTGGCCATCTCCCAGTGTGTGATTTGCCACTTTCCCTCCCTTTCTCTCTCTCTGGCAAGCACATATGCCACAAAATAAAAGCAAAAACAAAACAAAATTGAGGTGTCAATAAACATATGTTTCATTTATTTAGATCTGCATAAATTTCTCATTAATGTTTTATAGATTTCTGTGATGATATATTCTATTTACTGTATTCTTGGGTACTTAATTTTATATGTTATTGTAAGGTGTTCTTTGAATATTTTTAAAGAAACTTCAATTTTAAGCAGTATTGTTTAAAATTTCGAGTTCTAAATTTTATAGTTGCTACATAAATTTTTGTATATTATCTTTATATTCTGCTACCTTTCTAAATTCACTTATTAATTTTAATTATTTATTCATACTATATTGCCTGTAGATAATGAGTTTTATTTCTTTCATTATATCCTCTATGTGTTTTATTGCTTTTTATTGACTTTTTTTTACTGGCTTTGAAGACACTACAAAAATATGTAGGATGTAGATATGATCACTGGATAAATCATTGTTTTATTCATTTAAAAGATAAAATTTGCAACAGTTTCAATTAAGTATGATGTTTACTGTAATTTTTTTTTTTTTTGGATAGGTTTTCTTTTGTTATAGGGCACGTGTGCTCGCCAGACAGACAGACAGAGACAGAGAGACAGAAAGCAAGAAATCACCCCCCATGGGGGATAGCCACACTGCAATCACTTCTCCTCTGTTCTCCTCTCGGGATCTTGGGCATGCACCCACATGCACCCGGCGTGAGTTTTAAGCCACCGGGTCCAGGACGCGAACCACGGCCGACTATGTGGGAGTCCAGCGACATAGCCATTACGCTAACTGCTGGTCCCTACTGTAATTTTTTTGATAGTTTTAGCTGCTTATCAAAGTCCCTGCTACTGTAAGGGCGCCAGCTGCCTGGCTTGGCGCACTTTCTGTCCAGAGGATACGCGACCCCCAATCAACCACAAGAGTCGGTTCTTGATGCAAAATGCAAGAGGTTTTATTTTTCCAGCCGGCTGGGGTCCAAGCAAACACCTGACGCAGCAGGCCCGAGCGAGGACCCCGTTTTTAGGGTTAAAGGTCTTTTTATAAGCAGGAGAAGGTATGCAGAAGTTTAACGGGTAGTTCATTTCTAGGGGGAAGAGTGGCAGTCTTGTGACACACGTGCATGGGTTGTCTTTCTAGTTCCTTGTCCACATTCCATTTGCTCTGTTCCTGGAGGTTTGCATAATTAAGTCTGTCGGGGCAGTTTATCACAAGGGCAGTTTATCACAAGGGCGTCCAGCAAAAGCAAAGGTTAAATTTTATCTCTACAGAGCAGAAAGACATAATTTAAATTTATTCTTACATTCCCCCATTTTGCGTTTTTTGGGAGAAGTTTTAATCATAAAACTTATGGACCCACAAGAGCATCGGAATAATTTTCTGACTGTTGGAGGGTCTGATATTGTTGTCGGAGCATGAGTACTTGAACTGCGCTTACTCACTTATGGACGAAAGTGACTAGGCGGTTTAAAATGCAGGGCCTGAAGGTTAAGATGAGAAGGAGTATAATTAGGGGACCGAGCAAACTAGAGACCTTTGCAAGCGACCCAGGTGTTAGGTCCTCACCAGGGCCCTCTAGTAACAGTTATCAGAGGGTCTGGGTGTGGCGGAGTCCAAGAAATGTAGCCGGTGGACACACAGTCCCAATCATAACAGAAGAAATGTATGGGGTCCCCCATATTTATAAGAGTTGCTACCAGGGCAGACATAAAAGTAATGATCGTAGGTGCCTGATTTAGTGCCCGGACCGGCGCATCCATACTGCAGCCTGAAGGGATCGTGGATGGACTTAGTCCACAAGTCACCCACGAGGTCACAGAGATCAAATTCTAGGGTGGGAAACCAAGTCCCCAATGGGACCGTGCGGGTGGTGATGTTAACAACGTGGTTATCGCCCACACAGGAGATTACCCAAGAAAGAGACAGGGGCTTATGGGGGTTGGCACTACTTATTGCAGGCAGAGGTATCAGGAGGAGCAAGATTGCCGCCGCAAATGCGGAGCATGAGTGGGTGATCCAGTTTTTCTACCTTCCAAGTGGGGTCTGGCGGAGGCACTGGTTTAGCATGGGAGGTGTGGACCCAAGAAGCGATGCCATCAACCTTTATAGCCGTTGGAGTGGTCAGCAGCACCAGGTATGGTCCCTTCCACTGAGGTTTGAGGGTGGCTGCTCTATGTCATCGGATGAACACTGAATCTCCAACCTGGAACTGGTGAGGCACCTGGGAGTCTCCTGGCTTGTAGGCCTCTGCAAGTTGGGCCCAAGTTTCTTTTTGGACAAATTTAAGAGCTTTTAGTCTAGCATAAAGAGATTGAGAAGCTTGAGAGCGGAAACAAGAGAGGCATACGTTAGTCAAAGGCAGTGGTGCCCCATATAGAATCTCATAAGGGGTTAAGGCGAGGGGGCCGGGTGTATTTCGTGCGCGGAACAGGGCGAAGGGAAGGAGGACTGTCCAATCTTTTATGCCAGTCTCTAAAGCCAATTTTGTCATGGCCTCTTTTAGGGTTCTATTCATTCTCTCAACCTGTCCTGAGCTTTGGGGCCTATAAGCACAATGCAATTTCCAGTCAGACCCCAGGACCCTGGCCAGTCCCTGACTAATCTGGGCAACAAAAGCGGGGCCATTGTCGGACCCAATAACCAGTGGCACCCCGAATCTTGGGAAGATTTTTTCTAGGACTACCTTTGCAACTGTCTGAGCAGTCTCTTTTTTAGTGGGGAAAGCTTTGACCCACCCTGAGAATGTATTAACCAGCACTAGCAGATACTTGTAGCCATATTTGCCTGGTTTTATTTCAGTGAAGTCTACTTCCCAGTAACTTCCCAGACGATGTCCACGAAGCCGCTTTCCTTGTGGTGTCTTGTCTGGGTAGGTGTTAACTAATTGGCAGGGTCTGCATCGGTTTACTATTGTTTCGGCGAGTCTGTGCAGGTTTATGACATGGAACGAGGACTGCCAGATTGAAGTAATTAGATGTTTTGAGCCTAGGTGTGTCAACTTATGAAGGTGATAGTGGAAAGCAATTGCTTGTTCTCGAGGGAGGATAGTCTTTTCCTCGACAGTCTTACGTACCCCCTCTGGGGTCACCGAGTGGGGTCCCATTTTATTTATTTCCAGTAGGTCTTGTTCAGAATATGAAAGAGTCTTATCCGAGGGACCTGAGTCGATCGCCTCATGTGGTGGTAGTATATCAAGCCCCTGGGCCGCCCGCTTAGCCGCCTGATCTGCTCGATCTGCTCGCTGGTTTTCCTCTGCTATCTGGGATTTGCCTTTTGATGCCCAGGGCAGTGGATAATAGCGACCTTCTTAGGGAGGTGTATAGCCTCCAGCAATTCCAAGATCTGTTCTTTATGTTTGATATCTTTACCAGCTGAGGTCAGTAAGCCTCATTGTCTATAGATAGCCCCATGGACCTGGGCGGTAGCGAAGGCATACCGGCTATCAGTGTAAATATTTATGACCTTTCCCTCTGCCAGATGCAGGGCATGAGTCAAGGCTATGAGCTCAGTTGTTTGGGCTGAGGTTGCCTCGGGCAAGCTACTCACCCAGACCAGCTGGTCGCGTCTACTACAGCCGCCCCTGCCACCCTTTTACCTTCTATGATGTAGTTGCTTCCGTCAGTGAACCAGGTCAGCTGGGCATTTGGTAGCGGCTGATCTTGGAGATCCCGTCGGGTTCCGGTTTCTTCTGCCCGGACTTCTTGGCAGGTATGGAAGACAGCCCCCTTGGCGGAGGTCTTGGGCAGCAGCGTGGCAGGGTTGAGATTGACCGGGGGTCCATACTGGACCCTGTCCTTGTCTAACAAGAGACTCTGGTAATGAGTCATACGAGCATTGGATAGCCATAGGTCGGGGGGCTGCCGGATGATGCTCTCTAAAGCGTGGGGGGCAATGACTAGTAATTTTTGTCCCATAGTCAATTTGTCAGAATCTTTTACCAGTGTCACCACAGCCGCTATCGATCTCAGGCAAGCCGGCCATCCCCCAGCCACTGGGTCCAGTTTTTTTGAGAGATAGGCCACCGGTCTTTTCCAAGGCCCTAAGGATTGCATGAGTACCCCTCGGGCCACCCCCATTTTTTCATTTACATATAAAGTGAAAGGTTTTGTCACATCAGGCAGGGTCAAAGCCGGGGCTGATAGTAAGGCTTTTTTTATGTCATCAAAAGCCCGTTGTTGGTCAACGCCCCACTTGAAGGGGCCTCCCTCTTTAGTCAGTGGGTAAAGAGGAGCAGCCATAGCGGCGAACCCCGGTATCCAGAGGTGGCAGAATCCCGCCATCCCCAAGAATTATCGCACTTGCTGGGGCGTGCGAGGAACAGGGATCTGGGTTACAGTCCGTTTTCTGGCTTCGGTGAACCACCTCTTTCCACCCCTTAAAGTATAGCCCAAGTATGTTACCTCTTATTGACAGATTTGGGCCTTTTTAGCAGAGGCGCGATACCCCAGGTGGGCCAGTTCTTCTAGCAGCAGTTCAGTGCCCTGCCGACATGTTTCTTTGGTTGCTCCTGCGAGCAACAAGTCGTCTACATACTGTAGGAGGGTCACCTCAGGGTGGCTGGCGCGGAAGTGTGCGAGGTCCTGATGGAGGGCTTCATCAAAAATAGTAGGCGAGTGTCGGAAACCCTGAGAAAGCCGGGTTTGACTTAATTGTCCCGTGATCCCAGTGTCCGGGTCCCTCCATTCAAAGGCAAATATATTCTGGCTGGAAGGGTGCAGTCGCAGGCAGAAGAAAGTGTCCTTTAAGTCTAAGACAGTCTACCAGTCCCGTTCTGGAGGTAGAGAACTTAGCAGGTTATATGGATTAGGTACCGTGGGATGGATGTCCTGTACCCACTTATTGACCTCCTGCAAGTCTTGCACAGGGCGATAGTCACTTGAGCCAGGTTTTTTTACGGGCAGCAAGGGGGTATTCCAAGGTGACTGGCATTTTTTTAAGAATACCCAGGTGTATGAGGCGTTGTATGTGAGGCCTGATACCTTCTCGGTCTTCTTTGGTCATAGGGTATTGGCGTAGTGCCACAGGGGTAGCTGTAGCTTTTAGTTCTATTAGTATTGGGGGCCTGTTGGTGGCTAACCCCATTCCAGCTGTCTTGGCTCAGGCTTTAGGATATTTTTGCAGCCAAGCATGAAGGGGGCCAGTGTTACTATCTTGACTTTCGAAAAGCCGGTGTTCATCTTGTAGGTGTACAGCTAGGACTAATGTCTGCCCATCTGGAGTAACCTTTGGACCCCATGGGGTAAAATTAATCTGTGCCCCCATTTTGGTAAGTAAGTCTCTCCCAAGGAGGGGTGCCGGACATTCAGGAATGACCAAGAAGGAGTGGGTCACTAGGCCCCTCCTGAGGTCAACTGTTCTATTGGTGGTCCATGGATACTGCTGGTGCCCGGTTGCCCCTATGACCCAAGATTTTTTCTTGGAAAGTGGCCCCGACGGTGCCAGTAACACTGAGTGTTGGGCCCCAGTGTCAACTAAAAAATTAATTAGGTTCCCCTCCACTTTTAGAGTTACCCTAGGCTCGGGGAGGGGCTCCCAGCCCCGTCCCCCCAGTCTGAGTCCTCGTGCAAGGCAAGTACTTCGGCCGGAGGAGGCGGCTGCACTTTGTTTTTCTTGGCCCTTTTAGGACAGTCTTTTGCCCAATGTCCTTTTTTCTTTACAATAAGCACACTGGTCCTTGTCTAGTGGGATACGACCAGACTTTGGTCCCTTGTTGGGGCCCCATTCTTGTGCCCTTTCCCGTACTACAGTGGCCAGGATCCGAGCAAGGTTTTTTTTTTTTTTTTTTTTTTTTTTTTTTGTCTTTTTTTTCCTTTTTACTCTCTCTTTCCTCTCTTTCTTTTTCACTCCTCTGTTTTTTTTTTTTTTAATTTCTCTTTTATAATATACTTTTACTGCTGCTTTTTAAACTAAGTCCTGTAAAGAGAGATCCTGCAACCCATCGAGTCTCTGGAGTTTTTTTCTTAATATCTAATGCTGATTGTCCAATGAAGGCCATAGCTACGGAGGCTCTCTGTCCCTCAGAAGCAGGGTCAAAAGGGGTAAACCGCCTGAATGCCTCCATGAGATGCTCAAGAAACACTGACAGGGGTTCTGTAGCCCCCTACATAACCTCTCTTACCTTAGCCAAATTAGTGGGGTGCCTGGCAGCCCCACGGAGGCCAGCCACTAGAGCCTGGCAATAGACTGTCAGTCGCTCCCTACCTTCTGCTGTATTGTAGTCCCAGTTGGGTCGAGAGAGAGGAAAAGTAGCCTCGATAAGGTTAGGAAGCTGAGTGGGATGTCCGTCAGCCCCCGGGATATTTTTTCTTGCTTCGAGTAAGATCCTCTCTCTCTCTTCGGTGGTGAAGAGAGTCTGCAGGAGCTGCTGGCAATCGTCCCATGTTGGCTGATGAGAGAACATTACGGACTCTACCAGGCTGGTTAGGCGCTGGGGGTCCTCGGAGAAAGGGGGGTGGTTAGTTTTCCAGTTGTAAAGGTCAGAGGAAGAAAAGGGCCAATATTGGAGAGGCTGTAGGGGAGGTAGCCCCTCGTCGGTAGGCGGAGGTGGGGGCCCATAGGCCCGTAAGGGCAGTGCCACAGTGGTATCGGGAGACGGGAGTGCACGACGTTGATTCCTAGTGTCCTGAGCAGGCGCTAGAAGGGCACCCTCAGAGGGGGTGGAAGGACCAGGTCCAATGTTAGGTGGCACTCCGGGGTCTCTGCACCTTTTTTTATTAAGCAGAAGGGACTGGGGATATGGGGGAGGGGTGTCTAGGAGAAGGAGGTCTCGGGTCTCTGGATAGATTCGCTTAGGACATTTGGTAAGGTCTGTACCCTCTGAAGGGTTGGGGGACTGGGCCACCAGGACCTGAGGGGGGTTTGAACGGGGCCTGGGCAATCATGGTCGAACCCACGTAGGTGGGTTTTGGATCAGATCTTGCCAAATGATGATGATGTACGGTTGCTGGTCTGGATGACTTCCTGGTCCCTTCTGAAAGACAATGTCTTTGACGGAAAGGATAGCGTTAAGGTCAAACGTGCCTTCGGGTGGCCACCCGACACCAAAGGTGGGCCACTCAGAGGCACAAAACGTCTGCCAGAGTCCCTTTTTAATTTCTACAGACAGGTAGCGACCTCTTCCCTTCACTTCAGTCCAGTGTCTGAGAGTCAAATTTAAAGGAGTCACTACAGTCTGCCCCATCGTCAACAGTTAGGTTAAGAGTACAGACAACAGAACAAAGAACAGGACAAGACAAACAGAAAGTAACTCCTGATTTTTGTTTTCCACAATCTTAGGACAGATTCAGACGGGCACAGGCCAAAATATGTACCCGATCTGTGCCCTTACTGTAGGAGATGATCAGGCGTCCCTAATCCTCCTCCGCCCTTAGGGCGTCCCCCAGGGCTGCAGCCTGTGGTTCTCCAGGCACGTCTACCGACCACAGTTCGGCTCTTTTACAATAGGCTGAATGGCTGCAGAACCTGAAACAGACTATTGGGTACCACACTGAAACAAACAAGAAAGTCGACAAACAAACGGGTTTTTTTTAGGCTTACCTCCAAGGCCAATGTTGTAGATGACGGGTAGCCACGATATCCCGGACGAGCCCCCCAAAATGTAAGGGCGCCAGCCACCTGGCTTGGCGCACTTTCTGTCCAGAGGATACGCACTTTCTGTCCAGAGGATACGCAACCCCCAATCAACCACAAGAGTTGGTTCTTGATGCAAAATGCAAGAGGTTTTATTTTTCCAGCCAGCTGGGGTCCAAGCAAACACCTGACACAGCAGGCCCAAGCGAAGACCCCATTTTTAGGGTTATAGGTCTTTTTATAAGCAGGAGAAGGTATGTGAAAGTTTAACGGGTAGTTCATTTCTAGGGGGAAGAGTGGCAGTCTTGTGACACACGTGAATGGGTTGTCTTTCTAGTTCCTTGTCCATATTCCATTTGCTCTGTTCCTGGAGGTTTGCATAATTAAGTCTGTCGGGGCAGTTTATCACAAGGGCAGTTTATCACAAGGACATCCAGCAAAAGCAAAGGTTAAATTTTATCTCTACAGAGCAGAAAGACATAATTTAAATTTATTCTTACACTACCAGCACTTTGCTAAAAGTTTTTTCACTATTTTATGCAAAATTTTATCACATTATTTTGTTTCATGTAAGTTAACCACATAAAGTTTTTTTCTGTTTTATTTCAAAGATATCTTGCTAATTTACAAATTTAGAATTGTGATGTATTCATAGTGGGTGGAAATTCATTGTTATGAAGTGTACTTGTTTCTCTATAGAAAAACATTTCAGGCTTAAAATATACTTTTCCTGGCATTAATATAACTATTTTACTTTTCTCCTGGTTACTGATTCCATGATGTATTTAATCCATAATTTACCTTAAAACATTCTATATTCTTATTATCAATATGCATATATTTTAAATATTATACAATCAACTTTTAATAATATATGATCTTTCACAATTATTTTATCTTTTACTTGGAGCATTTAGTTTGTTTAAATCCAATAATTTAGTGATATATTTGGGTTTAAATCTACTATCTCACTTTGGCCTTTCAGTTTTTTCTTCCTATTTGATGTCCTTTCTTTCTCTTTTTAATCTTCTGAAATTATTGGGTAACTTTCATTCCAATTTGCCTTCTTTAACAACTCTAAATTATAGTTTTTTTATGTTTACAGTCAATACTCATTTATATTTTCAAACGTATTTACCCTGTCCATTGCTTTTCTGTTACTTCCTGAATTACTAATTTGTCATCTGGCAACATGTCTTTCTGCCAAAAGAATCCTTTATCATTTTTTAATGTGTATTGATTGTTAATTAATATTTTTTTGTTTGAATGAAAGTCTTTGTTTCAACTTCCTTGAAAGCTTCCTTTGCTTGATATAACTATGCAATAAAGTTCTTTAAAATGGATTGAAATATCATTCTACTATATTCCACTTCTATTACTTCTTTTTTTTTTGGAGAGGTTTTAGCTATAGGGTGCATGCGCTTGCTGGAAAGACAGAGAGAGACAGAGAAACAGAAAGTGAGAAATCACCCCCCAGGGGGATTGGCCAAGCCACAGTCCTTTTCTCCTCCATGCTCCTCTCGGGATCTTGGGCATGCATGCACAGGTGCCCAGCATGAGTTTAAGTCACCGGGTCTGGGAC
Source organism: Tupaia tana (assembly GCA_026018925.1). Taxonomy (NCBI): domain Eukaryota; kingdom Metazoa; phylum Chordata; class Mammalia; order Scandentia; family Tupaiidae; genus Tupaia; species Tupaia tana. Next base: position 112,939,617 of record JAKSZU010000004.1, on the reverse strand, counting down.
TCAAACTATGGTACACTACATGGGAGTTCAGCAACATAGCCATTATGCTAACTGCTGGTCCCCCACTTCCATTACTTCTGAGAAGTAGTTGTTCCTTTGAAAGTAATCATTTATTTTTTTCTAAAGTTTTTTTTTTTTTTTTCTTTTAAGGTTCTTGGTGAGTGTGCTCCCCTGAGAGATACAGAAATAGGGAAAGTGAGAAATCACTCCCCAGAGAGGATGGCCATGCCACAATCTCTTCTCCTTCATTCTCCTCCCATGATTTGGGGCACACACACACACACACACACACACCCATTGTGAATTCTCAAGCCACCAGATGCAGAACTCAAACCACGGTCAACAGTGTGGGAATCCATAACTTTAACCACCACACCCTCTCTAGCTCTCAATTAAAGGTTTTAAATTTATTTTCTGTCATTGATTTTTAACAACTGTATGGATATGCTCCTAGGTGTTTTCTTCATTTTATTTATTCTCGTTAGAGTTTATAAGGATTATTACACCTATAACATAATGACTTTCAAAATTTTAGAGAATTTTCATCTATTGCATGCTTGAATGTATATTCCGCTCCATTATCCTTGTTACACTTCTTGAACTTTAATTAAATGTTTGTTTCCTCACTCTGTCATCTATTCCTCTTACACTTTTACAGTTTTTCCCATCCATGTTTTCCTTCTCTGGATACATTCTGTATATTTTCTTTTGATCTACATTTCCCAGTTTTCTAATTACACCTTCAGCTATTTCTACTTTTCTGGAAAAACCAACTACTAATTTTAAATTATCAATTGTTATGCTTCTCAATTCCAATATTTCCATTTTTCATCTTTCAATTCCTGATCTTAACTGTTGTTTTTATTTTATGTCTCTAACCAAATTAAGTTGTTTACAAATAGATCTGTTAAGACCAGCAAGTGCCATGGTGGTTAAGGTGCTCTTATCTCTCACATGACCAACAGCAGTTTGAGTCCCAAACCAGGTGGCTTGCTTTCTCACTTTCTCTTTCTCTCTCTTTTAATTTTCAGGAACTATTCATTTAATTTTATTGATTCATTCATTCATTTTAATTGACCAGAGGGGGACAGAGAGAGAGAGAGAGAAAGAGAGAGAGGGAAAGTGATTAAGCAAGCCACCAAGTCCAGGACTTGAATTATAGTTGTCCATGTGGGAATGTCTAGTGCCTTAACCACCATGCCACCTGCTGGTCTTCTCTCACTTTCTCTTTCTTTCTCCCCTTGTCTCTCTGGTGAGGTCATGTATCCTATAGCAAATTTAAAAACAATAAGAAGAAATACAATGAAATAATTCTTAAAAAATAGATCTGATACCTACATTATCTGGAGCTCCAAGGGGACTGCTTTTCTTGGATGATTTTGATATTGTTTTTAATTGTTCACACTTTCTGAAAGAGAATATTCAACACTGCCTAGGCATTTTAATATGAAGAGACATTGAGAGCTCCCCACATACTTCAGGCATTCTCTTTTTTTAGAGATCAACCTTGGATATGTGTCTTTTATGTTGGGGTCTGCTCAAGGGAAGGAAAGTTCTCTGACAGCCTTGAGTATCCTTGGCAAGACAGGGAGAAAGGTTTAAAGGATCAAACCTGGTTATGCCTGAGTGTAGAATTTCTTAGGATCAGAGGACAATTTTCACCTGAAAGGGTGGAAAAAAGAGGGGCTGCTTGATAAACTAACAGACGGCTGATCACCCAGAAATAACAATGAAACAACCAGATGTTGTTAAAGATCATATGCATACTGTGTCATTTCCACCTAATCATCCCACCCTAAATTCTTTTCTGTTAAAAATCCCTACCTTCGAGGCTGGCAGGTGGCATGATGGTTAAGGGCACAGACTTTTGTTAAGACCTGAACCTAGGGGAACAGCAGTTAGAGTAATGGCTATGTCACTGGACTCCCACGTAGTCGACCACAGTTTGAGTCCCGGACCCGGTGGCTTAAACTCACGCCAGACATGTGTGTGTGCATGCCCAAGATCCCGAGAGGAGAAAGGAGGAGAAGGGATTGCGGCGTGGCCATCCCCCAGGGGGTGATTTCTCACTTTCTGTCTCTCTGTCTCTCTCTGTCTGTCTGGTGAGTGCATGCACCAGATAGCAAAAACTTCTCAAAAAGAAAAAATGACCCGGACCTAGTGGCTTGCTTTCTCTTTTCCTCTCTCTCTCTCACTCTGTTCTTCTCAGGTCAAATTAAAATTATTATAAATATCTTATATAATAAATTATGTATAATAAATTATGTATAACAAAGTGTGTGTGTGTGTGTGTGTGTATATATATATATATATATATATATATATATATATATATATATTCCCTACCCTCACTCTTCAGGACTGATGCAACTGTCCACATCTGCTTCTTTCCTCTGAGTCTGTGAATTCTTTCACAACCCATGACACAGATTTCCCTAATATTTTCCCAATATGCTTATGTTTGGTTATTTTGATTTAATGTATTCAGTTTACATGAATAAAAATGGAGAAATATTTTGAAACCTCACATGTTACTACCTTTCTTTAGAGATAATTAACATTCATTTTAGACAGGAGAATTATAGCACCTGCAACATCCTTAATTCAAGTGTAAATATTAAGAAAATTTAAAACTGGATTTAAAATTTTATTACTAATATAGTTGGTTGACCTGATCAATTCTTGGCTGACATCAGACTCCAAATTTTGATGCATTGCTCAGATTGAGTTATTAAAACTATATTATCCTCTGAGCATACCTTCTTACTCTTCTGGAGTCAATAAATTCTCATAGAAGAAAAAGACTTTCCAGATTTCAGGATAACCAATATAAATGTTAGTCATTTCTCATGTCTTGACTTCCTGATTTTTCAGTTTCTTAGCTTCTGTGTACATTCAAACATATATTTTTTCTTCTCTCATTTTTAAAATATTTTACAGCAGAGATATTTTTTAAATAACCTGATTTGTTATTACCATAAAACAAGTTCAGCAGATGGCATAATGGTTATGTCACTGGACTCCCACACAGTTGACTGCAGTTTGAGCCCCAGATCCTGTGGCTTGAAACTCACGCAAGATACATGTGCAGATGTGCCCAAGAGCCCGAGAGGAGAGTGAGGGAGAGGGGACTGGATTTGTCACGTGGCCATCTGGGTAAATCGTCACTTTCTGTCTCTCTGTCTTTTTCAGTCTCTCCGGTGAGTGCAGACACCCTATAGCAAAAAACATCTCTCTTAAAAAAGAGAAGGAAAAAGAAAAGGTGCAACCTACCTAACTCTTATAGTGGGACTCAAACTGTGGTTGGCCAGACTAACCACCTGCTGGCCCCCATAAGCCTAATCTTAATGCTGCATAATTTGCCCTTTCCACCGCCCCCCAACCCTAGCACAAATCTCTGAATTTTGAAGCTGCATTATGTGCCCATTGGACCATTCTCAGTCACATTCTACTTCTAGAAAATCCTGTGACTTTCAGCTTATTTTAAGAGCTTTCTTGGTCCATGAAAAGTAGGTATAATTGGATATCTCAAGTTCAACGTACCAGGGGAGATTTGAGGAATACCAGGAGAACTTTTTAGGGGATGCTTCTGAATGTATCCAACAGCTGTAAGAACTGTGATATCCAACATTCATGTCTCAGAGAGAAGCCTTGAACGCGACTATGGACTTCCCAAGCCAGTCTCAACATTGACTAGATCCCAGAGGCTCTCAGATGTGGGCTACACAGTCTTTCCATCCCACTAACTGAAAAATGTACAGTTATACATGAAGTAATCTAATAATCAAAGTTGGTTGTATTTCACCTCTGTTGGAATTACACTGGAATAGAAGAAAAAGGGATTCTACTTTTTATTACCACTATGAGGTTGGTGATAAAATATGCCTCTTTGAAAAAAATCTCTTGTTGATATAAATTCTAAGATATTCTTACAATTACTGTTTGAATTTTAATAAATCACATATAAGATTCAAATTAGAACATTTTATTTCCCCTTACTCCTTTTTTCTGAATTGATCATTTCAAGAACATTTAGTGTTGTTATACCTAATATCTCTTCTTCTCTGTGTGTGTGAGACATGTATTCATTTGAAGAGTAAATTCCTGGGACTCAGAATCTTTTGAGCTTATTTTGAGTGCATTTTGTGTCTTTAACCCCTATATATTACTGTATTTTGAGAGAAGAGCCAGTATAAAGAATAAAACAGAGATTGCAGTGACTATGTAAAATCATTTTAGTTTCTTCAATGTGGATAGTATGTGAACTATGTGTAGAATTTAAAATAGGGACATAAATGTAATATTTTTTGTCTGAAAAGTGAAAATTTAGTCCATGGGTAAATACTTTTATTGGATTTGAATAATCTAACATTCAGTGTATCCTTTTCATTGATAATTATTTTAAAACTAAAGGATTAATCAAGAAAATAAAATACTACATGAGTGTTACAAAGAAAAAAGAAAGAAATAGATCTGATTGTTAAAGTGAGACTGATCTATTTCAGTGTTCTTATATCAGATTCTGTTATACTGTTTAAGGATAAACTAGAAAAGTGTGTTGCCTTCTTTTAAAGAGATTGTGTGAGAAAAGTAGTCTAGTAATCTAAAGAAAGACAAGAAAGGAAATATCAAAGGTATGCAGGGTAAGAAATTGAAAGGACCAACAAAACATTATAAAATGACAAGAAAATTGAAAGGACCAACAAAATATTATGAAATGGTAAAGTTTAATCCAAACATATCAATAATTATATTAAATGTTAATGGCATAAAAAAGTCTATTCAAAGTCTTAGGTTGAGAGCAGCAAAAAAGCAAGACCCTGCTGTAATCTTCCTACAAGGCATTTCTTTTATATAGGGAGATATAGGCTCAAAGTAAATGGACTGGAAAAAGTTATATCATGCCAATACTAAGCATAAAAAGATTGGAGTTGCTAGTGTAATATATTAAATAGACATTAAGAAAAACTATTATGAGTTAAAGATGGCTGTGTTATAATGATAAAAGGAAAAAATTAACAAGAAAACACAATTATTATAAGTACACATCAAAATAATAAGAACTTAAAATAAATGCAAATGAATTTATAATAAATGAAAGCAGATCAGTGTTGCCTGGACACAGAGGTGTAGGTAGGCATGGATTACAAAGAGGCAAAAGTGAAACATGTGGTGATCAAAATGTTTGTTATGCTAATTGGGGTGATGAATTCACAGGTGTATATATTTCACCCAATTTATCAAATTGTCCCCTTTAAATATATATACTTTGTTGTACTTACCCAAAGTTGAAAACAAAAGATGTGAAGAATCAGAGGGGCTGACTATTTATTTCTGATTAGTGGTCATAGACAATACTCTCTATTCCTACCTAACTAATGAGCAAACGCAACAGAACTAGTGAATAATATCTTTGTGTACCTGAGAGTCCTTTGTAAGCTAAGAAAAATCACAGGCTGAGAGTCACCAGAATATTATTGTATCTAGCAATTTGAAAAGTCTATTGTTTTTATTTTAAGAATATTTTCTGGGACCAGCAGTTAGTGTAATGGCTATGTCACTGGACTCCCACGTAGTTGATGGCAGTTCACGTCCCGGACCCAGTGGCTTAAAACTCATGCCAAGTGCACGTGCACGCATGCCCAAGATCTCAAGAGGAGAATAGAGGAAAAGGATTGTGGCATGGCCATCCCCCCTGGGGGTGATTTCTCACTTTCTATCTCTCTGCCTCTCTGTCTGGTGAGCACACACGCCCTATAGCAAAAACCTCTCTAAAAAAAAAAAAGAATATTTTCCAAAAGGATCACGTGAGGGGTAGTAGAACTTGGACTCTATATGCTTTAATGCAATAAATGCTCTGTTACAGAAACATATATACTCAGATCAACTTTGTTATGTGTGAGCTGGAAACAGACTTCAAAAGGATTTATTCATTGGCAACCAGCAGTTAGCGTAATGGCTATGTCGCTGGACTCCCACGTAGTCAACCGCGGTTCATGTCCCGGACCCGGTGGCTTAAAACTCACACCGGGTGCATGTGCGTGCGTGCCCAAGATCCTGAGAGGGGATTGTGGCGTGACCATCCCCCCTGGGGGATGATTTCCCACTTTCTGTCTCTATGTCTCTCTCTGTCTGTCTGGTGAGCGCATGCACCCTATAGTGAAAACCTCTCCAAAAAAAAAAAGGATTTACTCATTGATGCAAATCCTTTTTTCTTTTTCTACACTTTTATGATTGACACACTGTTTTTTTTTAAAAGAAGTCTATTTTAGTCATACCACTACAATAAAAATAAACATCACACACACTCCAAAGATAGAAGACAATAAAGAAAACCTTAGTTTTACATGTCCTTTCTTGAGACACTGAGATTGGAAAGATTGAAGCACAAGAAGGGCTGTGTGTACTTTATAAATTAAGGATGCTCAAGTCTCAAAATTATTTTGTCTTTAGCTAACAACCCCATCCAGCTGTCAGCAGGAGGCATGGTGGTTAAGGTGCTGCATTCCCACATGACTGACAGTGGTTTGAGTCCTGGACCCAGTGGCTTGAGAATCACACCAGGCATGTACTCGTACTTGACCAAAATCCTAAGAGGAGAATGGAGGAGAAGGGAGGAGAAGGGAGAAGGGATTGTGATTTGGCCATTCTCCCTGGGGGGGGGGGGGGGGTAATTTCTCACTTTCTCTGTCACTGTCTCTCTATGTCTCCAGTAAGCACATGCACTCAATGGCAAAAACCTAAAAATAAATAAACACGTAAATAAATAAAAGAAATCCGTTTCATCATTAGAAGTTTTGTTAGAAAATACTCTAACGTTTACATTAAAATAAACCAGGTGTGGGTAGAAGTATATTGATGTATAGATGAAACAAAATTGAACATTAATAAAGAATTGTTTTTGCTGCATGGATATGCAGACTTCTTGTATATGTTTGTAATTTTTCTAAAAAAAAAAAAATAAAATGCCTTTATCTGGGAATGTTCATGTCTTTTCTTCCCAAGTGAATGATAATCTTGCTGGGTACAGTATTCTCGGTTGAAATTGCTTTTCCCTTAACACGTTGAATATATTTTCCCATTCTTTCCTCGCTTGCATTGTTTCCGATGAGAGATCTGCTGTTAGTCTGATGGAATACCCCTTGTAGGTAACTTGCCGTTTTTCTCTTGCCAATCTTAGTATCTTGTCTTTGTCTGTTGTTTTGGTCAATCTGGCTATAATCTGTCTTGGAGAAGAGCTTCTTGGGTTGATTCTATTTGGGGTCCTCTGTATTTCTTGGGACTGAATCTTTGAGTGCCTCTCTAGGTTTGGAAAGTTTTCTTGCAGAATCTCATGGAATAGATTATCAATGCCCTTATGAGTCTCTTCACCTTCTGGGATGCCTATTATCCGGATGTTTGGATGTTTGATGGTATCTAGTGTTTCTCATATATTAGTCTCAAATTTTTGGGCCATTTTCTCAGTCTTCATGGTGGATTTTTCTAGGCTAGCAATTTTCTCTTCTATGTCTGAGATTCTATTTTCTGTACAATCTAGATAAACAAAACCTGAAAGAATTTACCAGCACCAGACCAGATCTCCAAGAAGTTCTTAAGGGAGTGCTATGTCAGTAAAATTAAATGCAGACACACAGAAATAAGGGTTCAAAAACTAAGAAAATGGGCAGCTTAATTGTAGGGACTGTAAGGGTCCAGAGATTGGTCTAACTGATGGAGACACAGAGAGACAATGACAATGCAACTGCAAAAGAGGCTTTTATTCTTTCCAGCTAGCTGGGGTCCAAGTTTCTGCCCAGTGCAGCAGGCCTCAACAAGGACCCTGAGCCTAAGATAAAGGGATCTTTTATAGGTCAGGATTTTTCATAGAATGTAACACATACAAAGGAGGGGGCATGAGAAGTGAGGGTCCAGCTATCACCACCTGCTCAGGTCTAGATAAGGGCTCTCAGCTAAGGGTCTGGATGGCCTTGCCTCAGAGGTGCTGGGCCCTCCCATTTTCCCACTTACCTGAGAGTTCCCAGACTCCTGGTTTCTGTCCTTGAGGCCCTAACAAAGTGGGCTCCATCCTTGAAGACTTAACAGAGTAGCAATTAAGCTGACTCGGCCCAGCATTCCCTAACATGGTGGTGATTAAGCTAACTTGGCCTAACATTCCCCCCTTGAGTTGTATATAATGAGGAATCATTCTCATTACTATTGTCAAGCAAGTTACAGAAGCAGAGAAGCACTAGGTTAGGAATTTAAAGAATATTACTATTGTTATAACAATACTTTGGAACATTTAGTTTAAAACAATCCCAAGACATTTTGCTTATAACAATTCAGCCACCCAAGACCATGTCCAGATGAAGACCAGGCTCTTATTCTGGTGGTCACGTCCTGCACATTCCTCACAGCTCTGCTTTGGCTCCACACATAGACCCCCTTTTTTGTTTATTAAATGATTTGCCACTTCTGACAGGCAGTAAACTGTGCCTGTCTTAAGTTGTCCTTGGTGACATTTTCTCTTACCCGTCATTGGGTAATGCATATTTGTATGCACCCCCTGTCTTAGGATGAGAAACATCCCAGGGATCTTCCCCTCATTGACTACCAGCCTCTGCATCTAATGCCTTGGCTTGAAGTTTTAACCAATGGATTTTGGAGTAAACTCCAAGAAAGGAGCACCCGAGTATTCGCACAAGGCAGGGGGTAAACAAAGGAACACAAGATCAGTATCTGCTGCCATACCAGCAGGCATTAACCATTGCTGCCAAGAGGTCCAATGTGGTAGGAGACCATACAGTTGTTGCAGCAATTTATTTGCCTTCTGTGCTGCATTAAAGGAAGAGGAACGTGACTTCTCTATCTCTAAGATCTCTTGATGGAGTGTAAGAATATCTATTGCTTCATTGACTCCAAGCCAGGCACTTTATAATTGTTTTATAACCTTTTTCCTATTATGTTGGTTTTTATGATAGATTTTAGCGGTGACACAAATTCATTGATACAATGCGTGACATTGGACAGAGGAACGCACATTTAACCCATTAACCCATTTTCTCAGATGTAAATTTTAAGTTTCAAGCATACCCATTGTTTTATGGCCACTTTAGATACCACCTGTTATATATACATCTTTTCATGAAATCTTTTTAATTCTTTACAATTTCCTCTCAGACCCTCTTTAACATAACTCAAACCTTTTGCAACATGTTTTATTCCTTGATTATTTGCCCTCCTTTTTTTTTCATTTTGAAAATAATCTAGTCATCTTACTTTAGGACAAAAATTTTATCATACAAAATTCTGTCAATATTGAAATTTTTTAAAACATTTTTACCATAAATATATCTTCATACCTATATATATATTTTCTCAGAATAAGGTCCAATTGTCCAGGCGATGACTTTCTTTGGCACAAAGGGGAAGATACTGGGGTTGTGTGGCATTAACAGAGATGTTTTCTCATCGAGGAGCCATCATATGAATCGTCTGATTCTCTCCGGAAATAGTCCTGTCCAGTAGATTTCTGCTTCAGCGAGTGTCACCATCTTTAGGCAGATCCATAGGCACAACATCCTCTTGGTCTTTCTGGGTGTCCATAAACCGCACCAAGTGTTCTTGAAGCCATCAAGTTTCATCATTGTCCTGTGAAAAAAACACAAACATCTCCTCGACCCCATATCAACACAGGGTCGGGCCCATTCTATGGTCTTTTAAACAATGAGCAACAACATTTTTAATAGCTTTTCCAGTACGAGTTGTAGCCAGGGGATTATCTGCAATTGCAATAGCTCCAGTGAAATAGGGAAGGACGTCTTTTCCTGACTCAGAGCTACTACAGGATGTCTGTTAACATTATACTGAACTGCCTCTCACTCAGTCTGTTCTAACTTCTCAGGGGTTAATTCCTCATCTTCTAATTCAGGGAGGGGGAGAAAATTTCTTATCAACTTCTCCTGCAAGGGAGGAGCAGAGGGAGAAATTCTAACAGCCGGGGAGAGTCTTTATCCGCGGCAGAAAGAATCCTCTTCTGCTCGTTCTGTTTTGATTAAACTTTTTATCTTTACAAGTTTAATATTTAAAATTGCCTTAATTCAACAGACAAGTTTAATTATAAACATTTACTCCATTTACATTTATTTAGTTTTATCTAATTATTTATTTAAGGTGGCTTTTTAAAGAAAAGCAAAGACAGGCTAGTCTTACATTAGTTAGCTTTATTTCATCTAGAGGCTGAACTATTAGACACTATAGATTTTCCCAATGTTCCCTAAGTTGTTTTGTTTTGTTTTTCCCTGGAATTTGATTCCCAAGGGAGCCTTGCCTGAGGGTTTAGGATTTCTCTGTGTATGAACAACATATTTTGAGACAACACCATTGACAAGGCTATCTAGACTAGGCATGAAGTATTTTTCTCTTAACCAGCTTAGCAAGCTTTGTTTTTCCCAGGTAGGTAATCTGGTGTACCTGATCTATAATGACTTGTTCAAGGGCTTCGGGGGTTATTGGCCTGCCGAGCTGGTAACAGCAGTCCTCTTTCAGGTCCTCCAGTTTATACAATTTTTTCCTAATATCTGGTGCTGCCTGGTGAGTGGAAACCCCTCATCAATCAGGTTTGGTAAGGTGGTCGGACGACCTTCCTCTCCAGGTACATTTTTCTGTGCTTTGGTGAGGATTCGCTCCCGTTCCTCAGTATTGAATAAAGTTTTGAGAAGCTGCTGGCAATCATCCCAAGTGGGGCTGTGGGTGTACAGAATAGACTCAAACAGATCGGTGAGTCCCCATGGATCCTCTGAGAAGGGAGGATTTTGAGTTTTCCAATGATATAGATTGCTGCTAGAAAAGGGCCAGTACTGATACCTGTGCTCTCCTTGAGGACCTGTGCCCCTGAGGGCTCGGACGGGAAGGATGGGAGCCCGCTCAGAGGATGAGGGCTCTTCTTCCTCCCGGATCCTCCTGGATCTAAGTCCTGCAGCAGGTCCAGGTCCTTATGTCAACACCAGAGGTGCTGAGGGCCCCATGGTAGGGTGAGGCGACTGCTCAGGCTGTGGAGGGAGTTCCATTTCTGGCTGGGGGAGTGCTGCCACCTGAGCCTGAGGAGCTGCAGCCGCAGCATCAGGTGGTGAATAAGTTTCAGAATCTAAATCTGCCAGGAAAGGATAAATCCCAGAGTCCTCTTGGAGGACTGGCTTTTTGAGATCCTTTGTAGTTTCCCCCAGCTCTGAGGGGTGGGTACCCTCCACAGTCAATATTTTCAGGGAATCTTCATCCTTTTCTGGTATGAAGGTTTAAGCCAAGAAGGGGGATTTTCTACCAAATCTTGCCACATTATAATATATGGATACTGGTCCGATGACCCTGAAGGCCAGGCTGGGTGATTATTTCTCAGACCCACTTGATGACTTTCAGCGAAAAGGTCCCCTGTGGTGGCCAGCCCACATCAAAGGCTGGCAGTTCTGAAGAACAAAAGGTATTAAACTTACCTTTCCTTACCTCTAGTCCATAGGTGTGAGCTTTCTCACAGACTGCCAAGAAGTGATCTAAGATTAAACTCTTAGGAGTTACTTGGGTTTGGCCCATGACAGGAAAGAAAAGGAACAGAAGGAACAGAGGCCACAACAAAAAGAGACAGAATTACAATCACCCCTGCAGCCCAGCAAACATGCACGACAACCACACGCACCGGCCGGTCAGTTCCACCACATGCACCGGATTCACACCAGTCCGTATAGGATCCTTACCAAATGCTAGACCAAACGACATCCAACGCAGATGCTCGTTGATCTTCTGGGTGTCAGGGACGTCTCCCTTGACTTCAGGTGGAGCCTCCTGGGTGGCTAACCTGGTTCCTCCACGGAGAATTCTCTACCAGAATCAGACAGGTTTGGGAACAGGCTCCAAGGCCCCCTGCAAGTCCCAAACGGAGGCGGCCAACTCTCCTTTCCAGAGCAAGACAGGTCTGAGACAGGCTCTTTAGCCCCTTGCAAGTCCCAGATGGAGGTGATCAATCCTCCTTCCGTGGCAAAATGCAGAGTCTCCCTTTGTTGCGTCTAATCTGGTGGCCACCAGGTTGACCTATCCCGGACAAGCCCCCAATGTAAGGGTCCAGAGATCGGTCTAACTGATGGAGACACAGAGAGACAACGACAATGCAACTGCAAAAGAGGCTTTTATTCTTTCCAGCTAGCTGGGGTCCAAGTTTCTGCCCAGTGCAGTAGGCCTCAACAAGGACCCTGAGCCTAAGATAAAGGGATCTTTTATAGGTCAGGATTTTTCATAGAATGTAACACATACAAAGGAGGGGGCATGAGAAGCGAGGGTCCAGCTATCACCACCTGCTCAGGTCTAGATAAGGGCTCTCAGCTAAGGGTCTGGATGATCTTGCCTCAGAGGTGCTGGGCCCTCCCGTTTTCCACTTATCTGAGAGTTCCCAGACTCCTGGTTTCTGTCCTTGAGGCCCTAACAAAGTGGGCTCCGTCCTTGAAGACTTAACAGGGTAGCAATTAAGTTAACTCGGTCCAGCATTCCCTAACATGGTGGTGATTAAGCTAACTTGGCCTAACAGGACAATGTCTGGAGATGAATATTATATCCCAGAATTCAATCTGGAAGATCGAACCTCAACAGAAGAAAGATTAAGTACACGAGACTGAACTGATGAAACAACATTCTGTGACTTGTCTAAAATATTGCTGCTTTTCTTCTAAGCTTTGTTGTCCAGTTTTAAAGGATTTTTGTCCTGTCTTGAGCTGTTGATAGGTGCATGTACCTACTATTTGAACAGAATACTAACCTGTTTCTAGGCTTTAAGTTTCAAGGAAATATCATTACCAGTTCAAAACTGCTCTTCTTGAAATTACCAGCTGAACTTGCTATTGAAAGTAGTTAGATTACTTATGATATTGTGTGATCAACAAAATGTTGGGGGAAAAGGAATGGAAGACAACTGTATATAGCAGAGATAGTGTAATAAGAGAGTGGGAAAGGGCAGAGGGTCAAACATGGTGTAAAAAACACATATATACATATACATATGTATGAAAGTAGAAATGGAATATTATTGATGATAACATGCATGATTAAGCCATTATGCAGTTTATTCTAGATGGGAAACCACATTTAGTATTTTGTGATGATGCTCAGGGAATGAATGTTAAGTAATTTTTTAAAAAGTTGCAGGAGGAAAAAAAACAGTAAAACTGTTCGTATCGAAATTTTAAAAAATGCGTATTTGATGACTGCAGTAAGCTATATAGCCCCAGTTGGGTACTACTTTATAATATGTTCATTCTACTCACTGAGGTTTATGCCTAAAGTCAGACTTGGGTTCATGTATAGCTAGCTGTGCTAGCTATTGGATATATTTAGACTTATTAAGTTCATTAGCAAATCAATTAAATGGGGTGGTGGAGGCATAGAAAGCAACCATGGATACCAGAGACAATGTGGGAGGAGGGTGAGACATGACAGAGGGTGAGGGATAGGGAATCAAGGATGGCAAAACAAAAAACAAAGTATACAAGACATAAGAATTGGAAAATTATTTGCTGATAACATGTATGTTGATGTGCTTGATTGAGCCAATACACAGTGTATTTTGGATGGAAAATTCATTTGTATGCTGTAATGATGTATAGTGAATTAATGTAAAAATAAATAAATTTAAAGAGAAAAAATAAAATAAAATGCCTTAATGCAAACATGTAATATATATATATATATATATATATATATATATATATATATATATATATACACACACACACACACACACACACACACATATATTATATGTATATATGTATTATATATATAGCATACACCGAAACAAGCGAGTTAACAGCTAAAATATATACTACACAATAAGACTGCGAGTAGACCACAGCATAAGGCAATAAAATTATTATTCCCTAAGCCTAGAAGAGAGTTTTTAAGATTGCCATTAGCTCAGTCCTAGTGGTTCCATCAGTTCAGTGCTTCTGCCCCATATTGGGGCCACATGGGAGGTTCTAGGTTCAGACCTCAGGTCGACCTGAACTTGCGAGTTGTGCCTTTGATAGTGGTTCATTGGAAGCCTGGGAGAGGGATTTAGGTGAGGCAAGACCCTGTCAAGGATACCGCTCTCTCCCCAAATAAATATAAGCAGTGGCACAGTGGTAAAACACAGCACTTTGTGAAGTCGACTTCCAGGAGAAAGTTCCCGGTTTGTTTCTAGAGACTTCCTTGAGTACGTCAGTCCTGATACTATGGGGCTAGCTGAGTCTGGGGATGGATCATAGTTTAAAGACCCTACTCCCTGCTAAACATGTTCGCACTTTTCTTTCTCTTTTTTGCTTATCGAATAAATATATGAACTTAAAAATAGTAAAAATAAATAAATAAGCTAAAGAAAATCTGATGGCATTACTAAGATATAGGTATACAAATTTAAAATTCTATTAATTTATCTATTAGTGAAAAAAATTAAAACGAAGGCCACAGTTGAGATATATACCAAGGCCATCCACCAATTACTCCCTCACATAACAAAAAAGTCATCCTGATTTTCTCCAAATTCTATTACTAATTATAAACACAAAATATAAGCGTTATCTTCTTGTCATCATGATGCAGTGAAATTAAACAAATCAGCTATTGATAAATGAGTTTAAACAACCCAGCTTTCCCTAAAAAATATAAATGTATAATAGCCATTCGTGAAAGAGATTGAAATACATCTTCCTTTATGTATAAACTATGCTGTCAGTGCTTTAAGGTGAGCATCTTACCAGTTGATCTGAAGTCATCTGGATCGTGATCTGTACTTTTTGTATGTCAGAAAAGTTTTTCTTAACTTGAAGTGATTTTTTAAAAATGTATTTATTATTATTATTATTTTTAATTTGGCCAGAAAGAGAACAAAAAGGAAAGTGAGAAAGCAAACTGCCAGGCCCAGGACTCGAACCACAGTAGGCCATGTGGAAGTCCAGTGCCTTAATCACTGTGCTACCTTCCAGCCTACTTGAAGTGATTTTAATTTTGAATCTGTATCTATTTTATCCTTCTATGTATCTATTTATGTATGTATCTATATAGCTATGTATCTATTAATCCATTCATCTATCTATTTCTATCTATATCTATCTATCATCTGTGTTATCCTACTGACCAGCACTGTAGAAGCAACTATAAATGCAAGAAACAAAGAACAATGTCCTTGTTTTAAGTGCTCAATTATACTAGAATCACAGACAACAAAAAATAAATAAATACAACAAAGAAAATCTTACACTGTTAGGATTTATCTATGAATTAAAATAAAGCCCAGTTTAAAGATAGAGAATAATGGGGGCTTGGACACTTGGGAAAAATAGAATCAAACACTCTCTTATAAAAAGATGGTAAAAAAAGGGGCCAGCAAATAGCATGGTGTTTAAGGGCACTGGGATCCCACATGGCCTACTGCAGTTTGAGTCCTAGACCTGGTGGTTTGCTTTCTTACTTTCCATCTCTCTTGGTCTCTCTCGCTCTGTCCCTCTCTGGTCAAATTAAAATAAATAAATAAATAAAATAATTCTTTTTTTAAAAAGATGGTAAGTCTTTGAAATTGAGAAGGAAGTTAAAACACGATACAGTATATTGAGAGTTGTTGGATAAGAACTAGTGGTTATCAGTTTAATACTGAACCCTGTCTCTTCCTTTAGATTGCAATTAAAGTGTAAATCAGAGAAGAGTAGCATGCAAAGTAAGGAGGAAAAATGAGCAAACAAAATGTAACATGTCTTATCTTTTCCTCAAAATAACAAAATTGAAAGATCTGAAAGTTTGGGCTGTAATTGAAGCAGGACTGCTTCACAAATATCCATATTTCATATAGCATATTTTGTCAAAGGGCTGCCAAAGTTTTACTGCACACCAACTTATCCCACTGAGCTTTCTTCAACAGTGACACTCAATCCCGGTACAACAGGATACCTACAATGGCTACAGTACCCTCTTGCTCTGTCTTTGGGTTAAAGATAGGAGCAAAGATAATTTTGTATATATAGATTTTTACAGATTACTATATTGCCTTCTGATAACGTTATACTGTCCTCTTTGTTTACCCTTTGCAATATGATTGAAAAAAAGTTGCGCTTTGTAGGAATGAAAAGCAGTGAAAATGTAAACATTGTATCAAAAGTAAGTACTTTTAAATATTAAGGATGTGTACTTTTCTTATTGGGTCTAATATATTTAGGAAGACTATTATTTATCTTGTAGATTTAGTTAGAAAAGCCAATATTTACACATATATGTTCAATAGTATTAAATGTACATGCAGCATATTGTGTTAATGCCATATGCAGAGTACAGGAAACAAAGTAGAAATTCAATATCTGAATTAACTTTTATCACATCAGTACTGCCTTGCCATCATATAACATTTACCACTTATTATCCAGCTCAGAGCAAAGAGTCATTACTTTCTTCCTAAAGGTATATAATCTATTATTTTTTAAATTTTTTGGAGCGATATCTTTTGCTATAGGGCATGTGCACTCACCAGAGAGACACAGAGCAATAGAGAGATAGAAAGCGAGAAATCACCCCCTAGGGAGGATAGCCACTCCACAATCCCTTCTTCTCCATTTTCCTTTCAGGATTTTGGGCATGCACGCACACACGCCTGGTGTGAGTTTTAAGCCTCTGGGTCTGAAACTCAAACCACAGTCAACTATGTTGGAGTCCAGCAATGTAACCATCACATCATCTGCTGGTCCCCAAAAGTATCTAATTTAAGTAAATGACACTTACCTAGGAAAAATATAGAAGATGAATGGGTGTTGGCAGATGAAATTTCCAATGTATAACTTTCTGAAATAGTTGAGGAAAATACGTGTATGTGTTTGAATCCATTGGTATGGTGACCACTCTCGTATTCCACGAAAGAGCCGTGTGGTGGAGGTTGTGATGACTCACTCAAACCTTCTTCATTAATGTTGAACATACTCTTTCTGATCTCGACCCTCATCCGCCTGCCCTTTTTGGAGATTGCTTCAACTGAAGGAAACTGTTTCACCCACAGACCCCTTACTTGTGGCAGTCCATATAAAAGTATTCATCAGTATGTGATGAATATGTAATGATGAAAGTGTAAAAGCTCAAGTCTCTGACTTTATTCAGGGTAACCCTGCAGGGCCATTACATCTCTATAATTTTTTTTGAGAGTTTTTTGCTATAGGGTGCATGTGCTCACCAGACAGACAGAGAGAGAGACAGAGAGACAGAAAGCGAGAAATCACCCCCCAGGGGGGATGGCCATACCGTAATTCCTTCTCCTCCATTCACCTCTCGGGATCTTGGGCACACACGCACACATGCCTGGCGTGAGTTTAAGCCACTGGGTCCGGGACGCGAACCGCGGTCGACTACATGGGAGTCCAGCAACATAGCCATTACACTAACTGCTGATCTCAAAGCTATTTTTTAATAACTCACTCAGCCTCATGTATTTCTGTTAGCAATGCAATAATGTACTAAGACACTATTGCTCTTATTTCCACTGACTTGTGATATATGAACAATTTTGAATACATGTAGTTTGAAATAAATTGTGGCATATTTTCCCACAAATAATATACATTTAACACCAGATCTTTAGTAATAAGAATGGTAATTGAAATATTCATGTATGAAAAAACATTATGCAATTGTATCTTATTAAAGTTTTATTGCATAATTTTGTACTCATGAAATCATGACATTTTCTTCCTCTAGGTGACAATTCTTAAAGAAGATCACATTGAAATGACCTGTTTCACAATGTACTTTACTTTCAGCACCTATGTTCTGTTAATTAGCCAATCATGTGTGTTTTGAAGGATGTTTTAACCTTTCTTTTGTGGTAATGTTACAAAAGCTGGCAGAATAACTTACTTTTTACAAGAAATCACCTGCCATCCTGATCAGCTTTGTGATACAGTAACTGAAGTTCAAAACCTATTTGACTTTAAAATATTCAGCTACATAATTAACTATTCTCAATGTTATATTTCTCAATAATGTTCACTATCCCAAATCCTAGAAGAATTGAAATAAGATTATCCTATCATACTGAAATGATGATCTAACTATCTATATAATAAATACTGTAGATGTTTTATTATATATAGGCCAGCATTCTTGGGTAAAGAATTAAAGATATAGTAAATTGATCAAAGCTGTCTTGCCCTTACTTCTCCCTTCCCTGACATACCAATTGGGAAAAGTAGATTTATTTTTCCTTTCTTTCATGTAGCATTAAAATCCATTTCAGAGTCAGAGAGAAGGTTTTAGATGAGTACATTTCAACAGTGTGCTAGAGCCACCTCATACCATCTAATAAGAGTCAACTGTGTTCCATGTTCACTGAGGTCACATAGGTAACTTGAAATTGACATCGTAGGAGAATATACATCATAGAAATTGGCAGTTACTATAAATCAGAACTTTTATCCCTAAGAGAGCTAGTTGTCAAACTTTCACCAGAACACCATGGTAATTTCTTTATAACCAGCGGTATGCTAGTCAGTTCTCTGAAAACAATTAATTTTCTTGAACCAGCACAAGCCAGAACTGGCATACCATTGTATATAACTAATTTGACTCTACTTATATAAAAATTATGAAATTATGTGAATGGTTCCTTTATTATGAAAAAATTTAGCATTAACAACATGATAAAAAAAATTTTTTTGAGAGGTTTTCACTATAGGGCGCGTGCGCTCGCCAGACAGATAGAGAGAGACATAGAGACAGAAAGCAAGAAATCACCCCCCGGGGGGGATGGTCACGCTGCAATCCCTTCTCCTCCATTCTCCTCTAGGGATCTTGGGCATGCACACACACGTGCCCAGCGTGAGTTTTAAGCCACCGGGTCCGGGATGCGAACCGCAGTCGACTACGTGGGAGTCCAGCGACATAGCCATTACGCTAACTGCTGGTTCCCACAACATGGTAAAATTTTGAAAATGCCCAGAGTACAGCAGTACTTTTGTAGTAATGATGAAATGCTATAAACTCAGGCTATGGATTTTCACTCAGATTAAAAATTCAAGAAGTTATCAGACAGGTTGAATTAGTATATAATTATTTTATCTATATTCACTACCCCCTGCCATCATCTCTCTATATATTTTCTTTTATGTCTACATAATCATTGGGTCATTGGAAAGTCATGATGTATTTTTCTATGATTTTCTATGCAAAAATGAGTCATGACTTTAGGGATGACCCAATATTTTATCAGTCAAATTTAACCATATTCATGGCATGGAAAAATAAAAATAGGGGCTTGCAGGTGACATGGCAGTTAAAGTGCTAGATTACCACATGGTCGACCATGGTTCAAGTCTCAGACCCAGTGACTTGAAATTCATGCTGCATGCATGTGCATGAGTGCCCAAAATTCCAAGAAGTGAATGGAGGAGAAGGGGTCATGGCATAGCCATTCCCCTGAGGAGGATTTCTCACTTTCCCCCTCTGTGTCTCTTTCTGGGGAACACATACACCCTATGGCAGAAAGCTAAAAAATAATAAAAATAAAAAAATAAATATTCAGCAATTCTATGTTTTTCCTTTAGACATTTTAAGATAAAGTTTATTTAATAATAAAATATTTAAACTTAAAAATATAAAAGATAACAAAAAATAGTAACTCACATGGTAAATATATTTACTGGGATTCATTCTCTCCTTCTGCTTTTGGTTAAAGAAATAAAACATAAGCCTTACTGCTGCCCTCACATTTGCCATACTTTCACTTTCTTTCTTCATGAATATTTTAGCATAGGTATCCTAAGAATAAAATTAATCCTTTTTAGTTCCTCAATATTATTATCACACCTAAGAAAAAAAATAATTCCATTATGTCATCTAATATGTAGTTTATTTTATTTCCTACAATTGATTCAAAAAATTCTCCTGTATTTGATTCTTGGAATTGAGATCCAATCAGGACTTACACATTACATTTATTTATTTGAATACATTTCATTTAAAATACCACACACACACCCATTTTCTATATCTGTTTGATTATGGGGATATGGTATTTTTAAATATATAGTTTAATTTTTTATATAATCATTGTACATCATTAAAGCAAGAAAAATTAATTTTCCTAGCCTGAATACATTGTATATTAGTCCACTTAAAGATATTATTATACATGTTATCATCAACAGATAAGTTCCCATTTTTGTGTTCCTTAAATGTTTTGCTTCTTTTTCCCCCCTTGATTACCTACCTCTCACTCTCCCCAATTTTCCACCCGTCTGCCATGCTGTAATATTCACAATTGTTCTTTCAGTTTCTGCCACAAGAGTGCAGACATTCGGTATACATTGAGTGAGGACACATGATGCCTCTCTTTCATAGTCTGGCTTGCTTCACTTAGCAGTAAACCTTACATATTTACCCACTTTCTATTAAATGACAGGGTTTCATGGTTTTTTACAGCTGAGTAGTATTCCATAATGTATATGTGGCACAGCTTTCCAATCCATTCAATTGTTCATGAACTTTGCCTACTCCAGTTGGTTTCATGTCTTAGCAATTGTGAATAATACCACAATAAATATGGATGGGAAAGTACTTTTCTGACTGATGTATTCCTATCCTTTGGGTAGATATCCAGAAGTGGAATTGCTGGATCATATGGTAATTCTATTTGTAGGTCTTTGAGCAACCTCCATATTGTTCTCCACAGTGATTGTACTCATTTACATTCCCACCAACAGCGTAGGATTGTTGCCTTTTCACCACAGCCTTGCAGCACTTATCATGCTTCAAATTTTTAAACTTAGCCATTCTGATGGGGGTTAGGTGGCATCTATTGTGATTATGATTTGCATCTCCCTTTTGATAAAGGATGTTGAGCATTTATTCATATGCTTTTTGACTGTTCATATGTCTTTCTTAGAGAGTTGTCTGTTCAGCTCACTTGTCCATATTTTTACTGAGTTGATTATTTTATGGGGGGTAAGTCAATTGAGTTCCCTGTATATTCTACTTATCAGTCCCTTATCTGAGGCACAGTTTGCAAATATATTCTCCCATTCCAAAGGATGATGATTCACTTTATTTATTGATTGATTTTTTTTCTGTGCAGAAGCTTTTTTTTACCTGATGTAGTCTGATTTGTCTATTTTGGGGATTATTGACTGTTCTTTGGCGGGGGGGTCTTATTTAAGAAATCTTTGCCTACTCCAATGTCTCCAAGAATTTCCCCTGTGTTATCCACCGATATTTCTACAGTTTGAGATCTTAGGTTTAGATCTTTGATCCATTTTGAGTTGACTTTTATTAATGGTGAGAGATAGGGGTCCAGTTTCATCTTTCTGCAGGTAGATATGCAGTTTTTCCATTTACTACATAGATTTTCTTTTCCCCACTGAATTGACTGGTGCCCTTCATAAAAAAAAATCAATTGGTTATATGTTTTGGGGTTTATTTCTGGAGTTTCTATTCTGTTCCATTGGTTGACAGACCTGTTTTTGTGCCAATATCATGCTGTTTTGTTTGTCAAAGCTATGCAATTTTGGGGGGGGGGGGGTCATGGAGTGAGATGTTTCCTACTCCACCCTTCTTGCACAGAATTGTTTTGGTAATACAGGGTCTTTTATGTTTCCAAACTCTATGGTTGTTATTTTCTGTATCAGTGAAGAATATCTCTAGTAATTTGACTGAGATTACATAAATATGTAGATTAATGTGGGTAGAATTGACATTTTGTTTATATATTAATTCCTTCAATACAAGAACATGGGATGTCTTTCCACTTTTCAATTTCTTCTTTTTTTCTTTTTTTTAGTTGTCATAGTTTTCCTTGAAGAAGTCTTTGACTTTGAATCTTATACTTTTGGTTGCTATTGTAAACGGGATTGTTTTCTTCAATTCTACCCCAGTCTGCTCCTTGTCTGTATATATAATTTCTATAGATTTTTGTATGTTGATTTTATTTCCTGCCACTTTACCTCATTCATTTATCATTTCTAGGAGGTCTTTTGTGTATGCCTTTTGCTATTCTGTATGTACATAATCATGCTATCTACAAATAGAGATAATTTCACTTCTTCTTTCCTTATTTTAATGTTTTTCTTTTTATTCTCTGTTCTGACTGCACTGGCTAGAAATTCCAGTACTATACTAAAAAGGAGTGGAGAAAGTGGACAGCTTTGTCTTGTTCCACTTTTTAAGAGCTGAAAGCTTTTCCACATTCAGTATGATGGTAGCTATGGGTTTTTCATATATGGCTTTTATTGTGTTTAAAATGTCCCTTCTACAGAAATTTTGCTGATATTTTATTCATGGAGGGATGTTGCATTTTGGAAAAAAAATTTTTCTTCATTGCTTGTTATGATCATATTGTTTTTATCCTTCTTTCTGTTAATGTGGTGTAGTACATTTATGGTTTTGCATAAGTTAAAACATCCTTGCATCCTTGGAATAAAAGCTTACCTGGTTGTGGTGTATAATTCTTTTAATGTGGCATTAGATACAATTTTCTAGTATCTTGTTGATAATTTGGGCATCTATACTCATCAGAAATATTGGCCTATAATTTTATTTTTTGTTATGTTATTGTCTGTTTGGGGGATGAGCATGATGAGGGACACATAGAATAAATTTTGAAGGGTTCCTTCCTTTTGGATCTTTAGAAATAGTTTGAGCAGGGGCCAGCAGTTAGCGTAATGGCTATGTTGCTGGACTCCCATGTAGTTGACCACGGTTCGACTCCTGGACCCGGTGGCTTAAACTCAGGCCGGGCACGTGTGTGTGCGTGCCCAAGATCCTGAGAGGAGAATGGAGGAGAAGGGATTGCAGTGTGACCATCCCCCCTGGGGGGTGATTTCTCGCTTTCTGTCTCTCTGTCTCTCTCTGTCTTTCTGGTGAGCACACATGCCCTATAGCAAAATCCTCTACAACAACAACAAAAATAGTTTGAGTAGAATGGAGGTTAGCTTTGCTTTAAAAGTTTTGTAGAATTTAGAAGTGAAACTATCAAGACCTGGGCTTTTCTTTTTTGAGAGGATATTTATCACTGTTTCAATTTTATTGCTTGTTATCATTCTATTCAGTCTTTCTATTCCTTTCTGATTCAGTCTTGGTACATTATATGTCCAGAAATTTGTCCATCTCATCTAGATTTCCTTATTTGTTGGCCTATAGTCACTTAGAGCATTCTTTAATGATCTTTTTAATTTCTGCTATATTTGTTTTAATGTTGCCTGTTTCATTGTGAATTTGATATTTACCTGGTTTCTTTCTTCTTAATTAGTCTAGCTAACAGTGCAACATTTTGCTTATTTTCTCAAAGAACCAGCTTTTGGTTTCATTTATTTTCTATATAGTTTGATTATTCTCTATTTCATTTATTTCTGCTTGATTCTTTATCTCTTTTCTCTTTTTTTTTTTTTTTTCCTTTTCTCAAGGTTTTCTTCCTTGTTATTTTTCAGTTTCCTGAGGTATGTTGTTAGGTTGTCTATTTGCCACCTTTCCATCTTTTTCTTATGTGAACTAATTGCGATAAACTTCCCTCTTATGACTGCTTTCACTGTGTCCCATAGATTATGAAAACTTATGTATTCAGTCATTGATTTCAATGAATCTTTTTATTTCAGTCTTAATTTCTTCAGTGGTTGTGCAGTTATTCAGTAGTAAGTATTTTAGTTTTTACATGTTTGTGTATTTTTGTGTTTTTTTTTTCCTGAAATTAATTTCAAGTTTAATTCTATCATGGTAGGAGAAGATACTGAATATAGTTTCTATTTCTTTCTATTTTTAAGACTTATTTTGTGCCTTATCATGTTGTCAGTCTTCAAAAAGTTTCCATGAGGTGGTGTGAAAAATGTTATTTTTGTTATTGTTGGGTGGAAGATTCTATAGATGTCTGTCAAGTTCATTTTATTTATAGTGTCATTTCAATTCTGTATGTATCTCTTATTTTTTGTCTAGATAACCTGTCCAAATGATATAATGAGGTATTGAGATCTCTAATTACTAGTGTGTTGCAGTCTATCTCTCCATTTCCTTCACATATTTGGGTGCTTCTTAATTGGGTACATAGATATTTGTGTTATATCTTGTTGATCAATGATCTATTTTAGTACAATATAATATCCTTCTTTGTTTCTTCTTAGAGATTTTGGTTTGATATAAGTATTGAAACTCCAGTCTTTTTTGTGGTTTACATTTGCATGGGAATATCTTTTTCCAGCCCTTCACTTTTAGTCTATATGTATCTTTATCCATGAGGTGTTTTTGTTTTAGGCACCAAATAGAATATTTCTGGGTTTTTTTCCTCCATTTAGCCAATCCCCATCTTTTGACTGGAGAATTTAATCCATTAACATTCAACGTTATTATCAGTATTTGTGGATTCATCCCTGCCATTTCGTTAGCTATTTTCTTGGTTACTTTTTTAAAATCTTATTTCTCTTTTGCTCTCTCTCTCTCTCTCTCTCTCTCTCTCTCTCTTTAGTTTTCCTGATACGGTAATCTCTTCAGTACTTCTTGAAGAGCTGTCTAGGATTGGTGAATTCTTTCAGTTTTTGTTTGCCAATGATTTTATTTGTTCTTCCCATTTGAAGGATAATCTTGCTGGATATAGTATTCTTGATTGATATTGTTTTTCTCTTAGTATTTTGAATATATCTTCCCATCCTTTCCTTTCATACATTCTTTTGGTTGAGGTCTGATGTTAGCCTAATAAGATAACCTTTGTAAGCAACTTGATGTTACTCCCTTGCTATTTTTACAATCTTGTATTTGTCTGTGATTTTGACTAATCATTATGTGCTGTGGAGAGGATCTTATTATGTTGATTCCATTTGAGGTCTTTTGTATTTCTTGGGTATGGATGTCTGAATGCTTCTCTAGTTTTGAGAAGTTTTCTTTTTCTTTTTCTTTTTTTTTTTTTTTTTTTTTTTTTTTTGGAGAGGTTTTTGCATAGGGCGCATGTGCTCGCCAGAAAGACAGAGAGACAGAGAGACAGAAAGCAAGAAATCACCCCCCAGGGGGATGGCCATGCCTCAATCCCTTCTCCTCCATTCTCCTCTCAGGATCTTGGGCACACACGCACACGTGCCCAGTGTGAGTTTAAGCCACTGGGTCCGGAACTCAAACTGCAGTTGACTACATGAGAATCCAGCGACATAGCCATGACACTAACTGCTGGTCCCATAGTTTTGGGAAGTTTTCTGCAAGTATTTTATGGCATCTTTTATGCCTTTGTCAGATTCTTCACCCCCTGGAATACCTATTATTCAGATATTTAGGTGTTTAATAATGTCTAGTGTTTCCTGTAGTCTTTGTTTTTCAAAAATGATTTTCTTATTATTTTTTGTGGTTTTATCTAAGTCAAAAGTTTTGTCTTCCATCTCAGAGATTTAATATTCCTCATAGGCTAATTTGCTATTAATACTTTCAAAAGAGATCTTGATTTCCCATATTATTGTTTTCAACTGTAGAAATTCCGATTGGTTCTTTTTTTATGGTGTCTATTTCTTCCTTCAAATTCTGGAAAAACTTCCTCTTCTTTGTTACCATGAACATTCTGAATTCTTTTTTTTTTTTTCTTTCTGAAACTTTTTTTTTTGTAATTCAATTTACATTCCTTCCCTAAGCTTCATCACAGCATACAAAATGCAATCTCCCATCCAGTACACACTGCATAATGATACAATCATGCACATTGCAAAAAATTTTCCATTACTAGTTCCTAGAATTACTTCCGCCCCTCTTTCTGACCCTCTGTCCCTTCCCACCCTCCTCTCACACCACCTCCGGTGTCTACAATTGTCCTTCATTCCCTTCCCACCCACGTTGCATTGATCACACAATTTTCTACATAATCTAACTACTTTCAATGGTGAGTTCACTCATTACTACTAAGAAAACCAGTTTTAACTTAACTCAAAGAAATGCCAAGGAACTTTGCTTAAAGCCAGGAAACAAGTTAGGATTCTGTTCAAATGGAAGGTGCACGAACCTATCAGTCTCATGTACTTTTATCTTCTGTTCTGGTTCAATTTTCCTGATTAAATTCTGGGATATAATATTCAAATTCAGACTTGTCCCTCTGATTAAGATGGCCACTTTCATAGTTTTTGGACTCTTATTTCCCTGTGTCTGTGTTTAATTTTCTTGATACAGCACACCCTTGAGAACTTCTTGGAGATCTGGTCTGGTGCTGGTAAATTCTTTCAGGTTTTGTTTATCTGAGAATGTTCTTGTCTTTTCTTCCCACCTGAAAGATAATCTTGCCGGGTACAGTATTCTTGGCTGAAACTGCTTCTCTCGTAACACTTTGAATATATTTTCCCATTCTCTCCTCACTCGCATTGTTTCCGATGAGAGATCTGCTGTTAGCTTGATGGGATGTCCTTTGTAGGTAACTTGATGTTTCTCTCTTGCCAATCTTAGTATCTTGTCTTTGTCTGCGGTTTTGGTCAACCTGGCTATAATGTGTCTTGGAGAAGATCTTCTTGGGTTGATTCTATTTGGGGTCCTTTGTATTTCCTGGGACTGGATCTTCGAATGCCTCTCTAGGTTTGGAAAGTTTTCTTGCAGGATTTCATGGAATAGATTATCAATGCCCTTATGGGTCTCTTCACCTTCTGGAATGCCAATTATCCAGATATTTGGACGTTTGATGGTATCCAGTACTTCTCGCATATCATTCTCAAATTTTTGAGCCATTTTCTCAGTCTTCGTGGTGGACTTTTCTAAGCCAGCCATTTTCTCTTCTACATCTGAGATTCTATTTTCTGAATGATCTAGTCTGCTTTTAATACTTTCAAGGGAGATTTTGACTTCTTGTATTATAGACTTCATCTCTAGCAGTTCCGTTTGAGTCTTTTGTAAAGTGTATAATTCCTCTTTTAGATCTTGCAAGAATTTCCTCATCTCCTGGAACTCGGCAACTTCTTTCTCCTTTCTCTTTAGCAGTTCATTATCTCTCTTTTCTTCCATCTCTGTTAGCTTCGACATTATGAATGCTCTAAATTCCTTATCAGACATTTCCATGACTTTCACCGAACTGCTTGTGGATGAAGGAGAGTTACTCTTTTCCATTGGAGGAGAGGTATTTTCTCGTTTTCCCATATTTCTCGTGATCCGATGGTGATTTCTTGTCATCTGATGAATGGCGTGTTTCTTTCAAATTCTTGAAGTTAAGCCTCAATGTTCAGGAGCAAGCAGACAGAGGTGTTCTAGAATCGGATTGCCATTCTGTAGTGATCACACACTAGCTTTGCTTGCTGGAGACTGAATTATGAGTAGAAAATCTTCATTTCTCCTGTGCCCTGAAATATCTAGTTCCCAGTATCCATGTGGAATCTTCTCAGAGAATGGCTCCACTCTCCTGCCACACTAGCTTTGCTTGCTGGAGGCTGAATTATGAGTAGAAAATCTTCATTTCTCCTGTGCCCTGAAATATCTAGTTCCCAGTATCCATGTGGAATCTTCTCAGAGAATGGCTCCACTCTCCTGCCACACTAGCTTTGCTTGCTGGAGGCTGAATTATGAGTAGAAAATCTTCATTTCTCCTCTGCCCTGAAATATATAGTTCCCAGTATCCATGTGGAATCTTCTCTACATTCTGAATTCTTTTACTGACATTTCTGTGAGCATATGCTTTCTGGCAATTCAAAATATTTGAAAACAAACAAACAAAAGAAACTACAATAATTCTTCATAAAGTTAGTGAAAAATGCATATTATGAAAAACGCTATTATTGATTTCAAGATTTTTTTGTGTCAAAATACTAGTGCTGGGAACCAGCAGTTAGCATAATAGCTATATCACTGGACTCCCATGTAGTCAACCGCGGTTCACGTCCTGGACCTGGTGGCTTAAAACTCACGCCGGGCGCATGTGCGTGCATGCCCAAGATCCCAAGAGGAGAATGGAGGAGAAGGGATTGTGGCGTGACCATCCCCCCTGGGGGGTGATTTCTCGCTTTCTGTCTCTATGTCTCTCTCTGTCTGTCTGGCGAGCGCACGCACCCTATAGTGAAAAATCATTGCAAAATAACATAAAGTAAAAAATAAACACAAATATGCTAAATAACCCAATGCATGATAGAATGGAACTTTATTTATTTATTTATTAGAGAGAGATTTTTTGCTATATGCCATGTGCTCTGACATATGCCTATTACTCTCCTTTTTAAAATGCTCCTATCTGTTCTCTCCATCTTTCTCCAAAAGAGAGTATATAACACAAATGATTTCTATTCAAAAATACCCAACCATTTTGTGCTTCTACAGCCTTGAAATGACTGCTAGATGGCTGTGATTGGAACAGCGTGTGTTTCAAAACTTCCCTCAGCACACCAGGCACAGATGTGCCACTGGTCTGGGGCTGGCTGAAGGCCGGCATGTGTTACTGATGCATCACTGGGTCAAGACCCTGTTGAGAATACTATTTCTCTCTCTCTCACCCTCTCTCTTTCATCTCTGCTATTTGAAGGAATAAACTTTAAAAATATTTATTCATATTTAGATAAAATTAATTTGTGTGAAGAGTTAGTTCTGTTTAGAAAAAATGTCCAAAGGTCATCAGTTCTAGTTGTACTGAAATCTGTATCTTAAAATAACTTATTGGAAATGTATTCCAATGTTGTCACGGCTACTAAAAACACTCTAAACCTAAATAGCAGTTGCACCAGCAGAAGTTCCTTCTAAAATTAAAAATTATAAAAAATTGTTTGGAGTAGCGAGAGGGGCTGAGAAAGTGGTGACACAGCCGGGGTACGGAGGGAGTCCCTGAAACCTCCCAACAGCCCCAGGGCCAATCTCCCCTCAGCCCACTCCCCTCTTTGCCACCTCCCTGGTCCCCACTCCCTGCACCGGGGGTGGGGTAGGGAGCCAGGCCCGTTTCCTGCTGTGACACACACAGGGGCCAGGAGCTGGGACGTGACCCGAGGCAGGGGGGACGGACCTCCAGACAGAGGGCCAAGCGCCTGCCCCAGCGGGCAGGCAAGCAGGAGGAGGCAGAGGCGGGGGTAGGACTGGGTCTGAGGAGTTTCCCCTTAACTATGGGGGAGAAACTCCCTGCAGCCAGAGGAAAGACCCAGATGGTGTTTTCCTCCTGGGGGCCGCGCTCCCCCGCCCTGCGAAGCAGCGGTAGCCGCCGCCTCTACGGGTGCCTCCACCTCTACCATCTCTTTCTCCACCACCTCGGGCCCCGGTGTCCCCGGCCAGCACTATGCCCATCTTACTGTTCCTGATAGACACGTCTGCCTCTATGAACCAGCGCAGCCATCTGAGCACCACCTACATGGACACGGCCAAAGGCGCGGTAGAGACCTTCATGAAGCTCCGTGCCCGGGACCCTGTGAGCCGAGGAGACAGGTATATACTGGTCACTTTCGAAGAGCCGCCCTATGCTATCAAGGCTGGATGGAAAGAAAACCATACAACGTTTATGAATGAATTGAAAAACCTTCAGGCTGAAGGACTAATGACTCTTGGCCCATCCCTAAGGACAGCTTTTGATTTATTAAATTTAAATAGATTAGTAACTGGCATAGACAACTATGGGCAGGGAAGAAATCCTTTTTTCTTGGAGCCAGCAATAATTATTACAATTACTGATGGGAGTAAGTTGACAACTACCAGTGACATCCAGGATGAGCTTCATTTACCTCTTAATTCTCCTTTGTCTGGAAGTGAATTGACCAAGGAACCTTTTGGTTGGGATCAGAGACTCTTTGCATTAGTGTTGTGGTTGCCTAGCACCATGTCAATAGAATCAGAACAGTTGACAGGTGTTCCTTTAGATGACCCTGCAATCACACCAATGTGTGAAGTAACAGGCGGCCACTCATACTATGTATGTTCTCCAAGAATGCTTCATCAGTGTCTGGAGTCCTTGGTGCAGAAAGTACAAAGCGGGGTGATAATAAACTTTGGAAAAGCAGGACCAGATCCTTCCCCTGTAGAAGATGGCCAGTCAGATATATCAAGGCCTTTTGGATCTCAGCCTTGGCATAGCTGTCACAAACTCATCTATGTCAAACCAAATCCTAAAACTGGGGTTCCCATAGGTCATTGGCCTGTTCCAGAATCTTTTTGGCCAGATCAGAATTCTCCAACACTACCACCTCGTACATCTCATCCCATAGTGAAGTTTTCCTGTACAGACTGTGAGCCGATGGTCATTGACAAACTGCCTTTTGACAAATACGAGTTGGAACCTTCACCACTGACTCAATTTATCCTGGAAAGGAAATCTCCTCAAACATGTTGGCAGGTGTATGTGAGCAATAGTGCAAACTACAGCGAACTCGGTCATCCTTCTGGGTACTTGAAAGCCAGTACAGCACTGAACTATGTCAACTTATTTGCAATGCCTGACAATTATCCGCTCCTCCTCCCCCTTTTAGATGACTTACTTAAAGTGCATAAAGTAAAAGCAACATTGAAATGGAGACAGTCCTTTGAAAGTTATTTGAAGACGATGTCTCCTTACTATCTCGGGCCTTTGAAGAAAGCTGTTAGAATGATGGGTGCACCTAACCTAATAGCAGATAGTATGGAATATGGACTTAGTTACAGTGTCATTTCATACCTCAAGAAATTGAGCCAACAGGCCAAAATAGAATCTGATCGAGTCATTGGATCTGTAGGTAAAAAAGTAGTACAGGAAGCCGGAATTAAAGTCCGAAGCCGATCACATGGTTTATCAATGGCTTACAGGAAGGATTTTTAACAGCTGCTCCAGGGAATTTCAGAAGATGTTCCTCATAGACTGCTAGACCTTAATATGAAGGAATATACTGCTTTCCAAGTTGCTTTGTTGAATAAGGATTTGAAGCCACAAGCATTTAGAAATGCTTATGACATACCCAGATGGAATCTTTTGGATCACTTAACAAGAATGAGATCTAATCTTATGAAGAGCACTCCCAGATTTCTTAAAGGACAGGATGAAGATCAAGTGCACAGTGTCCCTATAGCACAAATGGGGAATTACCAAGAATACCTCAAGAAAGTACCTTCTCCACTTAGAGAACTTGATCCTGATCAGCCGCGAAGGTTGCATACATTTGGCAACCCCTTCAAGCTGGATAAGAAGGGTATGATGATAGATGAAGCAGATGAATTTGTTGCTGAACCTCAAAATAAACACAAACAACCTGGAGAACCAAATATGCAAGGGATCCCTAAAAGACGTAGATGTATGTCTCTACTCTTTTTTTAAATTTGTTATTATTATTATTATTATTATTATTTGTATATACTTTCAATCATACTGTTTGGCTTACAATGAGACCATTTCGATATGTGAACATTTCTCCCCAGACCCGTTGATCGACATATCTTCAACAGATAACACCACACCTCCCCATCCCATCAATGCTGTACCTCTGTATCCCTTCTCCAAATATCTTTCGTTAGGCCCCACTCCTCCACATACACTTCATCTGACATTCACACCCATCTCTTGTGTTTGTTCAACTGTTAGTCAATCAGTTTCAGACATAGAATGCAGACAGACGGTATATGTTAAGTGGGGACATACAATGTCTCTCCTTCATAGCCTGGCTTGCCTCACTCAGCAGAACATCTTCCATATTCTTCCACTTTCTGTCAAAAGCCAGGGCTCTGTTGGTTTTTATGGCTGAGAAGTATTCCATAGAGTATATGTGCCACAGTTTTTCAATCCATTCCTTCATACTAGGGCATTTGGGTTGGTTCCATGACTTTGCAGTCGTGAATAGTGCTGCAATAAACATCGATGAGCAAGCACCTTTCCAATGAAGAATTCTTCTGTCCTTTGGGTAGATACCAAGGAATGAGATTACTGGATCATATGGTAGATCTATTTGCAGATTTTTGAGGAATCTCCAAATTATTCTCCACAGTGGTTGGACCAATTTACATTCCCACCAGCAGTGTAAAAGAGTTCCCCTTTCACCACACCCCCTGCCAACATTTATCATTTTTTGTTTTTGTAATCTTAGACATTTTGACTGGGGTTAGGTGGTATCTCATTTTTATCTACATTTCCCTTATGATGAGGGATGTTGAACATTTTTTCATATGCCTTTTGGCTATTTGTATGTCATCTTTAGAGAGTATTTTATTCAACTCCTTCTCCCATCTTTTAATGGGATTGATCATCTTTTTTCCAAACAGCTTCTTTAGTTCCTTGTGTATTCTGGTTATCAGTCCCTTATCTGATGCAAAATTTACAAAAATATTTTCCCATTCTGAGGGCTGTCGATTCACACTAATTACTGTGTCTTTGGCCATGCAGAAACTTCTTAGTCTGATGTAATCCCACTTGTCTATTTTGGGGATGATCAACTGTGCTTTGAAGGTCTTATTTAAGAAGTCTTTCCCTACACCAATGTCTCCCAGAGTTTCCCCAGTGTTTTCCAGGAGCAGCTCCATAGTTTGAGGTCTTAGATTTAGATCCGTGATCCACCTTGACTTGATTTTTGTCAAAGGTGAAAGGTAGGGGTTCAGATTCATCTTTCTGCAAGTGGAAATCCAGTTTTTCCAGCACCACTTGCTGAAGAGGCTTTCATTTTCCCACTGGATTGACTGGTACCCCTTGTCAAAGATCAGTTGACTGTATGTTTGGGTATTTATTTCTGGAGACTCTATTCTGTTCCATTGGTCCTCCTGTCTGTTTCTGTGCCAGTACCATACTGTTTTGATTACCACAGCTTTGTAGTATATTTTTGGGTTGGGGAGTGAGATCCCACCCGCTCCATTCTTCTTGTGTAGAATTGCTTTGGCAATATGAGGTCTTTTATGATTCCAGACAAATTTTATGATTGTCTTTTCTAGGTCTGTGAAGAATGTGTCTGGTACTTTGATTGGCATTGCATTAAATATGTAGAGCAATTTGGGTAGAATTGCCATTTTGATTATATTAATTCTTCCAATCCATGAACATGGGATGTCCTTCCATTTTTTTTGTGTGTCATTTTCAATTTCTTTTTTTAGCTTCTCATAGTTTTCCTTGTGGAGGTCTTTAACTTCTTTGGTTAGATTTATTCCTAAATATCTTATACTTTTGGTGGCTATGGTAAATGGAATAACTTTTTTCAGTTCTATCTCAGTCTGCCTGTTATTCGTATATAGAAATGCTATGGACTTCTGTATATTAATTTTATATCTTACAACTTTACTGTAATCATGTATTACTTCCAGTAATTTTTCCATGGAGACCATTGGGTCTTCTATGTATACAATCATGTCGTTTGCAAATAGAGAGAGTTTCACTTCTTCTTTTCCTATTCGGATGCCCTTTATTTTTTCCACTTTTCTGATTGTGTTGGCGAGGACTTCCAGTACTATATTAAAAAAGAGTGGAGACAGTGGGCATCTTTGTCTTGTTTCTGTGTTTAGTGGGAAAGCTTTCAGCTTTTCTCCATTCAGGATGATGTTCACTATGGGTTTTTCATAGATGGCTTTTATTGTGTTGAGAAATGACCCTTCTATGCCGATTTTGCTGAGAGTCTTGATCATGAAGGGATGTTGTATCTTATCAAATGCTTTTTCTGCATCAATCGATATGACCATATGGATTTGTCTTTCTTCCTATTAATATGGTGTATTACATTTATGATTTTGCATATGTTGAACCAACCTTGCATTCCTGGAATAAAGCCTACCTGATCATGGTGTATGATCTTCTTTATATGTTGTTGAATACGATTCACTAGTATCTTGTTGAGAATCTTTGAGTCTATGTTCATCAGAGATATTGGTCTATAGTTTTCCTTCCTTGTCCTGTCCTTATCTGTTTTAAGAATGAGGGTGACAGAGGCTTCATAGAATGAATTAGGGAGAGATCTTTTGGATCTTTAGAAATAACTTGAGCAGAATGGGAGTTAACTCTTCTTCGAAAGTTTTGTAGAATTCAGAGGTGAATCCATCGGGGCCAGGGCTTTTCTTTGTTGGAAGGTTATTTATTACTGATTCAATCTCCTGGCTTGTTCTGGGCCTATTCAGACTTTCTATTTCTTCCTGGCTCATTCTTGGTATATTATATTTGTCCAGGAATTTGTCCATCTCATCCAGATTATCTTGTTTCTTAGCATATAGATGTTCAAAATATCCTCTAATGATGTTTTGAATTTCTACTATGTCTGTTGTTATGTTACCAGCCTCATTGCAGATTTGATTCACCTGGTTCCTTTCTCTCTTCTTCTTAATAAGTCTCGCTAGTGGGGTATCAATTTTGTTTATCCTTTCAAAGAACCAGCTTTTGCTTTCATTTATTTTCTGTATAGTACGTTTATTTTCTATTTCATTTATTTCTGCTCGGATCTTTATTATTTCCTTTCTCCTGGAATTTTTTGGATTTTTTTGCTGTTCCTTTTCCAATTCTCTGAGGCTCGATGTTAGGTGATCCATTAGCCTTCTCTCTGTCTTCCTCTTATGTGCACTAATTGCTATGAACTTCCCTCTTATGACTGCTTTGGCTGTGTCCCACAGATTATGGAAACTCGTGTCTTCATTGTCATTGGCTTCCATGAATCTTTTGATTTCAGTCTTTATTTCTTCAGTAATAGTGGAGTCATTCAGGAGTAGGTTATTTAGTTTCCATGATTTTAGGTATTGAGGATTTCTCTTGAAATTACACTCAAATTTAATTCCATCATGGTCAGAAAAGATGCTGGAAATAGTTTCTATGCCTCTGAATCTGCAGAGGCTTGCTTTGTGTCCTATGATGTGGTCAATCTTTGAGAAAGTTCCATGTCGGGGTGAGAAAAAACTATATCTTGTGGTTTTTGGGTGGAAAGTTCTATAGATGTCTGTTAAGTCCAATTGATTTATGGTATCATTTAGATCCTTGATCTCTTTACCTATTTTTTGCCTAGATGATCTGTCCAGAGGGGATAATGTGGTGTTGAGATCTCCAACAATTAGTGTGTTGCAGTCTATCTCCCCTTTCAGATCTAGCAGTCTTTCCTTCACATATTTGGGTGCTCCTGTGTTAGGAGCATAGATATTAGTAAGCGTTATATCTTCTCGATCTATAGAGCCTTTTACTACGATATAGTGCCCTTCTTTGTCTCTTCAAACGGTTTTTGTTTTAAAGCCTATTTTGTCAGAAATTAGTATTGCAACTCCAGCTCTTTTTTGGTTCCCAGTTGCATGGAACACCTTTTTCCAACCCTTCACTTTCAGTCTGTGTATGTTTTTCTCCATGACGTGGGTTTCCTGTAGGCAAAAGATAGAGGGTTTCTGTTTTTTATCCATTCAGCCAGTCTGTGTCCCTTGATTGGAGAATTTAAACCACTAACATTCAATGTTATTATCGATGTTACAGGATCTGTACTGACATTTAAGTTAGCCATTGTCTTAGTTGCCTGTTATTTCTTTGTTTCTGGCTGTTGCTTCTTTAGCTTTCCTGGAACAGTACTTTCTTCAGGATTTCTTGAAGAGCTGGTCTGGTGTTGGCGAATTCTTTCAGGTTTTGTTTGTCTGAGAAGATTTTAATCTTTTTTTCTCAAATGAAGGATAATCTTGCAGGGTATAATAGTCTTGGCTGAAACTGTTTCTCTCTTAACACTTTCAGTATGTCTTCCCATTCTTTTCTTACTTCCATTGTTTCTTATGAGAGGTCTGGTGTTAGTCTGATGGGATGGCCTTTGTAAGTTACTTCTCGTTTCTCTCTTGCCCGTTTTAGTATCATGTCTTTTTCTGTGATGTTAGACATCCTGGCTAAGATGTGCCTTGGGGAAGATCTTCTGGGGTTGATTCTATTTGGGGTCCTTTGTATTTCTTGGGTCCGGATGGTTCCGTGCCTCTCTAGGCTTGGGAAATTTTCTTCCAGGATGTCATGGAATAGATTTTCCATTCTGGTATTAGTGTCTTCACCTTCTGGGATGCCAATTATTCTGATGTTTGGGCATCTAATAGAGTCTAGTATTTCTCATATATTATCTTTGTGTTTTTTAGTTATTTTCTCGATCTTTTTGTTGTTTTTTTCTAGATCAGAGGTTTTATCTTCTACATCAGAAATTCGATCTTCAGCATGGTCTAATCGGCTCTTAATACTTTCCAGAGAGTTTTTGATTTCTTGTATTATAGACTTAATCTCTAATAGTTCCACCTGATTCTTTCTCAGTGTATCCATTTCTTCTTTCATATCCTGGAAGGACTTCCTAATTTCCTGCAGTTCGTTGTCTCTTTTCTTTTCCAATTCACAGAATTTGGTCACCATGAATGTTCGAAATTCTGTGTCTGTCATTTTGGTAACGTCCTCCATATTTACGAGACATGGAGGGGCGTCTTCCTTTGTTGGAGACATATTTCTTTGTTTATTCAGACCTGAGGCTCTTTTTCTACTTCTAGCCATTGGAAGATTAATTCCCTTTTAAAGACCTCTTGAGAGAACGTTTCTCCCACTAGGAGTAAGAGTCTTTCTTTTTGATGGGAATAGATGTTTGCTGAAGTCTCTCTTCTGTTGTTTTTACCACTGTGCTCTCAGGAGGGGAACTCTACTGAAGTGTCTAACAAGCAGTATCTCTTTTTCACAGGTGGAACAGTACTAGGTAGGATCCCAGAGACACTTACCTTACTAGGAAATTTCAAATATATGACACTAGACCTGTCTAGTCTGTCTGGCAGGGTAAAAGAGGAGGAGGCAAGGACAATATGAAATGAAAAGAAAAACAACAGAGAAAAATAAAGAAAAAGTAGCGAGCCGCGCATTAGCATGGCGCGCGATTTCGCCAGAGGCTAGTGGGAGGGCCTTTCGCCTGCCGGCCAGTACACAAAGTCTGGAGAGAGAAGCAGAGCTAGGTATTAACAAGAGAATGGAGGGGTTGAAAAAAAAAAAAAAGACACTGCAGGGAGATCCTATCTACCTACATAGAAGGTGGAGTCTGGAGTCTGGGAGTCTGAAAGTGGGGTGGGGGGTCAGAGGTGACCCTCCCTCAGTATCCCTTGCTGGCCAGAGGCTTGTAGGAGGGCCTTTCGCCTGATGGCATGCCTGAAAGTCTGGAGAGAGAAGCAGAGCTAGGTATTAACAAGAGAATGGAGGGGTTTCCAAAAAAAAAAAGCCATTGCAGGGAGATCCTATCTACCTACCTAGAAGGTGGAGTCTGGGGTCTGGGAGTCTGGAAGTGGGGTGGGGGTCAGAGGTGACCCTCTCTACATATCCCTTGCTGGCCAGAGGCTTGTAGGAGGGCCTTTTGTCTGCTGGAAGGCAAGAAAAGTCTGGAGAGAAAAGCAGAGCTAGGTATTAACAAGAGAATGCAGGGATTTCAAAAAAAAAAAAAAAAAAAAACCACTGCAAGGAGATCCTATCTACATACAGTCTGGGGACTGGGAGTCTGGAAGTGGGGTGTAGGTCAGAGGTGAACCTCCCTCAGTATCCCTTGCTGGCCAGAGGCTTCTAGGAGGGCCTTTTGCCTGCTGGCAGGCACAGAAAGTCTGGAGAGAGAAGCAGAGCTAGGTATTAACAAGAGAATGGAGGGGTTTCCAATAAAAAGCTGCTGCAGGGAGATCTTATGTACCTACCTAGAAGGTGGAGTCTGGGGTCTGGGGGTCTGGAAGTGTGGTGGGGGTCAGAAGTGACCCTCCCTCAATATCCCTTGTTGGCCAGAGGCTTGTAGGAGGGCCTTTTACCTGCTGGCAGACACGGAGAGTCTAGAGAGAGAAGCAGAGCTAGGTATTAACAAGAGAATGGAGGGGTTTCCCAAAAAAAGCCCCTGCAAAGAGATCCTCTCTACCTACCTAGAAGGTGGAGTCTGGCGTCTGGGAGTCTGGAAGTGGGGTCGGAGTCAGAGGTGACTCTCCCTCAGTATCCCTTGCTGGCCAGAGGCTTGTAGGAGGGGTTTTCACCTGCTGGCTGGCACGGAAAATCAGGAGAGAGAAGCAGAGCTAGGTATTAACAAGAGAAAGGAGGGGTTTCCAAAAAAAGCCACTGGAGGGATATCCTATCTACCTACAAAGATGGTGGATTCTGGCATCTGGGAGTTTGGAAGTGGGGTGGGGGTCAGAGGTGACCCTTCCTCAGTATGCCTCCTGGCCAGAGGTTTGTAGGAGGGCCTTTTGCCTACTGGCAGGCAAGGAAAGTCTGGAGAGAGAAGCAGAGCTAGGTATTAACAAGAGAATGCAGGGGTTTCAAAAAAAAAAAAAGCCATTGCAAAAAGATCCTATCAACCTACCTATAAGGTGGAGTCTGGGGTCTGGAAGTCTGAGAGGGGGATGGGGATCAGAAGTGACCCTCCCTCAGTTTCCCTTGCTGGCCAGAGACTTCTAGGAGGGCCTTTTGCCTGCTGGCAGACACGGAAAGTGTGGAGAGAGAAGCAGAGCTAGGTATTAAGAAGAGAATGGAGGGGTTTCCAAAAAAAAAGCTGCTGCAGGGAGATCCTATCTACCTACCTGGAAAGTGGAGTCTGAGGTCTTGGAGTCTGGAAGTGTGGTGGGGGTCAGAGGTTACCCTCCCTCAATATCCCTTGTTGGCCAGAGGCTTGTAGGAGGGCCTTTCGCCTGCTGGCTGGCACGGAGAGTCTGGAGAGAGAAGCAGAGCTAGATATTAACAAGAGAATGGAGGGGTTTCCCAAAAAAAGCCGCTGCAGGGAGATCCTCTCTACCTACTAGAAGGTGGAGTCTGGGGTCTGAGAGTCTGGAAGTGGGGTCAGGGTCAGAGGTGACCCTCCCTCAGTATCCCTTGCTGGCCAGAGACTTCTAGGAGGGCCTTTCGCCTGCTGGCAGGCACGGAAAGTCTGGAGAGAGAAGCAGAGCTAGGTATTAAGAAGAGAATGGAGGGGTTTCCAAAAAAAAGCCGCTGCAGGGAGATCCTATCTACCTACCTGGAAGGTCAAGACTGAGGTCTTGGAGTCTGGAAGTGTGGTGGGGGTCAGAGGTCACCCTCCCTCAGTATCCCATGCTGGCCAGAGGCTTGTAGGAGGGCCTCTCGCCTTCTGGCAGGCACGGAAAATCTGGAGAGAATAGCAGAGCTAGGTATTCGGTGTATGTCTCTACTCTTAAGAGGCAGACAGTAGAATCCTGTTGTAAACAATCATATTGCAGGAAAAGGACCACCTACACCTATGACTCAAGCACAGCCAGATCTTATTAAGCCCCTTCTTCTTCATAAAATTTCAGAAGCCACTAACGATTCAATAGTAGATGACGTAGTTGAAAATCATGTTGCAGACCAACTTTCATCAGAAATCACACCAAATTCTATGGACACTGAATTTTCAACATCTTCTCCAGCCAATTTATTGGAACGACCAACAAATCACACAGAGGCTCTTGGTCATGACCATTTAGGAACTAATGACCTCAATATTGGTGGATTTTTATAAAATCATGAAGGGCCAAGAGATAAAGAACAGTGTGCTGAAGAGACTATACCAGCATCCTCACTCAATAAAGGAAAGGAATGGATGCATTGTAGAAGCCATGAAGAGGTCAATACTGAACTAAAGGCACAAATAATGAAGAGATACAAAAGCCAGGAAGAAAATATGAAAGAATCTTCACTTTACTGAAGCATGTGCAAGGCAGTTTACAAACAAGACTAATATTTTTACAAAATGTCATTAAAGAAGCATCAAGGTTTAAAAAACAAATGCTAATAGAACAACTGGAGAACTTCTTGGATGTAATTCATTGAAGAGCCAATCAGATCAACCATATTTAATAGCAATTGAGAGAAAATAGAATGTGGTCATTTATTTCACTATCTTCTCCAAATACAAAGTAAATATAGGACTGTTGTGATCTTGCATTCATTTTTTTGACATGCATTGTTGGCTATTTGAAATACTAAAGCAAGTCTACAGATCCTTTTTCCATCATTTTCCAGTGACCTTTTCTTCATCTTGGTTTATTTTTGTAATGTGAAAAGTACCACTCTAAAAAACCTTTTTATTTAACAAACTAAATATATTCCTCCAAAAACAAAATTGTTTGCAATCTTACATTTTCCAAGAATGATCAATGTCACTTTCACTTATACCAGTTGAAAAGTAAAAATTTTGAAGACCTAATAAACTGCATAGATGCAAACCAGAAAAATCATAAGACCTGCGAAGACCACACAACTAAAATGGTATTGTTTTATTACATAAAATTATGACATCAAATATATGCTTACAAATGGAGTTTTCATTTTTACTCATGCATCATTATTGTCTCTGATATTTTGTAAGTCGTTAAGGCCACCTTTTTCTTGATGGCAAAAACACAGGCTTAGGTGGGTTTCTAAGATCCATTTTAGCTCTTAGGATTCCATAGTTCACCCATCAATAAATACTCGTTATAACCTCTGAAACTTGGCTAAAAACTAACTTCCTCAATGATGTCTACATGTTTCTGCAAACCCGAGCCTTTAATTATCATTTGTCAATACTGTGTATACACAGACTGTACCTAATAATTTGGTTCTTTATTCTGACAGATGGACCATATGAGACTGAACTGTCTTTCAAATACCCTATTTAGAGACAGGAACAGAAAAAAACTTCTCATCCAGATATGCTGCAGTTATGAGCATAGAAGAGGAAATGCCTGTGACTGGAAAATATGTCTACGTTTAGTGCAGACTTTGTAGCAGCAAACCTGGTTTAGGATCTGAGAGGCAGCGGTGTCTAATCTGTCCTGCCAGGGACACACTGCAGACTCTACAAGGAGCTGTTTATGTTGCGGAGGGAGTCCAGCTTAAAAAACAAAATGAGACAGCAACAACAACAACAAAAAAACAGCTGGCATATCTACCTTTGGTGGGAAGGCAAATCACTCACACAGCTTTAAATGGGTTTGAATTGGGCTTCACAATTTCTCTCTTCACAATTTCTCATGTGTCCATAGTTACTTTTCATTCCTATTTGCCCCACATTTTATTGATTCACAAAATTTCTTAAATAATCTAACTACTTTCAATAGCAAGCTCTGCTGATATATACATATCTATGCTGCTGATATAAACATATCTATGAATACATGTTTGACTTTAGGCATGAAACTCTGAGTAGAATGAATATACTATAAGGTAGCACCTACCTGATACAATATCGTTTACTACAGTCACTAATTATGTATTTTTTTACTATATTTTTAATTTCAAGAACAGCAGATTTAGCTTTAATAAATCAAAGAAATGCTAAGGAAATATGCTTAAAACTTAAATCCAGGAAACAGGTTGGGATTCTGTTCAAATAGTAGGTACATGAACCTATAGGCAGCTCAAAACAAGACAAAAATCCTTAAAACTGGAGAAGAAAATCAGCAATGTTTTAGTCAAAAGTCATAAAATGCTATTTCACCAGTTCAGTC
This sequence comes from Tupaia tana, assembly GCA_026018925.1. Taxonomy (NCBI): domain Eukaryota; kingdom Metazoa; phylum Chordata; class Mammalia; order Scandentia; family Tupaiidae; genus Tupaia; species Tupaia tana. The sequence goes on along the minus strand of JAKSZU010000004.1, from coordinate 112,898,358 downwards.
TCATGTACTTAATCTATCTTCTGTTGTGCCTTGATTTTCTCAATTAAATTCTGGGATATAATATTTAACTCCAGATTTGTCCCCACGATTAAGTTGGCCATTTTCTTACTTTTTGAACTCTTATTTCTGTGTTACTGTAATTTTCCTGGTACAGCACTCCCTTGAGAACTTCTTGATCTGGTCTGGTATTGGTAAATTCTTTCAGGTTTTGTTTACCTAAGAATATTATTGTCTTTTCTTCCCATATGAAAGATAATCTTGCCAGGTACAGTATTCTTGGTTGCAATTGCTTTTCCCTTAACATTTTGAATATATTTTCTCATTCTTTCCTCGCTTGCATTGTTTCTGATGAGAGATCTGTTGTCAGCCTGATAGGATATCCTTTGTAGATAACTTGACATTTCTCTCTTGACAATTTTAGTACGTTGTCTTTGTCTGTGGTTTTGCTCAATCTGGCTATAATGTGTCTTGGAGAAGATATTCTTGGGTTGATTCTATTGGGGTCCTTTGTATTTCTTGGACTGGATCTTTGAATGCCTCTCTAGGTTCCGAGTTTTCTTGCAGGATTTAATGGAATAGATTGCCAGTGCCATGTGGGACTCTTCATCTTCTGGGATACCAGTTATCTGGATGTTTGTACATTTGATGGTATCTAGTATTTCTCAGATACTATTCTCATTTTTGGGTAATTTTATCAGTCTTTGTGGTGGATTTTTCTAGGCTAGCAATTCTATCTTCGACATCTGAGATTTGATTTTTGGTATGATCTATTCTGCTTTGAATACTTTCAAGGGAGGTTTTGACCTCCTGTATTATAGTCTTCATCTCTAACAGGTCTATTTTATTCTTTTTTTTTTTACACTTGCATATCCATGTTTATTACAGCATTATTCACAATTGTTAAGAAATGGATTCAAACCAAATGCCCAAGAATGGATTACTGGAAAGAAAAGAATGTGGCACATATACACCATGGAACACTACTCAGCCATAAAAAAAAAAAAAAACAAGAACAATGAAAATAAAATAAAAAACAATGAGACCCTGTCATCTGATACAAAGTGAATGAACATAGAACACCCAATGTTAAAAGAAGCAGGCCAGACTATGAAAGACAAACACTGCTTTCCCCCTAAATGTATACCAAATGTCTACACTTGATGGCAGAAATTGAAATATTAAAAGATATAATTGCAGGCAGAGCAAGTACAGATCCCAGAAACAGTATGGGAGAGGGTGGATAGTATGGGGTGGAAGAGAAGATCTTGGGGTGGGGCATTTAACAAATACAAAAATGTAAAGTTATTTGTTGAAAATAATATATATGGTAATACCTTTGACTTGATTGAAATGCACTCCATACATGCTTTGAAAACCATATTGCATGTTGTAAAAGTGTACAATGATTATATGTAAAAAATAACTTTTAGAGAGATTTTTGCTATAGGGCATATGCACTCCTGAAGAAACAGAGAGAGACAGAGAAACAGAAAGTGAGAAATCACCCCCAGTGGAATGGCCACACTACAATCCCCTCTCCATTCTCCTCTCCTGCTTTTGGGCATGCACACACATGAACCTGGTGTGAGTTTCAAGCTGCTGAATCCGTGACTGAAACTACAGTTGGCTATGTGGGAATCCAGCAGTGTAATCATTATGCCACTGCTGATCCTTAAACAAATACAATTTTAAAACAAACCAGCCAACGGCAATATATATATATATACATATACATATATATATATATATATATATATACATATATATATATATATATATATATATATATATATATATATTTACACACACACACACACACGCACACGCACACACACACACACAGACAATGGAGCATGATAGAATTCAGAATTTGCTCTTGTAACTCCGACAGGAGAACAAGTCCAGGCTACCCTGCTGCAAGATAAGATGCCATGTGGAGCAGAGCCCAGTTGGTCCAAAAATGGATACCTGGCCTACAGCCAGAAAGCCTCCAAATGTGGAAGAACTCAGCAGAGCACCTTCAGTTGACTCACAGCTGACTACAGACAGAAGGGGAGACCAGAAGACTTCCCAAAATGGACTACTATGTGATCAAAAGAAAAATAAATGATCATAAACCACTCATTTTAGAATGGCTTGTTACGCAGCCATAGTTACTGAAAAAATAATCAATGCAAACAGAACTGAGAGCATTCAAAATCAATCGCTGCTGCTTCTTTTTTTTCTCACTTAACCTTTATTTATTTATTTATTTATTTATTTATATTTTTTCATTTCATTTTCTTCCATACATTCAATCACATTATTATTTGTCTTACAAAATGGATATTTCAACAGGTGAACACCTCTTCCCAGCACCCTCGATAAAACCACAAAACATCTTCAACAGATAATACCACACCTCTTTGTGCCATTGATGCTTTTCCTCCCTGTCCCTCTCCCAAATGTCCTTCCTCAGACCCTCCTCTTTCACACACACTATATCTGGTATTTACATCTATATACTGCATTTCTATATCCTTTAGACAATTAGTTTCAGTCATAGAGTGCAGATTCTTTTTTATAGTGTGAATTTCCTCTTTTAGATCTTGCAAGAATCCCCCCCCCCCCCACCTGAAGCTAGTCAGCTCCTTTCCCCTGCCTATTTGGCAGTTCATTTTCTCGCTTCTCTTCAAACTCTATGAGCTTTGTCACAATAAAAATTTTTAATTCTTTTGTGACATTTCTATTAATTTCATCATACTGTCTGAGGATGAAGAGGAGTTATTATTTTTCCCTGGAAGAGAGGAATTTTCTTGTTTTTCCATAGTTCTTGTGACACTGTGATGAAATCTACTCATCTGATGGATGGTGCATTTCTTCCAATTCCTCAAGTTAAATCTGAGTGTTGAGAGGCATGCAGGAGGAGGTGATCTGCAATCTCTTTTCCATTCTGTTTTCACTCTCGTGCATCAGAATCAGTGAAAATAGAGAAATATTCTGACCTAATAGTATTTGGAAGATTAGATCCTGTTCCCTTAGACATATCTAGACAGTTACTGTGTAGGAGCTGAAAAGCCAAAGAGTAAAGAAAAAGAAAAAGAATTAGAGAAAAAAAGATAAAAAAATATAAAAGGAAAAGAAAAAAAGGATAACAAAAAACAATAGATTCCAATTTTAAAAAGTAAAAATTGAAAACTACTAGAAATAAGTAAGGAAGAAGTCTCAGCAGAAAATAATTATTTTGTCTCTGAAAGTCTATTTCACAGCTGAAGTTCAGGATCCATGTGGAGATGGACCTGGATTTCTACCTTTTCTAAACAGAATGGGGAGAGGCACCTATTAGCATAATAAAGGGGCTTGACAGCCTGGAATATTTTACCTTAAAAATAAAGTTAAAAAATGAAAAGACTCAGGTAGACACAGAGATACAGAGAGTAATGGAGAGAAAGAGAGAGGTAACACTAATCACTAGAAATAAGTGAGGAAGAAGTCTCAGCAAAAAGTCTTCATTTTAATCTCTGAAAGCAATATTTCAAAGCTGAAATTCAGGATCGATGTGGAGATGGACCTGGATTTGTGCCTCACCTATACAGAATAGAAAGATGCAGCTCTCAACACAATAAAGGGCCTTGAGAGCCTAGAATATTTTACCTTAAAAAAACATTAAAAAATTAACAGGCTCAAGGAGACACAGAGAGACAGAAAGGAATGAAGAAAAAGACAGATAACGCTACCCACCAGAAGTAAGCGAGGAAGAGGTCTCAGCAGAAAATCTTCATTTTAAGTCTCTGAAATCAATATTTCACAGCTGAAGTTCAGGATCCATGTGGAGATGGGCCTGGGTTGGTGCCTTTCCTAAACAGAATGGGGAGAGGCACCTATTAACACAATAAAGAGGTTTGAGAGCCCGGAATATTTTACCTTAAAATATTTTTTTAAATCATGGAGACACAAGGAGACAGGAAGAAATGGAGAGAAAGAGACAGGTAATATTACCCACTAGAAATAAGTGAGGTAGTTGGAACCAGCAGTTGGAGTACTGGCTATGGTTATGGATTCCCATGTAGTCGACCATGGTTCGAGTCCTGGACCCGGTGGCTTAACTCATGCTGGACACTTGTGCGTGCGTGAACAAAATCCTGAAAGGAGAATGGAGAAGAAGGGATAGCAGTGTGGCCATCCACCCTGAAGGGTGACTTCTCACTTTCTGTTTCTCTGTCTTTCTGGTGAGTGCACACACCCTACAGCAAAAACCTCTCAAAATAAATAAATAAATAAAAGACTAAGGGAGATATAGAGAGAAATGGATAGAAAGAGACATGTACACTGCCCACTGGAAATAAGTGAAGAATAAGTCTCAACAGAAAAATCTTTAAGTCTCTGAAAGCAATAATTCCCAGCTGAAATTCAGGATCCATGTGGCAATGGGCTGGGTTTGTTCCTTTCCTAAACAGAATAGGGAGAGACACCTATTAACATTATAATGAGGCTTGGGAACCCAGAATACTTAACTTAAAAAAAAAAAAACTCAAAAATTAAAAGACTCAGGGAGACAGAGAAACACACAAACATGGAGAATGTGAGACAAGTAACACTACTCACTAGGTAAGTGAGGAAGAAGTCTTAGCAGAAATGCTTCATTTTAAGTCTCTGAAAGCAATATTTCACAGCTGAAGTTCAGGATTCAGGTGGACAGGGGCCTTTTTGTGCCTTTCCTAATCAAAATGGGGAGAGACACCTATTAACACAATAATGGGGCTTGAGAGCCCAGAATACTTCACCTTAAAAAAAATTATGGGAACCAGCAGTTAGCATAATGGCTATGTCACTGGACTCCCATGTAGTTGACCGAGGTCGTGTCCTGGACCCAGTGGCTTAAAACTCATGCCGGGTGCGTGTGCGTGTGCGCCCAAGATCCCAAGAGGAGACTGGAGGAGAAGGGATTGCGGCGTGACCATCCCCCCGGGGGGTGATTTCTCACTCTCTGTCTCTATGTCTCTCTCTGTCTGTCTGGTGAGTGCACGTGCCCTATAGCGAAAACCTCTCCAAAAAAAAAAAATTAAAAAATTAAAAACTCAGAGAGACACATAGACAGAAATGAAGAGAAAAAGACAGGTAACAATACACACTGGAAATCTGTGAGGAAGAAGTCTCAGCAGAAAATCTTCATTTTAAGTCTTTGAAAGCAATATTTCACAGCTGAAGTTCAGGATCCACATGGAGATGAGCCTGGGTTTGTGCCTTTCCTTAACAAAATGGGGAGAGACACTTATTAACAAAATAAAGGTGCTTGAGAGCCCAGAATACTTTAACTTAAAAAAAAAATTAAAAGACTCAGGGAGACACAGAGAGACACAGAGAAATGGAGAGAAAGAGACAGGTAATACTACTGAGTAGAAGTAAGTGAGGCAGTTGGGACCAGCAGTTGGTGTAATGGCTGTGTCGCTGGATCGTCTCGTAGTCGACAGTGGTTTGAGTCCAGGACTTAGTGGCTTAAACTCACACTGGGCAAGTGTGCGTGTGTGCCCAAGATCCCTAAATGAGAATGGAGGAGAAGGGATTGCGGTGTGGCCATCCCCATCCCCCCAAAGATTGACTTTTCATTTTCTGTTTCTCTCTGGTGTTCTGGCAAGCACACGTGCCCATACCAAAACCTCTCTCTAAAAAAAAAAAAAAAAAAAAAAAAGCCTAAGAAAGACCCAGAGAGACAGAGAGAAATGGAAAGAAAGAGATATGTACACTACCCACGGGAAATAAGTGAAGAAGTCTCAGCAGAAAAAATCTTCATTTTGTCTCTGAAAGCAATATTTCACAGCTGAAGTTAAGGATCCATGTGGAGATAGGCCTGCATTTGTGCCTTTTTTTTGGAGAGGTTTTTGCTATAGGACACTTGCACTCACCAGACAGACAGAGAGAGACAGAGAGACAGAAAGCGAGAAATCACCCCCCAGAGGGTATGGCCATGCCGCAATCCCTTCTCCTCCAGTCTCCTCTCAGGATCTTGGGCACACACGCACACGTGCCCGGCGTGAGTTTAAGCCACCGGGTCCGGGACTTGAACCACAGTCAACTACGTGGGAGCCCAGCTACATAGCCATTATGCTAACTGCTGGTCCTGTCTATCTCTCTTTTTAGATCGAGCAGTCTTCCCTTCATGTATTTGGGCTCTCCTGAGTTAAGTACAGAGATATTTATAAGCATTGTATCTTCTTGATGGATTAGCCCTTTTACTACATTATAATGCCCTTCTTTGTCTCTACAAACAGTTTTGGTTTTAACACCTATTTTGTCAGAAATTAGTCTTGCAACTCCAGCTTCTTTTGGGTTCCCATTTGCATGGAATACCTTTTGCCAGCCCTTCACTTTTAGTCTAGGTATATATTTATCCATGTGATGCATCTTGTAGGAAACAGATTGTGAGTTTCTGTTTTCTTATCCATTCAGCCAGTCTGTGTCTCTTGATTGGAGAATTTAATCCATTAACATTCAATGTTATTATCGATATTTCCGGACTGTCTTTACCTTTAACTTGGCCATTGTCTTGGTTGTCTTTTATTCCCTTATTTTTGTCTGTTCATTCTTTAGTTTTCCTGGAGCAGGACTCTATACAGTTTCTTGAAGAGCTGGTCTGGTGTTGGCAAATTCTTTCAGGTTTTGTTTGAGAAGATTTTAATCTTTTGTACTATATGAAGGATAATCTTGATGGAAATAATAATCTTGGTTTTAATTGTTTCTCTCTTAACATTTCAATATGTCTTCCCATTCTTTCTTTGCTTGCGTTGTTTCCATTTAAGTTCCCGTGTTAGCCTGATGGAATGACCCTTGTAAGTCGCTTATCGTTTCTCTCTTGCCAATTTTAGTATCTTGTCTTTATCTCTGGTTTTGGCCAGTCTGGCTAGGATGTGACTTAGGGAGGATGTTCTTGGGTTGACCTATTTTGGGTCCTTTGCATTTGTTGGATCTGGATGGTTGAGTATTTCTCTTAACTTGGGAAGTTTTCTTCCAGGATTTCATGGAATAGATTTTCCATGACCTAATTAATTTCTTCACCTTCTCAGATACAAATTATTTGGATGTTTGGATGTTTAATGGAATCTAGTATTTCTCTTATATTATTCTCATTTTTTTGGTATTTTCTCTATCTTTTTGGTGTTTTTTTCCTAAGAGGTTTTACCTTCTATATTAGAGATTTGATCTTCAGCATGGTCTCATCGACTTTTAATACTTTTGAGAGAGTTTTTGATTTCTTGTATTACAGACTTCATCTTTTTTTGTTTATTTGCTTTAGTACACCTGTGCTTGCCAGAGAGAGACAAAGAGACAGAAAGTGAGAAATCACCCCCCTCACCCTCCAGTAGGGATGGTCATACTGCAATTCCTTCTCCTCCATTCTCCTCTAAGGATCTTGAGTACACACGCACCCTAGTTTAAGCCACTGCGTTTAGGACTCTAACTGCGGTCGACTACATGAGAGTCCAGCAATGTAGCCATTACAATATCTGCTGGTCCCCAGATTTCTTCTTTAATAGTTCCATCTGATTCTTTCTTATACTGTCCATTTCTTCTTTCAAATCATGGAAGGACTTCCTCATCTCCTGGAGTTCATTGTCTCTTTTCTGTTCCAACTCATAGAACTTTGTCACTTTGAATGTTCTTAATTCTTTCTCTAAAATTTTGGTTACTTCTTCTGTTTTTTAAAGAGTTGGAGGAGAGTTATTGTGGTTTTTTTTTGGAGAGGTTTTTGCTATAGGGCGTGTGCGCTCGCCAGACAGACAGAGAGAGACAGAGAGAGAGAAAGCGAGAAATCATCCCCCAGGGGGGATGGCCACACTGCAATCCCTTCTCCTCCATTCTCCTCTCAGGATCTTGGGCACGCACGCACACACGCCCGGCGTGAGTTTTAAGCCACCAGGTCCAGGACGCGAACCGTGGTCGACTACGTGGGAGTCCAGCGACATAACCATTACGCTAACTGCTGGTTCCCTTGTGTTTTTTTAATGGAGGCATATTTCCTGATTTCTTCAAACCTGAGGCTCTTTTCCTACTTTTAGCCATCGGGTGATATATTCACTTTTGAATACCTTTTTTGAGAATGTTTCTGCCACAGGGAACAAGTTTGCTTCCCTTTAGCTGTGGATTGATGTGTGCCAAAGTCTCTTTTTTTCTGTGTTTTGTAATGTTGTCCCCACAGGAGGAGTCTTCTATTCAGGTGACTGAAGAGTGGTTTGTCCTTTTTCGCTGGTGGATCAGTAAAAGAGTGGATCTCAGGAAGACTCATCATACAAGGGTGTTTGAAAAGTATGATTCTAGACCTGTCTCGTCCCTCTGAATTGGTGGAGGATGAGGAGAAGATGACAATATAAGGGCAAAGAAAAAAAGAGTATGAACAAGAAAAAATAAAAAAAATCACGTGTCACGTGCTAGTGCAGCAAGCAATTTTGCCATGGGGATGCAGATGGAACTGGGCTCTGCTGGAGAGCTGGGGGCTGCCCTATGGAATAAGGAGAAGTATGAAATTAACAAAAGAAAGAAGAAAAAAAACAGCCTTCCTTTCTGGCAGGAGAGGTGGGCTCTGAGGTTCAGAGAGCTGGGCTGTGGCTGGAGCTAGAGCTGGGTCCAGGGCCAGTGAAAGGTGGCACGGCCATGTCTCAGTGTCCCTCGTGGGCCAGGGGGCTGCAGGTGGAACTGGGCTTTGCTGGAGAGCTGGGGGCTGCCCTTTCTGGCAGGAGGGAGGGCGCTCTGAGATTAGGAGAGCTTTGCTGGGTCTGGAGCTGGAGCTGGTGCTGGGGCCAATGAAAGGCCCTGCCTCAGTGTCCCTGATGGGCAGGAGGCTGCACATGGAACTTGGAACTAGAAAAATCTTTGAATGTTATTGTTTTTCTAGGTCCTCTGCCTTCCCATTACAGAATAAAGAGAAGAGGAAAGCAAAAGGAACAGGGACAAGTGAATATATCCTCTTCCCCTCCTTCTCTTTGTTCCTCCCTCCCTAAGAAAGACAGAAAATCTATGTGTGTTTCTTCTACTTCCCTCTACTACCTTAGTCAGGGATGGTGAGGAATTCATAGGAAATTAAACAGTAGAACAACACTAATGAGACCAAAACAATTTGACTAAAACATGCCCAAGTGAGATCCACGTGCATGCCTGTAAAGGCCTCCTCATCTCACCTCCTTATTGTATAAGAGACACAGTAAAAATAAAGTGCTCTCATGGATCCAGCAGATGGTGTGGTACTTAAGGTGCTAGATTCCCACATGACCAACTGCAGTTCAAATCCTGGTGAAAATCACACCAGGTGGCTGTGTATCCATGCCCAAAGTCCTAAGAGAAGAATGGAGAAGGTACTACAGCATGGCCATCTCCCCTGGGGGGTGATGTCTCACTTTATCTCTCTCTGTCTCTGTCACCTCTCTGTCTCTGTCAATCTTTCTCTCTCTGGCAAGCACATGCACACTACAACAAAAACCTAAAAATAAATAAATATATAAAGTGCTCTCAATGAAAGTGGAGAACCCACAGAAATCATTTTAGAAATGTATCAATGTTTCTGAATCTGAAGCATTTCCTTGACTCTTTGCCATCTAAGTGCCAACAACCAATGAAGGTATTGAGAAAATGTGGCACATGTACACTGTGGAATATACACAGCCTAAAAACAATACAATCCTGTCATACGACACAAGTGAATGAATGTAGATGACATAATGGTAAATGTAACAGGCAGCCTATGAGAGCACACATCTCTTCCCACTTAACATAAAATGAATATCTGTACTCTGTAGAGGAAACTAAAGGACTCAGAAGCATAGGAAGAGAGAGTGATGGCAGATGCCAGGAATTTCATGAGAGCAGGGATTTCAAAAGAAGACTTTTAATGTACACAAGAATGCACCTCAATTAGGGGAAGAAGCTATGAAATGATGAACCACAACAGAGTAAAAAATATGGACAAATCAAAACATACTTCCTTCCTAAACAGTAGAACTGTTATCAAATGTGTAGAAGGTAATGTAATGTTCAATGTTGAAGAAGACGAATATGTGTATATCCCTGATTTGATTAGTATATACTGTATGCATGTTTTGGGCAAAACCATACCATATCCCACAAAGTTGTACATCAAATATACCTAAGCCAGAAATTATAATAATTTTTTTCGAAAAACCTAGATGCTGGACCAGCCAGTGGAACAGTGGCTAAGACTCCTGTATCCCACATGACCAACTATGTGATTCAAGTCTAGGTAGCCTGAGAGACATGCCAGACACCTGTGCGTGCATGCTCAAAAATCCCCAAAGGAGAGAGATATGGAGGAGATAGGGCTATGGTGCAACCACCCCTCATAGGGGGTGCTTTCTCACTTTGTCTTTCTCTCTCTCTCTCTTTATTCTCTCTTTCCCTCTCTTTATATAGCACATGCACCCTCTGGCAAATTAAAAATAAATTGATGAAAAGCAAGATATTTGGGACCAGCAGTTAGCATAATGGCTATGTCACTGGACTCCCATGTAGTTGACTGGGTTCACGTCCTGGACCCGGTGGCTTAAAACTCACACTGGGCACATGTGTGTGCATGCCCAAGATCCCAAGAGGAGAATGGAGGAGAAGGGATTGCAGTGTGGCCATCCCCCCTGGGGGGTGATTTCTCTCTTTCTGTCTCTCTGTCTCTGTCTGTCTGGCGAGCGCACATGCCCTATAGCAAAAGAAAAAAACCTCTTCAAAAAAAAAAAAAAAAAAAAGAAAAGAAAAGCAAGATATTCACCAAAGTTTTAAGGTAGTATACACAAACAGTTGTCTCTGAGAGGAGGTTTATGCTTGACTTTTGTTTGGCTTTCTCATTCCTCTCTATTCATTCCAAAATTTCAATGTTGAACATTTATCATTTTTATAAATAAAATTATATTAATTTTGTGGTAGCCTAGTGGTTAAGGGAGCCAAACTCCACGTGGCTAGTCCTTGTCCTGGCAGCTTGAAACACACACCAGATGTATGTGCACATGGGTGTGCCTAAAATAGAGACAGAATAAAGAAATGGAGAAGAACTATGGTAAGGAGAAGGACTGTGGCATGACCACATCCCTCTGGGGTGTTTTCTCCCTCCTTTTTGTTTTGTTTGTTGTTCATTTTTTTCCCATAGAGTTTGTGCACTTGCTGGAGAGAGAAAGAGAGAGACAGAGAGAGGGAAAGTGAGGTAAGAGTTCCAAGAAGTTCTTTAGAAGACTTCACTTAATGTCATTTTCCCACACAAATATTCTTGATTCAACCAGTGTTAAGAAGGTTGCAATTATCATGAGTGAATTGAACTAAATTCTACCCACTCTTCGGTGGTAGAGATAAGGTCAGCATCCTCTGAAACACATGATTATATCTTGGAGGGAGGATAACTGTAAAGCTCAGTCTTCTCTTATGAAGAAGAAACATAATGACACATTGAGCAGACATACAAGGTCTGTAGCATCATCTTAAACGTTAAGAATTTAGAAGAAGAATGCCTTGAAATAATAAACTTAACTGATACACAGACACATACTGATAAGAAATATCAAGTGATTGGGACCAGCAGTTAGCATAATGGCTATGTTGCTGAACTCCCATGTAGTCGACTGCAGTGCAAGCCCCAGACCTGGTGGCTTAAATTCAAACTGGGTGTATGTACGTGTGTGCCCTAAGATCCCAAGAGGAGAAGGGGTTGCAGAGTGGCCATCCACCCTGGGGAGTGATTTCTCACTTTCTGTCTCTCTGTTTCTCTCTGTCTTTCTGGTGAGCACATGCACCCTGTAGCAAAAACCTCCACTAAATAAATAAATAAATAAATAAATAAATAAATAAATAAATAAATAAAATATATAAAAAGAAATATTGAGTGATTTGAGAATTTGGATCTATTGTCAGTCCTTTGGTTAAAAAATGTTTCTAGGCAAGTCATTAAAATTATATGAGTCTCAGTTTTCTTATCAAAATATGGATGCTATTACCTGCCTGTAATTATTCAAATAGACATTGTGATGATAAAATGGAACAACAAATATGAAAGCTCTTTGACATAGACATACTAAATTATTTTAAAATATTATATTTAGTTACCTTTGAGAAAGGAGATTCAGCCTTTTCATGTAGAAATCAGTACACTTAGACAAAATCCATTAAAAAGACAGAGGACAATTTATTTCATAATTTTTTTTCATAAATACTTTGGTAGTTCTCATCTGTACTGTATTAAAGGATGAAATTAGTCAACCTTAAACACATCTCTTTTTTTAATAATAGCTCTTAACTCTTTTTTAAATATTTATTTATTTATTTCCATTTGTTGTTATTATCATTTTTAAATTTTGACCAGAGAGAAACAGAGAGAGAGAGAAAGGGAGAAAGCAAGCCTCCAGATCCAGGACTCAAACCGCGGTTGGCCACATGGGAATCCAGCGCTCTCAACCACCATGCCACCTGCCGGCCCCAAACACATCTCTTTTTATTAGCAAGGCTTTTGAAGATGGTTGCCTGTATTTTTGATGAGTTTGCAAGCAAGAGAAGAGTCTGAAATCTAACAACTCAGAGTCAATATAATGCTTACAGTAACATAAGTGACAAAGTGTCAGTGATGACTGAGATGACAAATGACAACATGCATATTAATAAGCATTAGATGACATTCAATCACTGTCCAATATTCTTAGTCATGTTGAAGGACAATGCAATCTTCAAATGCAGCACCCCTCAGAAGAGGTGTGACCGTCACCAAATAACTTCCTCAACTTAGAAAGTCAGCAGAAAAGTGGCAAGGTTATGCTTATCTTGGTGAAGAGGTGAATGACACCTGCATAATTTTTGTATCCATACTAAAGGGCAAAAACAATAGCCCCCGAATTATTGCATAGAGGTCATGTCTACACATATCATCACTTCCAGCCTTTCAACTGAATTTAGTAATGAATGAGATTAAAATCTTTCTCTTGTTACATTCTTTCTCTACCTCTCTCTTTCTCACTTTCTCTCTCCCTCTTTCCATATACAGTAATTTGGCTGAATTCCTTGTCTGATAAATCATTTATGTCATAATAGTCAATCTCGATGGAATTTATGTGGTTCAGTGTGATTAGTCATGTGATTCTCATACTATGGGTACGTATGTATGCATGCATATAATAAACACATAAGTAATTTTTACATTTCAAGTGTCCATACTTTTTCCATCAACTCTATATACTTTACAAGATGTTTCCTCTTTTTTATATATAGAGAGCTTTCCTAAATAAATTTATTAACATATAATACCTTTAAATAATGTAGATACTTGAAAAAGACACTCAAAAGTCAACATGGATGCCCTGTTGTAAACAGTTCAGACCAAAAGCTTATTGTTCGGCAGAGTGACAGGCAGAGATTCCCTCAGGCAGTGTAGAAATGGCTTATATTGTTGCTGTGTGTTACAACCCTAATGTTATTCAACATATATTTCAGACTGAATATGAAAATCTATCAATAAAACTATTTGGTGCCTGGGCTTGAATAGAAATGTATATAGAAGCCTCAATCATTCAGTTCATGTATTCATTTTTTTCCTACTGAATATGAACAAATATTTTTCCTTTTTATACAGCCAACAAGAAGATATTGCAGAGATAGGTAGACATTACAAATGTACTTTCTTGAACTAATAACATTAAGAATAGCCATATTAAATAAAACTTAAAATAACCTTGCAGCAGAAATAAGATATCACCTACCTAAGAATGTTAGAAAAAGTTAAATTTTCTGTGTAATTATTTATCTTTAGTGTAGTGTCTTAGTCTCCTCTGTACGGGTTGCCATAATAAAATACCAAGGACTGTGGTTTAAACAACAGAAATGTATTTTCTTACACTCTGGAGGCTAGCAGTCCCAGATCAAGGTGTTAACAGATTTGATTTCTCCAGAGGTCTATCTCCTTGTCTTATAGAGGGCCACCTTTTCTTTATGTCTTCACATGATCTCTTTTCTCTGCTCATATATTTTTGGTGTCTCTTTTTCTTCTTGTACTAAAATCATCCCTATTGGATTAGGGGCCCACATTTATTTCCTCATTTAGCCTTAATTACCTTAAAGTTTCTATCTTCAAATATAGTCACATTGTGAGTTAGAACTGCCGATCTATGAATTTGAGTGTTGTGCACAAGTAATTCACAACATATAATTAAGAGAACTTTATATGTTTCAAGGAAACACTTTAAACATCATCATCAACTAAATTCAATTTAATTAGATAAGTATTTATTCAACATATGTTGTGTGATAAAGCACATAAATCACTAAGCACAGTTTCTGGCACATAGCACATAAATATTAGGTTGGTTGGAAAAGTCATGGTGTCTTTTTCTGTTTTTCTATGCAAAAGTACACCATGACTTTTCTGACAGCTCAATGGTGAGTAGTATTATTAGCTTCTTGGTGAAGAAAATTAAAAGTTAGAAAAGAATACGTATGAAAGTTCGTGTGTATGGGCAGATGTGTGAGAAAGAGAGAGGAAAAGAGAGATTTCATATTTAAAACAACTTAAAAAATCATGGGAGTAAAAAGAGTCACATGAAACAAAACACAGTATATATATGATCTAGTATTAAAAGAGGTATTAGTCTTACCTTAAATAATAGGGGTAGACACCTGCAGGCAGGGATTTGTCTCAAGGCTCATCAGAGAATTGAATTTATAATGGGTCTTTCGTAAGAAACACAGTGGAAATTCCAGGCTAAGAAATTGGCAGAGGAGTAGGAAGAAGCATAAGATACTATATCAATACCTCCTCTTCTTCCTCAAAGACCAAGAAAAGCCTGAAACACAGTCCACAACCTATTGACTGTTTTATGGTCATCACTAAACTAGTATACTCAATATAAATTATTATTTGGGATTTCAAACAATATGTCTTCCATAGTGTTAAAAGAGCATGAATTTCTGATTCATGTTCATCCATACTCCTTTGTAAATTTGCTAGCAGTATGTCTGCAGAAAATTCAGTCACACCGGGCCGGCAGGTGGTGTGGTGATTGGGTGCTTGACTCCCATGTGGGCGACTGTGGTATAAGTCCTGGACCTACAGTTTGCTTTCCCAGTTTCCCTTTCCCTCTCTCTCTGTCTGGTAAAATTAATAATAATAATAATAATAATAATAGCAAATAAAATTAAATAAATAATTCTAAAACCAATTTCAGCCACATGTAGATAAATGCAAGATAGAAGCAATATATCTACATGAAGTTATAAATCATTTAAGAGACTGCTAATAATCAGACATTAGAAATGTGTAGTCAGGCCAGACACATATTTTGTGAAGGTTGTTTCTAAATAAAGAAATCAAAATTTACATTTTGAGGGAACCAGCAGTTAGCGTAATGGCTATGTCGCTGGACTCCCACGTAGTTGACCACGGTTTGTGTCCCAGACCCGGTGGCTTAAAACTCATGCCGGGCACATGTGCGTGCGTGCCCAAGATCCTGAGAGGAGAATGGAGGAGAAGGGATTGCGGCGTGACCATCCTCCCTGGGGGGTGATTTCTCGCTTTCTGTCTCTATGTCTCTCTCTGTCTGGCGAGTGCACGCGCCCTATAGAGAAAACCTCTCCAAAAAAAAAAAAAAAGAAATTTACATTTTGGTTCAAATATCAGGTTCAGTTTTTGTGAAGATTTTCCTCATAGTTTCTAAGACATAGATAAAACTAATACAAACTATCTAAGAAAAACACACCTACACCCACAAAGGTATACATATATGCACATACACACACACACAAACACACACATATATATAGACATGCACACACATAATTTAAATACATATATACTTATACATATAACTTTAATTTTTGGTAGTTTTTGTCAAAATTGTCTCTTAATTTAATGGCATTGAAAATGCTTGCAATTTGAACCTAGAGAAAGGGGAAAAACATAGCTTGTATAGCTGTTATTTCCATGTACTAATTAAACCATTATATTAGTGATATCTATTATTTTATTTTTACATATGTCCCATTCATAGATTATTTGACAGAGTAAGATATCAAAAGGAATAGACTTTAATATGTGATTCTGTGTTTGGCTGTGGTGGTTGTACCAGGATCAAACTTATGACCCAAGCTCAGACAATTTGATATTTTTTCCCCTGGGAAATTTGTATTTTAGGCATAGAGACTGAATTAGTAAGAATATTAGACACTTCAACTTGGGATATAAGATCAAGATATATGTGGGCTAGAGACAGTGGCCATGGTAACAACAAAGCACAAACGAGATCACAATTAAGAGAACTGTAGGGGGAACCAGCAGTTAAAGCAAAATAAAGCTTAAAAATATGTAAAACAAGAAACAAATGTAAAGAGAAAAATTGTTGTATATCAAATTAATGAAGTATAGGGAACCAGCAGTTAGTGTAATGGCTATGTCACTGGACTCCCATGTAGTTGACAGCGGTTCGCGTCCCGGACCCGGTGGCTTAAAACTCACGCCGGGCACGTGTGCGTGCGTGCCCAAGATCCCGAGAGGAGAATGGAGGAGAAGGGATTGCGGCATGACCATCCCCCCTGGGGGGTGATTTCTTGCTTTCTGTCTTTCTGTCTCTCTCTGTCTGTCTGGTGAGCACACACGCCCTATAGCGAAAAAACCTCTCAAAAAAAAAAAAAAAAAAAAAAAAAAAGAGAGCTGTAGGGAAAGCTTGCCTCCAGAGAAATGGATGGGTGATATATACAGTATACAGAAAAGAAAAAGCACAGGACATATACATAGCAATTGGTGGGAGAGTCAGATTTACAGACTAGCTTTGAAGTTTGGTTATAATTTCTGAAAACCATTTTCCATTTTCTTAAAATAACTTCCACTCTTATAAGCAAGCATGAATTTTTTGACTATTGTCCCTTGTACCTTAGAATCTCTGACTAAGAAAATTGTTTCAACCTTGTTTATTGTTTTATTGGTCCCCATATCAACTCCATAAATGAAGGTGTTTCATAGTGTTAAAGGCAACAAGTTATGTGTCTATTTTATGAGACATAACCTTCGATTGATGCTCAAAAAATACTGAATGTGTTAAACCAGTGTTTTAAGTTTTCCCTCATACAGTGGAACCATAAAAATTATTATGAATTTATGGGGGCTATCCTTTCTGACAAGAGGGGCGCTCTGGCATTGGGGGAGCTGGGCTGGGGCCGGAGCTGGAGTTGGGGCCAGAGCCAGTGACTGGTCCTACCTCAGTGTCCATTACCGGTCAACGTTCTGAAGATGGAACTGGGCTCTGCTGGAGAGCTGGGGGATGTCCTTTCTGACAGGGAGGAGGCTCTGGGGTTGGGGGAGCTGAGCTGGGTCTGGAGCTGGAGCTGGGAAGGGGCAGGGACCAGTGACTGGCCTTGCATCAATATCCCTTACTGGCCAGGAGGCCGGAGATGGAACTGGGCTCTGCTGGAGAGCTGGGCACTGTCCTGTGGAGTAAGGAGAAGTAGGAAATTAACAAGAGAAAGAAGAGAAAAATAAAAAAGCAGCCTAGCTTCCTGACAGGGGAGGACTCTGAGGTTAGGGGAGCTGGGCTGGGGCCAGAGCTGGAATTGGGGCCAAGGCCAGTGATGCTGGGGCCCTGCCTCAATGTCCCTTACTGGCCAGGGGGCTAGAGTTGGGAATGAGCTCTGCTCAGGAGTTTATTTATTTTTTTTACATTCTGAAGGCTGGAAAATTTAGCAGAAGGGAATAAGATGAAAGAAAGTGCCTGAGACAGAGAGTAGAAATCATGGATACTCATTCTTATCAGTAGCCTATACCCACAGTAAGTTACTCCTGTGATTACTGTATTAATCTATCCATGAAAGAATATTACCTATGACCTAATCACCTCTTAAAGGTCATGCCTCTTAATATTACTTTGATGGAAATTAAGTTTCGGCATAAAGTTTTGTGGGGACAATCAAATCATAGCGATATATTACCATTAAACAAGATTTTGTCTTCCTTTAAATAACTTTCATCCATTGTTCACTAGAGAAATAGTTAAAATGACATTAGTAACTATAGTATAATCAGTGTCTGGCCTAGCATATTATTCAATGCTTGTTTAATAAATAAAATTTTTTATAATCTGAGGTTAGAAATTTTTCTTTTTATAAAGTTGATCGTAATTTGCATATTTAAGTTTGCCCTCTTTTTCTGTTTCTATAATTGAAAAAGAGGCAGTATAAGCTAACCTCTACTTTTTTTTACATTCTCCTACTGTATTAATATTTTATTTTATACAAAACAAATGCATAAAGACATCAAAAGGCAGTAAAGGTATCACTTTCCAGTTAATTCAACTTCAGCAAAGAAAATCATTGCGGGAAAGAGTATTATATGTCTTCAAGAAATGTGTTTATTTGTAACGAATTAAATATAATGAATACTTTAAGAAATGAACAGTTATAAAGTTCCTCATTGTAAACAAAGTTTAGATAGAATCCAGGTACTCTAAAACCAAAAGAAATCATAGAGGTCACCAGGTAGAAAAATCTCTTGTTCAACAGATGAAAAGATTCATCAAATGAAAACCATTGACTTCAAGCTGTTTAACACCTGTGCCTAAATCTGCTGTAGAAACTGAGTTATCCTTAGGGATCCTTTCCTCCTTCCATAGTAATACAATTTCTATCTGGACATATGGCTGCCTCAAAGAAAGACTACTTTTCCCAACATCCCTTATAGCTTCTTTGGTTCAAGTAAATAAATTCTCTGAAATGGACATAAGGGATTGCTTTTGTGACATTCCCTTATCCTTTGTCCCTTACTTTTCTTTCTTTTCCTTTTCTTGTTGACTGGAATAATCATAAAATAACCAAAGCTGAAGTGGCCCTGCTGGGGCACGTTGGGAACAGAGGCCCCACCTGGAGGAGCAACAAGTTCAAAGAATCCCAAATTTTATGGAGGAAAGTCTGAACCTCAAACTTCTAGATTTTTTAAAATTTCTTTTTTAATTTACATTTAATCACTGTACATCTTTATAGTGTACAACATAGTTTTTGTCAGCATGAATGTGGTGCATATTAGTCAAGTCAAAGACATTAGCATATACATTATCATCAGCAGATAACTTTTCTTTTTTGTGTCTATAAAGTGTTTTTTTTTTCCTGATTCTCTCCTTCCCATCCCTTAATATTCGCCCTCTATTTCCTATTCCCTTCTATACTATCTCTAGTATCTACAGCTGTGCTCTCTGCTATTATACCTTCCAATAATAACATTTCTTCTGTAGAGTGCAGACATTCAGTATATACTAAGCAGGGACATACAATGCCTATATTTCATATTCTGGCTTACTTTGCTTAGCATTAAATATTCCATATTCATTCACTTTATATCAAATGTCAGGGTCTCTTTTTTTTTCATGGCTAGCTTTTAACAAAAGAAGGTTTTTTTTTAAAAAGAAGGAAAAAATACAAACATTCTTAAATAATTTAAGCAATGATTCTGTTCACTTTTTCTATTATCTTCATACTAACCCAATCCTAAATTCTGTTCTTCCGTGGTATTAGCATCTGGAAAAGTGGCTGACATTTGGGGGATATTCAACAGATGTTTGTAGTACCCTGGGAAGTATCCCTTAGACCTGCTTCTTCTTCCCCTATATCTACCACAGTATCCAGTCTGCCTGACACCTCTCAAATCCATGCACTTGTCTCCATGTCCTTCCACCAATGTTAGCCAAAGGTCTTATCTTGTCCTGTGTAAACTACTCTGGAGCCTACTGAATAATTTCACCCACATCACATCTTTTTCCATTAAAACTGTTTTTAAATTATTTTTTAGGAGAAAAACTCAAATCTTTGACATAGCAGTTATTTTGCATTGCTAGCATAAATATTTGAGACTGGATGATTTATAAAGGGAATAGAGGTTCATTACAAAACAATTCTATTGGCTGAAAGTTCAAAAGCATCACAAAATGGTGGAGGGCAGAACTTTGAGCAAAACAGAGCATGTCTGTATCCATATATAACTCTCTCATTTTGGTCTTATTTCCTTTGCTTATAAACTCACCATAACTTAATCATAAGGGCTCTGCCTGCTCTAATGACCTTTTCGCACCCAAAGGCCCCACCCTTGGACACCATGAAAGGATTAAGTTTTCATTTAACACCTTTACAATTCAATCAAGTTCCAATACATTAATTTGGAGAGGACATCTGAACTGTAACAATAGCCTGTAACCTTCATTTCACATTTACAGCCTTGCTATTTGAGTTCCCCATTCCCTTTCCACCTCTACCAAATTAATTTCTAGAAATTCTTCATGCTTCCCTTTGGCATTGTCTCAGGAAAGACTTCTCTCGCTCGGCAGAAAATCTTCCATGATCCTCTTTTGGCACTACATACTTACCAATCCCGTTAACCTCTATTCTTTCAGAAACATTTTAACTCCAGGTTTAACCTTTCTAAAATTGGGCTTAGTATAATCGTGGACAAAAAATTTAAGACTAATTCAAGCCTATTAAATGCAGTGCTGCAAAGACAACACCCTCTCAAATTCTTTTGTGAAATACTTCAATAAGAACAAGATTTTGGACTCTTATCTTTGGTCATGGAGGATGTCATTTTGCACTACTGATTTATATAAAAAGATTTCTCACTGGTTTGTGAATAATGACTTTATAGATAACATCATTATTTGTTTTTAAAAGATTATTTATCTTCTCATTGAGTGATAAAGAGAGAGAGAGAATACTCCAACTGGGGTCTTGGCGCTCCAATTCACCTCCAGCCTTGTGCAGCCCTGAATCATAGGCACCTGCATGCCCGGCATGCTCAGGGAGATTGTTGGGCATGAATCTGGAACATTCCCTTGTAGGTCAACCTTGTGGAGAGTTGCCTTACTACCGTGCCACCCCTCTCCCCCGTCTTCTCTAGTCAGTTCTTTTTATTTTTTTAATTTTTTTATTATCATCATATTCTTCTTTATATTACATTGAATTACATGTAACTTTACAGTGTATTACATTGCTTTTTCAAAAGGGAATGCCATGCATGTCAGTCAGTACAGAGACATTAATCTCCCCACTTCAACATTCAATATCTTTTCTAGGTTTTCCCCAATCATTATTATTATTATTCTAATTATTTTTTAAAACAGTCAATTGCTATTTCTCATTTTGCTTGTACAAATACTTTGCCCATCATGAAATACTTCTCAGACAAATCCAGTTGAGAATACTATACATGTCAACATCAACAGTTAATAAGCCATATCTGTTTCTCACTAATGTCCTGCCTCTCTATTGTTCACTTATTATCTTTCTCTATCCTCTTCTCTTCACTTCCCCCATCTAGTCAGTTCTTAAAGGCCTTTCAGTGGAAAGACATCATCCCCTTGATAGGTGCAACAGTCAGTAGACCTGAATTTCAGCTTCTTCATTAATTTGGGAGAGTTGTGGACAAGTTAGGCCTTACTTTGCCTCTCTGTAAAGTGAGAGGAATAACAACATGCTTTGTTAACTGATTCTTAATTTTAGGAAGCTACCACTATTCTATTCAGTTTTCTATTGTATGTTAAATTTAAGGGCTAGGGAATCAGTAGAGAGAATGCATGCTGCTTTTATTATTCAAAAAAAAGTTTTTTGAGCTTTATTTATTTATTTATTATTTATGAGACAGAGATTTATTGATTGATGTTTGGCAGGGTATCATCATGCCATCATGACTCAGCCTCCCAGCTAGTTAAGATTACTGAGAGACTTTCCTGGACTGCCAGCAGGCAATAGCGTCTCCTGCAAGCCTCTGGCCAGCAAGGGATACTGAGGGAGGGTCACCTCTGACCCCCCACCCCACTTCCAGACCCCCAGGCCCCAGACTCCACCTTCTAGACTTTCCTGGACTGCCAGCAGGCAATAGCGTCTCCTGTAAGACTCTGGCCAGCAAGGGATACTGAGGGAGGGTCACCTCTGACCCCCACCCCACTTCCAGACCCCCAGGCCCCAGACTCCACCTTCTAGACTTTCCTGGACTGCCAGGAGGCAATAGCGTCTCCTGCAAGCCTCTGGCCAGCAAGGGATACTGAGGGAGGGTCACCTCTGACCCCCACCCCACTTCCAGACGACTGCCAGCAGGCAATAGCGTCTCCTGCAAGCCTCTGGCCAGCAAGGGATACTGAGGGAGGGTCACATCTGACCCCCACCCCACTTCCAGACCCCCAGGCCCCAGACTCCACCTTCTAGGTAGGTAGCCAGGATCTCCTTGAGGTGGGTTTTTTTTTTTTTTTTTTTCTTTCTTTTCTTTTCTCTTGAACTCCCTGCATTCCCTTGTTAACACCTAGCCCTCCTTCTCCCCCCAGACTTTCCTGGACTGCCAGCAGGCAATAGCGTCTCCTGCAAGCCTCTGGCCAGCAAGGGATACTGAGGGAGGGTCACCTCTGACCCCACCCCACTTCCAGACCCCCAGGCCCCAGACTCCACCTTCTAGACTTTCCTGGACTGCCAGCAGGCAATAGCGTCTCCTGCAAGCCTCTGGCCAGCAAGGGATACTGAGGGAGGGTCACCTCTGACCCCCACCCCACTTCCAGACCCCCAGGCCCCAGACTCCACCTTCTAGACTTTCCTGGACTGCCAGCAGGCAATAGCGTCTCCTGCAAGCCTCTGGCCAGCAAGGGATACTGAGGGAGGGTCACCTCTGACCCCCACCCCACTTCCAGACCCCCAGGCCCCAGACTCCACCTTCTAGGTAGGTAGCCAGGATCTCCTTGAGGTGGGTTTTTTTTTTTTTTCTTTCTTTTCTTTTCTCTTGAACTCCCTGCATTCCCTTGTTAACACCTAGCCCTCCTTCTCCCCCCAGACTTTCCTGGACTGCCAGCAGGCAATAGCGTCTCCTGCAAGCCTCTGGCCAGCAAGGGATACTGAGGGAGGGTCACCTCTGACCCCCCACCCCACTTCCAGACCCCCAGGCCCCAGACTCCACCTTCTAGACTTTCCTGGACTGCCAGCAGGCAATAGCGTGTCCTGCAAGCCTCTGGCCAGCATGGGATACTGAGGGAGGGTCACTTCTGACCCCCACCCCACTTCCAGACCCCTAGGCCCCTGACTCCACCTTCTAGACTTTCCTGGACTGCCAGGAGGCAATAGCGTCTCCTGCAAGCCTCTGGCCAGCAAGGGATACTGAGGGAGGGTCACCTCTGACCCCCACCCCACTTCCAGACCCCCAGGCCCCAGACTCCACCTTCTAGACTTTCCTGGACTGCCAGCAGGCAATAGCATCTCCTGCAAGCCTCTGGCCAGCAAGGGATACTGAGGGAGGGTCACCTCTGACCCCCACCCCACTTCCAGACCCCCAGGCCCCAGACTCCACCTTCTAGACTTTCCTGGACTGCCAGCAGGCAATAGCGTCTCCTGCAAGCCTCTGGCCAGCAAGGGATACTGAGGGAGGGTCACCTCTGACCCCCACCCCACTTCCAGACCCCAGGCCCCAGACTCCACCTTCTATTCCCTTGTAGCCCTCCTTCTCCCCCCAGACTTTCCTGGACTGCCAGCAGGCAATAGCGTCTCCTGCAAGCCTCTGGCCAGCAAGGGATACTGAGGGAGGGTCACCTCTGACCCCCACCCCACTTCCAGACCCCCAGGCCCCAGACTCCACCTTCTAGACTTTCCTGGACTGCCAGCAGGCAATAGCGTCTCCTGCAAGCCTCTGGCCAGCAAGGGATACTGAGGGAGGGTCACCTCTGACCCCCACCCCACTTCCAGACCCACAGGCCCCAGACTCCACCTTCTAGGTAGGTAGCCAGGATCTCCTTGAGGCGGGTTTTTTTTTTTTTTTTCTTTCTTTTCTTTTCTCTTGAACTCCCTGCATTCCCTTGTTAACACCTAGCCCTCCTTCTCCCCCCAGACTTTCCTGAACTGCCAGCAGGCAATAGCGTCTCCTGCAAGCCTCTGGCCAGCAAGGGATACTGAGGGAGGGTCACCTCTGACCCCCACCCCACTTCCAGACCCCCAGGCCCCAGACTCCACCTTCTAGACTTTCCTGGACTGCCAGCAGGCAATAGCATCTCCTGCAAGCCTCTGGCCAGCAAGGGATACTGAGGGAGGGTCACCTCTGACCCCCACCCCACTTCCAGACCCCCAGGCCCCAGACTCCACCTTCTAGACTTTCCTGGACTGCCAGCAGGCAATAGCGTCTCCTGCAAGCCTCTGGCCAGCAAGGGATACTGAGGGAGGGTCACCTCTGACCCCCACCCCACTTCCAGACCCCCAGGCCCCAGACTCCACCTTCTAGTCTTTCCTGGACTGCCAGCAGGCAATAGCGTCTCCTGCAAGCCTCTGGCCAGCAAGGGATACTGAGGGAGGGTCACCTCTGACCCCCACCCCACTTCCAGACCCCCAGGCCCCAGACTCCACCTTCTAGACTTTCCTGGACTGCCAGCAGGCAATAGCGTCTCCTGCAAGCCTCTGGCCAGCAAGGGATACTGAGGGAGGGTCACCTCTGACCCCCACCCCACTTCCAGACCCCCAGCCCCAGACTCCACCTTCTAGGTAGGTAGCCAGGATCTCCTTGAGGCGGGTTTTTTTTTTTTTTCTTTCTTTTCTTTTCTCTTGAACTCCCTGCATTCCCTTGTTAACACCTAGCCCTCCTTCTCCCCCCAGACTTTCCTGAACTGCCAGCAGGCAATAGCGTCTCCTGCAAGCCTCTGGCCAGCAAGGGATACTGAGGGAGGGTCACCTCTGACCCCCACCCCACTTCCAGACCCCCAGGCCCCAGACTCCACCTTCTAGGTAGGTAGCCAGGATCTCCTTGAGGCGGGTTTTTTTTTTTTTTCTTTCTTTTCTTTTCTCTTGAACTCCCTGCATTCCCTTGTTAACACCTAGCCCTCCTTCTCCCCCCTGATTTTCCTGAACTGCCAGCAGGCAATAGCGTCTCCAGCAAGCCTCTGGCCAGCAAGGGATACTGAGGGAGGGTCACCTCTGACCCCCACCCCACTTCCAGACCCCCAGGCCCCAGACTCCACCTTCTAGACTTTCCTGGGGATACTGAGGGAGGGTCACCTCTGACCCCCACCCCACTTCCAGACCCCCAGGCCCCAGACTCCACCTTCTAGACTTTCCTGGACTGCCAGCAGGCAATAGCGTCTCCTGCAAGCCTCTGGCCAGCAAGGGATACTGAGGGAGGGTCACCTCTGACCCCCACCCCACTTCCAGACCCCCAGGCCCCAGACTCCACCTTCTAGGTAGGTAGCCAGGATCTCCTTGAGGCGGGTTTTTTTTTTTTCTTTCTTTTCTTTTCTCTTGAACTCCCTGCATTCCCTTGTTAACACCTAGCCCTCCTTCTCCCCCCAGACTTTCCTGAACTGCCAGCAGGCAATAGCGTCTCCTGCAAGCCTCTGGCCAGCAAGGGATACTGAGGGAGGGTCACCTCTGACCCCCCACCCCACTTCCAGACCCCCAGGCCCCAGACTCCACCTTCTAGACTTTCCTGGACTGCCAGCAGGCAATAGCGTGTCCTGCAAGCCTCTGGCCAGCATGGGATACTGAGGGAGGGTCACCTCTGACCCCCACCCCACTTCCAGACCCCCAGGCCCCAGACTCCACCTTCTAGACTTTCCTGGACTGCCAGCAGGCAATAGCGTCTCCTGCAAGCCTCTGGCCAGCAAGGGATACTGAGGGAGGGTCACCTCTGACCCCCACCCCACTTCCAGACCCCCAGGCCCCAGACTCCACCTTCTAGACTTTCCTGGACTGCCAGCAGGCAATAGCGTCTCCTGCAAGCCTCTGGCCAGCAAGGGATACTGAGGGAGGGTCACCTCTGACCCCCACCCCACTTCCAGACCCCCAGGCCCCAGACTCCACATTCTAGACTTTCCTGGACTGCCAGCAGGCAATAGCGTCTCCTGCAAGCCTCTGGCCAGCAAGGGATACTGAGGGAGGGTCACCTCTGACCCCCACCCCACTTCCAGACCCCCAGGCCCCAGACTCCACCTTCTAGGTAGGTAGCCAGGATCTCCTTGAGGCGGGTTTTTTTTTTTTTTCTTTCTTTTCTTTTCTCTTGAACTCCCTGCATTCCCTTGTTAACACCTAGCCCTCCTTCTCCCCCCAGACTTTCCTGGACTGCCAGCAGGCAATAGCGTCTCCTGCAAGCCTCTGGCCAGCAAGGGATACTGAGGGAGGGTCACCTCTGACCCCCACCCCACTTCCAGACCCCCAGGCCCCAGACTCCACCTTCTAGACTTTCCTGGACTGCCAGCAGGCAATAGCGTCTCCTGCAAGCCTCTGGCCAGCAAGGGATACTGAGGGAGGGTCACCTCTGACCCCCACCCCATTTCCAGACCCCCAGGCCCCAGACTCCACCTTCTAGACTTTCCTGGACTGCCAGCAGGCAATAGCGTCTCCTGCAAGCCTCTGGCCAGCAAGGGATACTGAGGGAGGGTCACCTCTGACCCCCACCCCACTTCCAGACCCCCAGGCCCCAGACTCCACCTTCTAGACTTTCCTGGACTGCCAGCAGGCAATAGCGTCTCCTGCAAGCCTCTGGCCAGCAAGGGATACTGAGGGAGGGTCACCTCTGACCCCCACCCCACTTCCAGACCCCCAGGCCCCAGACTCCACCTTCTAGGTAGGTAGCCAGGATCTCCTTGAGGCGGGTTTTTTTTTTTTTCTTTCTTTTCTTTTCTCTTGAACTCCCTGCATTCCCTTGTTAACACCTAGCCCTCCTTCTCCCCCCAGACTTTCCTGAACTGCCAGCAGGCAATAGCGTCTCCTGCAAGCCTCTGGCCAGCAAGGGATACTGAGGGAGGGTCACCTCTGACCCCCCACCCCACTTCCAGACCCCCAGGCCCCAGACTCCACCTTCTAGACTTTCCTGGACTGCCAGCAGGCAATAGCGTCTCCTGCAAGCCTCTGGCCAGCAAGGGATACTGAGGGAGGGTCACCTCTGACCCCCCACCCCACTTCCAGACCCCCAGGCCCCAGACTCCACCTTCTAGACTTTCCTGGACTGCCAGCAGGCAATAGCATCTTCTGCAAGCCTCTGGCCAGCAAGGGATACTGAGGGAGGGTCACCTCTGACCCCCACCCCACTTCCAGACCCCCAGGTCCCAGACTCCACCTTCTAGACTTTCCTGGACTGCCAGCAGGCAATAGCGTGTCCTGCAAGCCTCTGGCCAGCAGGGGATACTGAGGGAGGGTCACCTCTGACCCCCACCCCACTTCCAGACCCCCAGGCCCCAGACTCCACCTTCTAGACTTTCCTGGACTGCCAGGAGGCAATAGCGTCTCCTGCAAGCCTCTGGCCAGCAAGGGATACTGAGGGAGGGTCACCTCTGACCCCCACCCCACTTCCAGACCCCCAGGCCCCAGACTCCACCTTCTAGACTTTCCTGGACTGCCAGCAGGCAATAGCGTCTCCTGCAAGCCTCTGGCCAGCAAGGGATACTGAGGGAGGGTCACCTCTGACCCCCACCCCACTTCCAGACCCCCAGGCCCCAGACTCCACATTCTAGACTTTCCTGGACTGCCAGCAGGCAATAGCGTCTCCTGAAAGCCTCTGGCCAGCAAGGGATACTGAGGGAGGGTCACCTCTGACCCCCACCCCACTTCCAGACCCCCAGGCCCCAGACTCCACCTTCTAGGTAGGTAGCCAGGATCTCCTTGAGGCGGGTTTTTTTTTTTTCTTTCTTTTCTTTTCTCTTGAACTCCCTGCATTCCCTTGTTAACACCTAGCCCTCCTTCTCCCCCCAGACTTTCCTGGACTGCCAGCAGGCAATAGCGTCTCCTGCAAGCCTCTGGCCAGCAAGGGATACTGAAAAAAGATTACTGACACATATCACTACACCCTTGTTGCCTAGATTAGACCGATTACCAAACCTGAGCACCCCATATGACCTGAGCTTCTGAGCACCAGTGTCTCAGCAGCATGAGTCACCTCAGCTGAGCCTCAAAAGAACGCATTTTCTTTTCTTTAGGCAGTGATGTGCCAAAGCTGAATCTAATTTGATTAAACCTAAAATCCATATCTTTATGATTTAGGTTTCCAACTGCAAGATAAAATTAACAATAGCAATAGTAACAATAATAGTTTTAAAGACATTTAGTGGGGCTTTCATAGGCAGATAACTCCCCCTATTCAATGCCCTAGATTTTTATTGAGATATAATCTATATACCTTAATATTCATCCATATAAAGTACACATTTTATAATTTTTAACACATTTACCTATATGTTCAATCACAGTCAATTTTAGAACATTTTATCACCTCAAAAAGAAATCTCATACTTTTTAAGCCAGTATCCTCATATTCCCACCTCCCAGCTACTGATCAGTCCTAAACAACCCATTCTCTTAGTAAGTATAGGTTTCCCTGTGTTCCTATGAAAGAGATTGTATAATGTGTGGTCTTTTGTGACTGATTTCTTTCACTTATCATGATGTTTTCAAGCTTCACCCACGTTGTAATATCTTTCAATATTTGATCCCTCTTTAGGACAGAATAATATTCCATGTTATGAGTAAGTCACCTCCTTCTTAGTACCATTATAACAGCTCACCAAATTTTAACACATGAATTTTCGTGAGATACATTACAATATACCAAGTTAGTACTGTTCATTGAATGTTGACAATCTACTAGGTATTGTGAGCTTTGACACATTCTCTTGTGTCTATAATATAACCCTATAAAGGAAGCAATATTATTTCCCCCATTTACAGATGATGAAATAGGTATAGAAAAATCTGCATAGCTAGTAAGTGTCAGGCAAGACTATAAATCCTCAGCTGCTTGCTCATCCAGTTATACTGACTCACCATCTTTATCCTTAGCTTTTCTTACTTTCTTCTCTCACAAAATACTGATTGTTTGAGTCCCAGGCTAAAGGTTTCCTGTTAAACTAGCAAGTTCTAGGTGTTAATCAATTAATAAGTAAATATATTTGTGGTTTATTTTTAGAACTCTCATTTATTCATATTTAAGTATTATAACACTAATTTATTAAATTATTATTGTAAAAAGAGTAGATTTATTAGTCATGGGCAATGTGGTGAGGAAGATTATTTTGGGCAATGGCATTCTTCATAGTCCCTCATGTCTTATGAAAATAACAACCACTGACACATTTACACATCATATTGACTCTGTTTCACCACCTAATTCACAGACTAACATTCTTTAAACAATATTTGATGGAGTTTTGATGAACCGAGGTTAAAGTGCTCAAATAAACATTTAATTTTGAATTGGTGTGACAGTCCTTATTCATTCTTATTAACACTGAACTATTTAATGATTTTGTTTTGGTAATATACGTACTTGTAAGGATTTTGGAAAATATTTGCAAATTATTCCATTAACCTCATTGAAACAGGATTACTTCTAACATCTCTCACAAGGTGGTTTTCTTTTCCCCAAGGCCATTGTGGGGCTTGAATGAAAGGATATATTTTTTTCGCATTAGTGATTTCTTTTATTTTGTGATTGATTTCTTTTCTTTTGTGTTTAAAGTTAAAAGATTAGATTTGTTTATATGATTGTGGAAAAAAAAGAAGGGGAGAGAGAAAGGGAGACAGAATAATAATTGCCAGTAAATATTAGCCAATAAATATTTTTTGGAAATGACACAATTTCCAGAAATATACTTCCTTTTTTTTTGACAGGTTTTTGCTATAGGGCATGTGTGCTCACCAGAGAGACAGAGAGAAAGAGAGACAGAAAGCGAGAACTCATTCCCCGGGGGGGATGGCCACGCTGCAATCCCATTTCCTCCATTCTCCTCTCAAGATCTTGGGCACACATACACACACGCCTGGTGTGAGTTTTAAGCCACCAGGTCCAGGACGCGAACCGCGGTCGACTACGTGGGAGTCCAGCGACATAACCATTACGCTAACTGCTGGTTCCTTTGATTTTCTTTAAATCAATTGAATACTTTAAAAATTCCATTTGATCTTCATTATTGACTTAGTATCTGTACATTAGTTGGTTCCACAGTTGATCTTGGATTTACAACATGTTTCATTAAGTTATTACACATTAGTTTCAAATAATGTTATACCAATTCATACATGATAGTAATAGATTTCCTAATGTTGAGCCATCTTTCCATTGCTGATACAAATCCTGCTTGCTTATTTTGTTTATGATGTTAGAGTTTACTAATATCTGACTAGACATTTTGTGTCAATATCCATTAGAATATCTATTGGTCTGTAATTATTTCGTGGTATCATTTTCAGTCTTAAATCTGTTTGTTATCCTTGCTTTTATAAAATTAAAAAACAATCTCTTATTTCCTAATCTATGAAATAAATTAAATAGTATTGTGACTAATGGATCTCTAATGATTTGGTAGACTCCTTCCTTTAAAATCATCCGAGCCTGATGCTTTTTTATGACATAATCCATTCATAGTTTTCCTAATGTTTCCTGTAAAATTACATTATTATTTAAATTAAACTCTTAAATGCTTTCTAGTTCTACTGAGTTGAATATTGGCAAATCTTATTTATCTAAAAAATTTTCCATATCATGTATATTTTTGAATTTACTCACATAGTGTTTAATTAGTTCTTTAAAATGTTTCTCTGTATCAATATTTGCTTCTCATATTATTTACTGTATTTTCTATTTTTATTTATGATTTTCATATTAGCCTTTCTTTTTCTTGATTAAATTGGCTAGAGGTGTAACTATTTCATTGATATTTTTCAAAGGACATTATATTTCATTAATTTTTTTTTTTTGGAGAGGTTTTCGCTATAGGGCACGTGCACTCACCAGACAGACAGAGAGAGACAGAGAGACAGAAAGTGAGAAATCACCCCCCCAGGGGGGATGGCCATGCCGCAATCCCTTCTCCTCCATTCTCCTCTCGGGATCTTGGGCACTCACGCACACGCGCCCGGCGTGAGTCTTAAGCCACCGGGTCCAGGACGCGAACACCACGGCCGACTACGTGGGAGTCCAGTGACATAGCCATTACACTAACTGCTGGTTCCCTATACTTCATTAATTTGATATACAACAATTTTTCTCTTTACATTTGTTTCTTGTTTTACATATTTTTAAGCTTTATTTTGCTTTTCCCTTCTAGTTTTTCCTGAATTGAAGATTTATTTTATCTTCTGCCTTCCATTAGTATCTTATAAATGTTTAATCTGATCACTACCTTATATATATACCACATTTGGTAATATGCAGTGCTTTCATTAACTTTTAAGAAATTCTTCAGTTTATATTGGTATTCTTTTCTTCAAATATGGTCTAATTTTTGAAATATTCAATTGAAAGATTTTTTCCACCTTTTTATGTTTTCTTTCTAATTTCTGATTTGTTGTATATCATAGAACATGTTATTTGTAAGACTTTATTTTATGACACTTCCTGATATTTTATTTGGGTCCTCACACATGGTAAAATATGATATATTGTATAAGCATTTGAGAAGAACTTACACTGTTCATTGTTAGACTGTAGCATCTGATAATTTAATATACCTCTGTAAGATGTATTATATTATGTTGTTTTACTTTGCATAATCTTGTTTGTGTCCACTTAATCTGTCTTTTAAAAGAATATTTATTTATTTATTTATTTATTTATTTATTTATTTATTTTGGAGAGGTTTTTGCTATAGGACATGTGCACTCGCCAGAAAGACAGAGATAGACAGAGAGACAGAAAGCAAAATGTCACCCCCAGAGTAGATGGCCTTCTCCTCCATTATCCTCTCAGGATCTTGGGCATGCCCAGTGTTAGTTTAAGCCACCAGGCCCTGGACTCAAACTGTGGTTGACTACATGGGAATCCAGTGGCATAGACATTATGCCAACTGCTGGTCCCTAAAAAATTATTTTATTTAACTTTTTATTATTTATTTATTTATTTATTTATTTATTTATTTATTTATTTATATTTGACCAGAGTGGAGGGAGAGAGAGAGAGAAATGGAAAAAGCAAACAGCCAGGTCTGGGACTTGAACTGCATTCAACCATGTGGAAGTCCAACACCCTTAACCATCACACCACCTGCTGGCCCCCTACTTAATCTGTCTTATATTGACAATGGTATGTTAAAGTTTCCCATTATGAATATTTCTACATATTTCTCTATTTATTGCCTATACTTTCTACTTAAATGGGTAGTTATTGAGTCATTTGATGAGCAGATAATAATTGCCATTGTGTCTTCGTTGTAAGTGTGGTTTTTTGCACTATAAAATACAGGTTACCTTAGAAAAATATGGGTTTGAACTGAACAGTTTTGCTTATATGAGTATTTTTTCAATAAATACTGTAAATGTATTTTTTGTTCCTTATGATTTTCTTTTTTTGCTTTATTCTAAGAGTAGAGTATATAGTACTTATAATGTACAAAATATGTGTTAATAGACTGTTTATATTATGGGCAAGTCTTCAGGTCAACAGTAGGGTTTTAGCAATTAAGGTTTACAGAGTCAAATTTATTTAAAGATTATCAACTGCATGGAGTAACAGAAAACCTAACTATAAATTGTTTAAGGGTCATCTTTATACTTCTTTGTCTAGTTGAAAAACTTTTTTTGAGTTGAGCTTTACATTTCTTCATCTTTTGCATTTACCTTCATCATAGTTTTTGAGCTTCCAAGTAGGGAAACATAACTAGGTATATAGATAGAGAAATGTTAAAATGTTTATTCTTAAATCATGCCGAGAGCATATGCTTGTGTGTGCAAAATCCCAAAAGAAAGGAGAAGGGTAGAAGAGATTATGTTGTGACCATGCCCCATTGTGGGGCTGCTTTCTTCCTTTTTCTCTCTCTAGTGAGTGACTATATGTGCCATTTGGCAATTTGAAAAAACAAAAATGTTTATTTTGTAATACATAATTTAGTTCTGAATTATGTGTGTATGTGTGGTTTATCTTTTCTTTCATTTTTGCGGCTTTGTGATTTTAGGGGATGGTGGTTTTTCAATTGAAATATTTTTTATTTATTTTACCTGTTTTATTTGTCCAGTAAAATTGTAAACATTCTCTCCCTCTCTCTTTCCCTCCTTCTCTATCTCTAAAATTTCTAATAATACATATTTCCTTTCATGCATATATTCTTTCTCATCTCGAACAATCTTTTCTGTCATAATTTAATTATTTAACATACTAACTTCAAGTTTATTTCAGTAATTCTTTTATCTCAGATAAGGATTATTGAACATCTTTTTTGTTTTATGCTCTATTAATTATTCAAGGTAGATGCTATCTTCATGTGGTTTGTATTTTTTATTGAGTTCATCTGTAGTAGACATGAGAATAATTGCTATTTCTTTCAGTCAATGAGTGTTTTGTTTGTTTCTTCATTCCTCCTTTTTTTTATGGAGAGAAGAAATCTTTCAGGTCTCAACTTTTTTTCAGAAGTGACAGTTTAGTTCTCTGCCTCATCACTCATCACTCTACTCTCCTGGCACATATACATATGTGTATATGCACACATACATGGACATATTACAATAAATAGAGATAGAGAATGTTTTCCCAGTCAAATGAGTATGTGTGCCACATAGTGAAACAGAAGACAAATAAACAAAAATGAGATTTCTTTAATTTCCTTGAGGAAGCCTTGTTCTTTCTTACACTCAGTCTTAGCCAATGGTGCTGCCATTACTACTAAATAATTCTTCTTATTATAATACATTACTTACTAAATAAGTCTTTGCCCCATCTATTTTCCTGGTTTACTCCTATTTATGTCATAGACATCAACTTTAGTATGA
Source organism: Tupaia tana (assembly GCA_026018925.1). Taxonomy (NCBI): domain Eukaryota; kingdom Metazoa; phylum Chordata; class Mammalia; order Scandentia; family Tupaiidae; genus Tupaia; species Tupaia tana. The sequence continues at coordinate 112,864,686 of JAKSZU010000004.1, read as the reverse complement.
CCAGCCCCTTCCCTCATAACTGTGTTCAGCCATTTTATTTGCAATCTAAATAATGTACTTGTCTTATCTTTTCTGTTAGATAAAGTCAAGCATCACGTCTGATTTGTTCTGTTAAAAGTTGTCAAAATCAAAATTGATTCATTTGTGTCAACCTGTGTTCAACCCTGACTAAACAAAGCTGAGAAAGGCCATAAGGGGCAGTTTCTCACACAAGTATGCCTGATAACAAGAAGCATCACAAGGACTACTTTGCAAAGACATCTTCCCAGAGACTGCCTGTCCAATTGATAAAGGTAATGATGCCAGTGATATGTCAATAACGAAGGGTAGCATGAGTTCACCCTTGTTAATTAATTTTAAAATGATGTAATCCCCCCCATGTGATTTTTGCCTTTAAAATCATACTAAAATTGGTAAGACTTCTGTCTTAGTTCACTATTGCTAGCAGAAATACCTGAGACTGGGTGATTAGTAAAGAATAGAGGCTTATTTAGCTTATGATTTTGGTGGCTGGAAAGTCCAAAAGCATAGGGATAGTGTAAGGCTGGACTCTGGTAGTATGTCACAACATGGCATAGAGAAGCATAGAGGATGGCAGGCATGTGCAAAAAAAGACCTAGAGGTAGCCATCTCCCATTTATAATAACCCACTGTCATGGGAACTAATCCCATCTTATGGTGGCTGAAACACATTCTGCCTAGCAAGATGGCATTAATTCGTTCATGTGGGTGGTAACCCCATGATCTAAATATTGCCCACTAGGCCTTTCCTGTTAAAGGGTTCACCACTTCCCAACACCATTATACTGGAACCTAAATTATAAAATGTTAACTTTTGGTGGACAAACCATTATCTAATTATAGCAATTTCAGAAGCCATATCCAGGGATATTTGGATATTGTGGTACCTAGACCTTGTCCTTACACTGGGCCCAAATTCAGTCTTTTATTTTACTTTCTTTCCTTTGATTTTTATCTTAGGTGGGCAGTTTATAATGTATTTCCAACACTTAGCATATTCTTGTCTAGTAGTAGGCACATAAAAATGAAATATTTTAGTATTCCTTTTTTACAACTTCTGTGTGATAATTATTAAGCATATATTTAACTATCCTTTTCTTGAGAATATTATGTGCTGTTCTGTGGCAATGGAGGAAAACATTTAAGAAAAAGGAATAGGCATTCATGTCAAATGCTGACGAGTGATCACATAAAATAATTTTTGAAAAGCATGTATTAGATTTTAGGAAAAAAGTGCTTACATGTAACCTTAAGAGGGATACTTAGGGTAGAATGGTGGAGATAAAAGGCATGTTGCAATTGTTTTTGTTTTGTTTTGTTTTGTTTTTTTGGAGACGTTTTTCTCTATAGGGCACGTGCGCTCGCCAGACAGACAGAGAGACATAGAGACAGAAAGCGAGAAATCACCCCCCAGGGGGGTTGGTCACACCGCAATCCCTTCTCCTCCATTCTCCTCTCGGGATCTTGGGCACGCACGCACACGCGCCTGGCGTGAGATTTAAGCCACTGGGTCCAGGACTCGAACCGCAGTCGACTACGTGGGAGTCCAGCGACATAGCCATTACGCTAACTGCTGGTTCCCATGTTGCAATTGTTTTTAAATAAATAAAAGACAAATTAACTTACCTCCAAATCTTCTAAGAAGTTAAACATGTAAATTTTTTGTTCTAACACACACCTACTAAATGAGAAACTCTGGAGTTGGAGACAACTTATCTAGCTTTCAACAAGCTCTCCAGGTGATTCTGATACATGCTTAACTTTGAGAACTACCATTTTAAATAGAAAAAGAAATTGAGGGCTCAGAGAACATGATTGTGGATAATTTATTCCAACATTTTTTTGGTTTAAAGATGAAAATTTAAACTTTTTTACATGATAGAAAGAAGAGGATGGCGAGAAACACAATGATAATTGACAGGAAAATATATTAGCAGACACTAAATTAATTTAATTAAGCTGTAGAATGTGCATTAAAATACATCATGACCACCTCTTTGAAGTGGAGTGAAGAGTGAAGGAAGGAGAGAGGAAGAATGTAGTTGTGATCTATTTATAGGGGCAGTGAGGAAAAGATAGCACAGTATAGCTATCTTCTAGTCTGTTAGAAAGGGCAAGATTAAGGTCAGCCCTATAACTTACTGGTTAAGGGAGCCAGATCCCACATAGCCAACCACTACTCGAATCCAGGTTCCAGTGACTTGAAAAACACTGTGGGTGCATGTACATACAGACTTAAAATATTGGCATGATGGAGAAAGAGGAGAAGGGATTGTAGCATGACCACACCCTATTGTGGGGTGTTTGCTGTCTGCCTCTGTCTCTCTTACCCTTCTCTGTTGAGCACATTTACCCTCTGGCAACTAAAAAAAATAATTAAAAAGAGCAAGTTAGGTCATGAGTATGAAAAGAGAGATAGACAATTACTGCAGGGTATTTTGAAATTCATGCTATATAGAAAGTATTTGAGCGGGGGCATAACAAAAGTATTGACCAGAAGCCCCGAGGGTCCAAGTGAGGTTTGTCTGCCTTCAGAGTTGTATCACATTTAATATCAGTCAACATAGTTATACCGAGTTGTCGGGAAAGTCATGACACATTTCTGCATAGAAAAACAGAAAAATATGTAATGACTTTCCCAACAACCTAATAGTATTGAATGGAGCCAAGTTCGTAAAGCAGGTGTAAGAGAAAAATAAAGGGATAAAAGGTGAGTTGATTTTAATTTTAAAAGAAAAATATATGAAACCAGCAGTTGGTGCAAAGGCTATGTCGCTGGACTTCCATGTAGTCGACCCTGGTTCGAGTCCTGGACCCAGGGGCTTAAACTCACACCAGGCGTGTGTGTATGTGTGCCCAAGATCTTGAGAGGAGAATGGAGGAAATGGGATTGCAGTGTGGCCATCCCCCCCGGGGAATGAGTTCTCGCTTTCTGTCTCTCTTTCTCTCTGTCTCTCTGGTGAGCACACATGCCCTATAGCAAAAACCTGTCAAAAAAAAAGGAAGTATATTTCTGGAAATTGTGTCATTTCCAAAAAATATTTATTGGCTAATATTTACTGGCAATTATTATTCTGTCTCCCTTTCTCTCTCCCCTTCTTTTTTTTCCACAATCATATAAACAAATCTAATCTTTTAACTTTAAACACAAAAGAAAAGAAATCAATCACAAAATAAAAGAAATCACTAATGCGAAAAAAATATATCCTTTCATTCAAGCCCCACAATGGCCTTGGGGAAAAGAAAACCACCTTGTGAGAGATGTTAGAAGTAATCCTGTTTCAATGAGGTTAATGGAATAATTTGCAAATATTTTCCAAAATCCTTACAAGTACGTATATTACCAAAACAAAATCATTAAATAGTTCAGTGTTAATAAGAATGAATAAGGACTGTCACACCAATTCAAAATTAAATGTTTATTTGAGCACTTTAACCTCGGTTCATCAAAACTCCATCAAATATTGTTTAAAGAATGTTAGTCTGTGAATTAGGTGGTGAAACAGAGTCAATATGATGTGTAAATGTGTCAGTGGTTGTTATTTTCATAAGACATGAGGGACTATGAAGAATGCCATTGCCCAAAATAATCTTCCTCACCACATTGCCCATGACTAATAAATCTACTCTTTTTACAATAATAATTTAATAAATTAGTGTTATAATACTTAAATATGAATAAATGAGAGTTCTAAAAATAAACCACAAATATATTTACTTATTAATTGATTAACACCTAGAACTTGCTAGTTTAACAGGAAACCTTTAGCCTGGGACTCAAACAATCAGTATTTTGTGAGAGAAGAAAGTAAGAAAAGCTAAGGATAAAGATGGTGAGTCAGTATAACTGGATGAGCAAGCAGCTGAGGATTTATAGTCTTGCCTGACACTTACTAGCTATGCAGATTTTTCTATACCTATTTCATCATCTGTAAATGGGGGAAATAATATTGCTTCCTTTATAGGGTTATATTATAGACACAAGAGAATGTGTCAAAGCTCACAATACCTAGTAGATTGTCAACATTCAATGAACAGTACTAACTTGGTATATTGTAATGTATCTCACGAAAATTCATGTGTTAAAATTTGGTGAGCTGTTATAATGGTACTAAGAAGGAGGTGACTTACTCATAACATGGAATATTATTCTGTCCTAAAGAGGGATCAAATATTGAAAGATATTACAACGTGGGTGAAGCTTGAAAACATCATGATAAGTGAAAGAAATCAGTCACAAAAGACCACACATTATACAATCTCTTTCATAGGAACACAGGGAAACCTATACTTACTAAGAGAATGGGTTGTTTAGGACTGATCAGTAGCTGGGAGGTGGGAATATGAGGATACTGGCTTAAAAAGTATGAGATTTCTTTTTGAGGTGATAAAATGTTCTAAAATTGACTGTGATTGAACATATAGGTAAATGTGTTAAAAATTATAAAATGTGTACTTTATATGGATGAATATTAAGGTATATAGATTATATCTCAATAAAAATCTAGGGCATTGAATAGGGGGAGTTATCTGCCTATGAAAGCCCCACTAAATGTCTTTAAAACTATTATTGTTACTATTGCTATTGTTAATTTTATCTTGCAGTTGGAAACCTAAATCATAAAGATATGGATTTTAGGTTTAATCAAATTAGATTCAGCTTTGGCACATCACTGCCTAAAGAAAAGAAAATGCGTTCTTTTGAGGCTCAGCTGAGGTGACTCATGCTGCTGAGACACTGGTGCTCAGAAGCTCAGGTCATATGGGGTGCTCAGGTTTGGTAATCGGTCTAATCTAGGCAACAAGGGTGTAGTGATATGTGTCAGTAATCTTTTTTCAGTATCCCTTGCTGGCCAGAGGCTTGCAGGAGACGCTATTGCCTGCTGGCAGTCCAGGAAAGTCTGGGGGGAGAAGGAGGGCTAGGTGTTAACAAGGGAATGCAGGGAGTTCAAGAGAAAAGAAAAGAAAGAAAAAAAAAAAAACCCGCCTCAAGGAGATCCTGGCTACCTACCTAGAAGGTGGAGTCTGGGGCCTGGGGGTCTGGAAGTGGGGGGGGGGGTCAGAGGTGACCCTCCCTCAGTATCCCTTGCTGGCCAGAGGCTTGCAGGAGACGCTATTGCCTGCTGGCAGTCCAGGAAAGTCTAGAATGTGGAGTCTGGGGCCTGGGGGTCTGGAAGTGGGGTGGGGGTCAGAGGTGACCCTCCCTCAGTATCCCTTGCTGGCCAGAGGCTTGCAGGAGACGCTATTGCCTGCTGGAAGTTCAGGAAAGTATGGGGGGAGAAGGAGGGCTAGGTGTTAACAAGGGAATGCAGGGAGTTCAAGAGAAAAGAAAAGAAAGAAAAAAAAAAAAAACCTGCCTCAAGGAGATCCTGGCTACCTACCTAGAAGGTGGAGTCTGGGGCCTGGGGGTCTGGAAGTGGGGTGGGGGTCAGAGGTGACCCTCCCTCAGTATCCCTTGCTGGCCAGAGGCTTGCAGGAGACGCTATTGCCTGCTGGCAGTCCAGGAAAGTCTAGAAGGTGGAGTCTGGGGCCTGGGGGTCTGGAAGTGGGGTGGGGGGTCAGAGGTGACCCTCCCTCAGTATCCCTTGCTGGCCAGAGGCTTGCAGGAGACGCTATTGCCTGCTGGCAGTCCAGGAAAGTCTAGAAGGTGGAGTCTGGGGCCTGGGGGTCTGGAAGTGGGGTGGGGGTCAGAGGTGACCCTCCCTCAGTATCCCTTGCTGGCCAGAGGCTTGCAGGACACGCTATTGCCTGCTGGCAGTCCAGGAAAGTCTAGAAGGTGGAGTCTGGGGCCTGGGGGTCTGGAAGTGGGGTGGGGGTCAGAGGTGACCCTCCCTCAGTATCCCCTGCTGGCCAGAGGCTTGCAGGAGACGCTATTGCCTGCTGGCAGTCTAGGAAAGTCTAGAAGGTGGAGTCTGGGGCCTGGGGGTCTGGAAGTGGGGTGGGGGTCAGAGGTGACCCTCCCTCAGTATCCCTTGCTGGCCAGAGGCTTGCAGGAGACGCTATTGCCTGCTGGCAGTCCAGGAAAGTCTAGAAGGTGGAGTCTGGGGCCTGGGGGTCTGGAAGTGGGTGGGGGGTCAGAGGTGACCCTCCCTCAGTATTCCTTGCTGGCCAGAGTCTTGCAGGACACGCTATTGCCTGCTGGCAGTCCAGAAAAGTCTGGGGGGAGAAGGAGGGCTAGGTGTTAACAAGGGAATGCAGGGAGTTCAAGAGAAAAGAAAAGAAAGAAAAAAAAAAAAAAAACCCGCCTCAAGGAGATCCTGGCTACCTACCTAGAAGGTGGAGTCTGGGGCCTGGGGGTCTGGAAGTGGGGTGGGGGTCAGAGGTGACCCTCCCTCAGTATCCCTTGCTGGCCAGAGGCTTGCAGGAGACGCTATTGCCTGCTGGCAGTCCAGGAAAGTCTAGAAGGTGGAGTCTGGGGCCTGGGGGTCTGGAAGTGGGGTGGGGGTCAGAGGTGACCCTCCCTCAGTATCCCTTGCTGGCCAGAGGCTTGCAGGAGACGCTATTGCCTGCTGGCAGTCCAGGAAAGTCTAGAAGGTGGAATCTGGGGCCTGGGGGTCTGGAAGTGGGGTGGGGGTCAGAGGTGACCCTCCCTCAGTATCCCTTGCTGGCCAGAGGCTTGCAGGAGACGCTATTGCCTGCTGGCAGTCCAGGAAAGTCTAGAAGGTGGAGTCTGGGGCCTGGGGGTCTGGAAGTGGGGTGGGGGTCAGAGGTGACCCTCCCTCAGTATCCCTTGCTGGCCAGAGGCTTACAGGAGACGCTATTGCCTGCTGGCAGTCCAGGAAAGTCTAGAAGGTGGAGTCTGGGGCCTGGGGGTCTGGAAGTGGGGTGGGGGGTCAGAGGTGACCCTCCCTCAGTATCCCTTGCTGGCCAGAGGCTTGCAGGAGATGCTATTGCCTGCTGGCAGTCCAGGAAAGTCTCTCAGTAATCTTAACTAGCTGGGAGGCTGAGTCATGATGGCATGATGATACCCTGCCAAACATCAATCAATAAATCTCTGTCTCATAAATAATAAATAAATAAATAAAGCTCAAAAAACTTTTTTTTGAATAATAAAAGCAGCATGCATTCTCTCTACTGATTCCCTAGCCCTTAAATTTAACATACAATAGAAAACTGAATAGAATAGTGGTAGCTTCCTAAAATTAAGAATCAGTTAACAAAGCATGTTGTTATTCCTCTCACTTTACAGAGAGGCAAAGTAAGGCCTAACTTGTCCACAACTCTCCCAAATTAATGAAGAAGCTGAAATTCAGGTCTACTGACTGTTGCACCTATCAAGGGGATGATGTCTTTCCACTGAAAGGCCTTTAAGAACTGACTAGATGGGGGAAGTGAAGAGAAGAGGATAGAGAAAGATAATAAGTGAACAATAGAGAGGCAGGACATTAGTGAGAAACAGATATGGCTTATTAACTGTTGATGTTGACATGTATAGTATTCTCAACTGGATTTGTCTGAGAAGTATTTCATGATGGGCAAAGTATTTGTACAAGCAAAATGAGAAATAGCAATTGACTGTTTTAAAAAATAATTAGAATAATAATAATAATGATTGGGGAAAACCTAGAAAAGATATTGAATGTTGAAGTGGGGAGATTAATGTCTCTGTACTGACTGACATGCATGGCATTCCCTTTTGAAAAAGCAATGTAATACACTGTAAAGTTACATGTAATTCAATGTAATATAAAGAAGAATATGATGATAATAAAAAAATTAAAAAAATAAAAAGAACTGACTAGAGAAGACGGGGGAGAGGGGTGGCACGGTAGTAAGGCAACTCTCCACAAGGTTGACCTACAAGGGAATGTTCCAGATTCATGCCCAACAATCTCCCTGAGCATGCCGGGCATGCAGGTGCCTATGATTCAGGGCTGCACAAGGCTGGAGGTGAATTGGAGCGCCAAGACCCCAGTTGGAGTATTCTCTCTCTCTCTTTATCACTCAATGAGAAGATAAATAATCTTTTAAAAACAAATAATGATGTTATCTATAAAGTCATTATTCACAAACCAGTGAGAAATCTTTTTATATAAATCAGTAGTGCAAAATGACATCCTCCATGACCAAAGATAAGAGTCCAAAATCTTGTTCTTATTGAAGTATTTCACAAAAGAATTTGAGAGGGTGTTGTCTTTGCAGCACTGCATTTAATAGGCTTGAATTAGTCTTAAATTTTTTGTCCACGATTATACTAAGCCCAATTTTAGAAAGGTTAAACCTGGAGTTAAAATGTTTCTGAAAGAATAGAGGTTAACGGGATTGGTAAGTATGTAGTGCCAAAAGAGGATCATGGAAGATTTTCTGCCGAGCGAGAGAAGTCTTTCCTGAGACAATGCCAAAGGGAAGCATGAAGAATTTCTAGAAATTAATTTGGTAGAGGTGGAAAGGGAATGGGGAACTCAAATAGCAAGGCTGTAAATGTGAAATGAAGGTTACAGGCTATTGTTACAGTTCAGATGTCCTCTCCAAATTAATGTATTGGAACTTGATTGAATTGTAAAGGTGTTAAATGAAAACTTAATCCTTTCATGGTGTCCAAGGGTGGGGCCTTTGGGTGCGAAAAGGTCATTAGAGCAGGCAGAGCCCTTATGATTAAGTTATGGTGAGTTTATAAGCAAAGGAAATAAGACCAAAATGAGAGAGTTATATATGGATACAGACATGCTCTGTTTTGCTCAAAGTTCTGCCCTCCACCATTTTGTGATGCTTTTGAACTTTCAGCCAATAGAATTGTTTTGTAATGAACCTCTATTCCCTTTATAAATCATCCAGTCTCAAATATTTATGCTAGCAATGCAAAATAACTGCTATGTCAAAGATTTGAGTTTTTCTCCTAAAAAATAATTTAAAAACAGTTTTAATGGAAAAAGATGTGATGTGGGTGAAATTATTCAGTAGGCTCCAGAGTAGTTTACACAGGACAAGATAAGACCTTTGGCTAACATTGGTGGAAGGACATGGAGACAAGTGCATGGATTTGAGAGGTGTCAGGCAGACTGGATACTGTGGTAGATATAGGGGAAGAAGAAGCAGGTCTAAGGGATACTTCCCAGGGTACTACAAACATCTGTTGAATATCCCCCAAATGTCAGCCACTTTTCCAGATGCTAATACCACGGAAGAACAGAATTTAGGATTGGGTTAGTATGAAGATAATAGAAAAAGTGAACAGAATCATTGCTTAAATTATTTAAGAATGTTTGTATTTTTTCCTTCTTTTTAAAAAAAAACCTTCTTTTGTTAAAAGCTAGCCATGAAAAAAAAAGAGACCCTGACATTTGATATAAAGTGAATGAATATGGAATATTTAATGCTAAGCAAAGTAAGCCAGAATATGAAATATAGGCATTGTATGTCCCTGCTTAGTATATACTGAATGTCTGCACTCTACAGAAGAAATGTTATTATTGGAAGGTATAATAGCAGAGAGCACAGCTGTAGATACTAGAGATAGTATAGAAGGGAATAGGAAATAGAGGGCGAATATTAAGGGATGGGAAGGAGAGAATCAGGAAAAAAAAACACTTTATAGACACAAAAAAGAAAAGTTATCTGCTGATGATAATGTATATGCTAATGTCTTTGACTTGACTAATATGCACCACATTCATGCTGACAAAAACTATGTTGTACACTATAAAGATGTACAGTGATTAAATGTAAATTAAAAAAGAAATTTTAAAAAATCTAGAAGTTTGAGGTTCAGACTTTCCTCCATAAAATTTGGGATTCTTTGAACTTGTTGCTCCTCCAGGTGGGGCCTCTGTTCCCAACGTGCCCCAGCAGGGCCACTTCAGCTTTGGTTATTTTATGATTATTCCAGTCAACAAGAAAAGGAAAAGAAAGAAAAGTAAGGGACAAAGGATAAGGGAATGTCACAAAAGCAATCCCTTATGTCCATTTCAGAGAATTTATTTACTTGAACCAAAGAAGCTATAAGGGATGTTGGGAAAAGTAGTCTTTCTTTGAGGCAGCCATATGTCCAGATAGAAATTGTATTACTATGGAAGGAGGAAAGGATCCCTAAGGATAACTCAGTTTCTACAGCAGATTTAGGCACAGGTGTTAAACAGCTTGAAGTCAATGGTTTTCATTTGATGAATCTTTTCATCTGTTGAACAAGAGATTTTTCTACCTGGTGACCTCTATGATTTCTTTTGGTTTTAGAGTACCTGGATTCTATCTAAACTTTGTTTACAATGAGGAACTTTATAACTGTTCATTTCTTAAAGTATTCATTATATTTAATTCGTTACAAATAAACACATTTCTTGAAGACATATAATACTCTTTCCCGCAATGATTTTCTTTGCTGAAGTTGAATTAACTGGAAAGTGATACCTTTACTGCCTTTTGATGTCTTTATGCATTTGTTTTGTATAAAATAAAATATTAATACAGTAGGAGAATGTAAAAAAAAGTAGAGGTTAGCTTATACTGCCTCTTTTTCAATTATAGAAACAGAAAAAGAGGGCAAACTTAAATATGCAAATTACGATCAACTTTATAAAAAGAAAAATTTCTAACCTCAGATTATAAAAAATTTTATTTATTAAACAAGCATTGAATAATATGCTAGGCCAGACACTGATTATACTATAGTTACTAATGTCATTTTAACTATTTCTCTAGTGAACAATGGATGAAAGTTATTTAAAGGAAGACAAAATCTTGTTTAATGGTAATATATCGCTATGATTTGATTGTCCCCACAAAACTTTATGCCGAAACTTAATTTCCATCAAAGTAATATTAAGAGGCATGACCTTTAAGAGGTGATTAGGTCATAGGTAATATTCTTTCATGGATAGATTAATACAGTAATCACAGGAGTAACTTACTGTGGGTATAGGCTACTGATAAGAATGAGTATCCATGATTTCTACTCTCTGTCTCAGGCACTTTCTTTCATCTTATTCCCTTCTGCTAAATTTTCCAGCCTTCAGAATGTAAAAAAAATAAATAAACTCCTGAGCAGAGCTCATTCCCAACTCTAGCCCCCTGGCCAGTAAGGGACATTGAGGCAGGGCCCCAGCATCACTGGCCTTGGCCCCAATTCCAGCTCTGGCCCCAGCCCAGCTCCCCTAACCTCAGAGTCCTCCCCTGTCAGGAAGCTAGGCTGCTTTTTTATTTTTCTCTTCTTTCTCTTGTTAATTTCCTACTTCTCCTTACTCCACAGGACAGTGCCCAGCTCTCCAGCAGAGCCCAGTTCCATCTCCGGCCTCCTGGCCAGTAAGGGATATTGATGCAAGGCCAGTCACTGGTCCCTGCCCCTTCCCAGCTCCAGCTCCAGACCCAGCTCAGCTCCCCCAACCCCAGAGCCTCCTCCCTGTCAGAAAGGACATCCCCCAGCTCTCCAGCAGAGCCCAGTTCCATCTTCAGAACGTTGACCGGTAATGGACACTGAGGTAGGACCAGTCACTGGCTCTGGCCCCAACTCCAGCTCCGGCCCCAGCCCAGCTCCCCCAATGCCAGAGCGCCCCTCTTGTCAGAAAGGATAGCCCCCATAAATTCATAATAATTTTTATGGTTCCACTGTATGAGGGAAAACTTAAAACACTGGTTTAACACATTCAGTATTTTTTGAGCATCAATCGAAGGTTATGTCTCATAAAATAGACACATAACTTGTTGCCTTTAACACTATGAAACACCTTCATTTATGGAGTTGATATGGGGACCAATAAAACAATAAACAAGGTTGAAACAATTTTCTTAGTCAGAGATTCTAAGGTACAAGGGACAATAGTCAAAAAATTCATGCTTGCTTATAAGAGTGGAAGTTATTTTAAGAAAATGGAAAATGGTTTTCAGAAATTATAACCAAACTTCAAAGCTAGTCTGTAAATCTGACTCTCCCACCAATTGCTATGTATATGTCCTGTGCTTTTTCTTTTCTGTATACTGTATATATCACCCATCCATTTCTCTGGAGGCAAGCTTTCCCTACAGCTCTCTTTTTTTTTTTTTTTTTTTTTTTTTTTTTTTTTGAGAGGTTTTTTCGCTATAGGGCGTGTGTGCTCACCAGACAGACAGAGAGAGACAGAAAGACAGAAAGCAAGAAATCACCCCCCAGGGGGGATGGTCATGCCGCAATCCCTTCTCCTCCATTCTCCTCTCGGGATCTTGGGCACGCACGCACACGTGCCCGGCGTGAGTTTTAAGCCACCGGGTCCGGGACGCGAACCGCTGTCAACTACATGGGAGTCCAGTGACATAGCCATTACACTAACTGCTGGTTCCCTATACTTCATTAATTTGATATACAACAATTTTTCTCTTTACATTTGTTTCTTGTTTTACATATTTTTAAGCTTTATTTTGCTTTAACTGCTGGTTCCCCCTACAGTTCTCTTAATTGTGATCTCGTTTGTGCTTTGTTGTTACCATGGCCACTGTCTCTAGCCCACATATATCTTGATCTTATATCCCAAGTTGAAGTGTCTAATATTCTTACTAATTCAGTCTCTATGCCTAAAATACAAATTTCCCAGGGGAAAAAATATCAAATTGTCTGAGCTTGGGTCATAAGTTTGATCCTGGTACAACCACCACAGCCAAACACAGAATCACATATTAAAGTCTATTCCTTTTGATATCTTACTCTGTCAAATAATCTATGAATGGGACATATGTAAAAATAAAATAATAGATATCACTAATATAATGGTTTAATTAGTACATGGAAATAACAGCTATACAAGCTATGTTTTTCCCCTTTCTCTAGGTTCAAATTGCAAGCATTTTCAATGCCATTAAATTAAGAGACAATTTTGACAAAAACTACCAAAAATTAAAGTTATATGTATAAGTATATATGTATTTAAATTATGTGTGTGCATGTCTATATATATGTGTGTGTTTGTGTGTGTGTGTATGTGCATATATGTATACCTTTGTGGGTGTAGGTGTGTTTTTCTTAGATAGTTTGTATTAGTTTTATCTATGTCTTAGAAACTATGAGGAAAATCTTCACAAAAACTGAACCTGATATTTGAACCAAAATGTAAATTTCTTTTTTTTTTTTTTTGGAGAGGTTTTCTCTATAGGGCGCGTGCACTCGCCAGACAGAGAGAGACATAGAGACAGAAAGCGAGAAATCACCCCCCAGGGAGGATGGTCACGCCGCAATCCCTTCTCCTCCATTCTCCTCTCAGGATCTTGGGCACGCACGCACATGTGCCCGGCATGAGTTTTAAGCCACCGGGTCTGGGACACAAACCGTGGTCAACTACGTGGGAGTCCAGCGACATAGCCATTACGCTAACTGCTGGTTCCCTCAAAATGTAAATTTTGATTTCTTTATTTAGAAACAACCTTCACAAAATATGTGTCTGGCCTGACTACACATTTCTAATGTCTGATTATTAGCAGTCTCTTAAATGATTTATAACTTCATGTAGATATATTGCTTCTATCTTGCATTTATCTACATGTGGCTGAAATTGGTTTTAGAATTATTTATTTAATTTTATTTGCTATTATTATTATTATTATTATTATTAATTTTACCAGACAGAGAGAGAGGGAAAGGGAAACTGGGAAAGCAAACTGTAGGTCCAGGACTTATACCACAGTCGCCCACATGGGAGTCAAGCACCCAATCACCACACCACCTGCCGGCCCGGTGTGACTGAATTTTCTGCAGACATACTGCTAGCAAATTTACAAAGGAGTATGGATGAACATGAATCAGAAATTCATGCTCTTTTAACACTATGGAAGACATATTGTTTGAAATCCCAAATAATAATTTATATTGAGTATACTAGTTTAGTGATGACCATAAAACAGTCAATAGGTTGCGGACTGTGTTTCAGGCTTTTCTTGGTCTTTGAGGAAGAAGAGGAGGTATTGATATAGTATCTTATGCTTCTTCCTACTCCTCTGCCAATTTCTTAGCCTGGAATTTCCACTGTGTTCCTTACGAAAGACCCATTATAAATTCAATTCTCTGATGAGCCTTGAGACAAATCCCTGCCTGCAGGTGTCTACCCCTATTATTTAAGGTAAGACTAATACCTCTTTTAGTACTAGATCATATATATACTGTGTTTTGTTTCATGTGACTCTTTTTACTCCCATGATTTTTTAAGTTGTTTTAAATATGAAATCTCTCTTTTCCTCTCTCTTTCTCACACATCTGCCCATACACACGAACTTTCATACGTATTCTTTTCTAACTTTTAATTTTCTTCACCAAGAAGCTAATAATACTACTCACCATTGAGCTGTCAGAAAAGTCATGGTGTACTTTTGCATAGAAAAACAGAAAAAGACACCATGACTTTTCCAACCAACCTAATATTTATGTGCTATGTGCCAGAAACTGTGCTTAGTGATTTATGTGCTTTATCACACAACATATGTTGAATAAATACTTATCTAATTAAATTGAATTTAGTTGATGATGATGTTTAAAGTGTTTCCTTGAAACATATAAAGTTCTCTTAATTATATGTTGTGAATTACTTGTGCACAACACTCAAATTCATAGATCGGCAGTTCTAACTCACAATGTGACTATATTTGAAGATAGAAACTTTAAGGTAATTAAGGCTAAATGAGGAAATAAATGTGGGCCCCTAATCCAATAGGGATGATTTTAGTACAAGAAGAAAAAGAGACACCAAAAATATATGAGCAGAGAAAAGAGATCATGTGAAGACATAAAGAAAAGGTGGCCCTCTATAAGACAAGGAGATAGACCTCTGGAGAAATCAAATCTGTTAACACCTTGATCTGGGACTGCTAGCCTCCAGAGTGTAAGAAAATACATTTCTGTTGTTTAAACCACAGTCCTTGGTATTTTATTATGGCAACCCGTACAGAGGAGACTAAGACACTACACTAAAGATAAATAATTACACAGAAAATTTAACTTTTTCTAACATTCTTAGGTAGGTGATATCTTATTTCTGCTGCAAGGTTATTTTAAGTTTTATTTAATATGGCTATTCTTAATGTTATTAGTTCAAGAAAGTACATTTGTAATGTCTACCTATCTCTGCAATATCTTCTTGTTGGCTGTATAAAAAGGAAAAATATTTGTTCATATTCAGTAGGAAAAAAATGAATACATGAACTGAATGATTGAGGCTTCTATATACATTTCTATTCAAGCCCAGGCACCAAATAGTTTTATTGATAGATTTTCATATTCAGTCTGAAATATATGTTGAATAACATTAGGGTTGTAACACACAGCAACAATATAAGCCATTTCTACACTGCCTGAGGGAATCTCTGCCTGTCACTCTGCCGAACAATAAGCTTTTGGTCTGAACTGTTTACAACAGGGCATCCATGTTGACTTTTGAGTGTCTTTTTCAAGTATCTACATTATTTAAAGGTATTATATGTTAATAAATTTATTTAGGAAAGCTCTCTATATATAAAAAAGAGGAAACATCTTGTAAAGTATATAGAGTTGATGGAAAAAGTATGGACACTTGAAATGTAAAAATTACTTATGTGTTTATTATATGCATGCATACATACGTACCCATAGTATGAGAATCACATGACTAATCACACTGAACCACATAAATTCCATCGAGATTGACTATTATGACATAAATGATTTATCAGACAAGGAATTCAGCCAAATTACTGTATATGGAAAGAGGGAGAGAGAAAGTGAGAAAGAGAGAGGTAGAGAAAGAATGTAACAAGAGAAAGATTTTAATCTCATTCATTACTAAATTCAGTTGAAAGGCTGGAAGTGATGATATGTGTAGACATGACCTCTATGCAATAATTCGGGGGCTATTGTTTTTGCCCTTTAGTATGGATACAAAAATTATGCAGGTGTCATTCACCTCTTCACCAAGATAAGCATAACCTTGCCACTTTTCTGCTGACTTTCTAAGTTGAGGAAGTTATTTGGTGACGGTCACACCTCTTCTGAGGGGTGCTGCATTTGAAGATTGCATTGTCCTTCAACATGACTAAGAATATTGGACAGTGATTGAATGTCATCTAATGCTTATTAATATGCATGTTGTCATTTGTCATCTCAGTCATCACTGACACTTTGTCACTTATGTTACTGTAAGCATTATATTGACTCTGAGTTGTTAGATTTCAGACTCTTCTCTTGCTTGCAAACTCATCAAAAATACAGGCAACCATCTTCAAAAGCCTTGCTAATAAAAAGAGATGTGTTTGGGGCCGGCAGGTGGCATGGTGGTTGAGAGCGCTGGATTCCCATGTGGCCAACCGCGGTTTGAGTCCTGGATCTGGAGGCTTGCTTTCTCCCTTTCTCTCTCTCTCTGTTTCTCTCTGGTCAAAATTTAAAAATGATAATAACAACAAATGGAAATAAATAAATAAATATTTAAAAAAGAGTTAAGAGCTATTATTAAAAAAAGAGATGTGTTTAAGGTTGACTAATTTCATCCTTTAATACAGTACAGATGAGAACTACCAAAGTATTTATGAAAAAAAATTATGAAATAAATTGTCCTCTGTCTTTTTAATGGATTTTGTCTAAGTGTACTGATTTCTACATGAAAAGGCTGAATCTCCTTTCTCAAAGGTAACTAAATATAATATTTTAAAATAATTTAGTATGTCTATGTCAAAGAGCTTTCATATTTGTTGTTCCATTTTATCATCACAATGTCTATTTGAATAATTACAGGCAGGTAATAGCATCCATATTTTGATAAGAAAACTGAGACTCATATAATTTTAATGACTTGCCTAGAAACATTTTTTAACCAAAGGACTGACAATAGATCCAAATTCTCAAATCACTCAATATTTCTTTTTATATATTTTATTTATTTATTTATTTATTTATTTATTTATTTATTTATTTATTTAGTGGAGGTTTTTGCTACAGGGTGCATGTGCTCACCAGAAAGACAGAGAGAAACAGAGAGACAGAAAGTGAGAAATCACTCCCCAGGGTGGATGGCCACTCTGCAACCCCTTCTCCTCTTGGGATCTTAGGGCACACACGTACATACACCCAGTTTGAATTTAAGCCACCAGGTCTGGGGCTTGCACTGCAGTCGACTACATGGGAGTTCAGCAACACAGCCATTATGCTAACTGCTGGTCCCAATCACTTGATATTTCTTATCAGTATGTGTCTGTGTATCAGTTAAGTTTATTATTTCAAGGCATTCTTCTTCTAAATTCTTAACGTTTAAGATGATGCTACAGACCTTGTATGTCTGCTCAATGTGTCATTATGTTTCTTCTTCATAAGAGAAGACTGAGCTTTACAGTTATCCTCCCTCCAAGATATAATCATGTGTTTCAGAGGATGCTGACCTTATCTCTACCACCGAAGAGTGGGTAGAATTTAGTTCAATTCACTCATGATAATTGCAACCTTCTTAACACTGGTTGAATCAAGAATATTTGTGTGGGAAAATGACATTAAGTGAAGTCTTCTAAAGAACTTCTTGGAACTCTTACCTCACTTTCCCTCTCTCTGTCTCTCTCTTTCTCTCTCCAGCAAGTGCACAAACTCTATGGGAAAAAAATGAACAACAAACAAAACAAAAAGGAGGGAGAAAACACCCCAGAGGGATGTGGTCATGCCACAGTCCTTCTCCTTACCATAGTTCTTCTCCATTTCTTTATTCTGTCTCTATTTTAGGCACACCCATGTGCACATACATCTGGTGTGTGTTTCAAGCTGCCAGGACAAGGACTAGCCACGTGGAGTTTGGCTCCCTTAACCACTAGGCTACCACAAAATTAATATAATTTTATTTATAAAAATGATAAATGTTCAACATTGAAATTTTGGAATGAATAGAGAGGAATGAGAAAGCCAAACAAAAGTCAAGCATAAACCTCCTCTCAGAGACAACTGTTTGTGTATACTACCTTAAAACTTTGGTGAATATCTTGCTTTTCTTTTCTTTTTTTTTTTTTTTTTTTTTGAAGAGGTTTTTTTCTTTTGCTATAGGGCATGTGCGCTCGCCAGACAGACAGAGACAGAGAGACAGAAAGAGAGAAATCACCCCCCAGGGGGGATGGCCACACTGCAATCCCTTCTCCTCCATTCTCCTCTTGGGATCTTGGGCATGCACACACATGTGCCCAGTGTGAGTTTTAAGCCACCGGGTCCAGGACGTGAACCCAGTCAACTACATGGGAGTCCAGTGACATAGCCATTATGCTAACTGCTGGTCCCAAATATCTTGCTTTTCATCAATTTATTTTTAATTTGCCAGAGGGTGCATGTGCTATATAAAGAGAGGGAAAGAGAGAATAAAGAGAGAGAGAGAGAAAGACAAAGTGAGAAAGCACCCCCTATGAGGGGTGGTTGCACCATAGCCCTATCTCCTCCATATCTCTCTCCTTTGGGGATTTTTGAGCATGCACGCACAGGTGTCTGGCATGTCTCTCAGGCTACCTAGACTTGAATCACATAGTTGGTCATGTGGGATACAGGAGTCTTAGCCACTGTTCCACTGGCTGGTCCAGCATCTAGGTTTTTCGAAAAAAATTATTATAATTTCTGGCTTAGGTATATTTGATGTACAACTTTGTGGGATATGGTATGGTTTTGCCCAAAACATGCATACAGTATATACTAATCAAATCAGGGATATACACATATTCGTCTTCTTCAACATTGAACATTACATTACCTTCTACACATTTGATAACAGTTCTACTGTTTAGGAAGGAAGTATGTTTTGATTTGTCCATATTTTTTACTCTGTTGTGGTTCATCATTTCATAGCTTCTTCCCCTAATTGAGGTGCATTCTTGTGTACATTAAAAGTCTTCTTTTGAAATCCCTGCTCTCATGAAATTCCTGGCATCTGCCATCACTCTCTCTTCCTATGCTTCTGAGTCCTTTAGTTTCCTCTACAGAGTACAGATATTCATTTTATGTTAAGTGGGAAGAGATGTGTGCTCTCATAGGCTGCCTGTTACATTTACCATTATGTCATCTACATTCATTCACTTGTGTCGTATGACAGGATTGTATTGTTTTTAGGCTGTGTATATTCCACAGTGTACATGTGCCACATTTTCTCAATACCTTCATTGGTTGTTGGCACTTAGATGGCAAAGAGTCAAGGAAATGCTTCAGATTCAGAAACATTGATACATTTCTAAAATGATTTCTGTGGGTTCTCCACTTTCATTGAGAGCACTTTATATATTTATTTATTTTTAGGTTTTTGTTGTAGTGTGCATGTGCTTGCCAGAGAGAGAAAGATTGACAGAGACAGAGAGGTGACAGAGACAGAGAGAGATAAAGTGAGACATCACCCCCCAGGGGAGATGGCCATGCTGTAGTACCTTCTCCATTCTTCTCTTAGGACTTTGGGCATGGATACACAGCCACCTGGTGTGATTTTCACCAGGATTTGAACTGCAGTTGGTCATGTGGGAATCTAGCACCTTAAGTACCACACCATCTGCTGGATCCATGAGAGCACTTTATTTTTACTGTGTCTCTTATACAATAAGGAGGTGAGATGAGGAGGCCTTTACAGGCATGCACGTGGATCTCACTTGGGCATGTTTTAGTCAAATTGTTTTGGTCTCATAAGTGTTGTTCTACTGTTTAATTTCCTATGAATTCCTCACCATCCCTGACTAAGGTAGTAGAGGGAAGTAGAAGAAACACACATAGATTTTCTGTCTTTCTTAGGGAGGGAGGAACAAAGAGAAGGAGGGGAAGAGGATATATTCACTTGTCCCTGTTCCTTTTGCTTTCCTCTTCTCTTTATTCTGTAATGGGAAGGCAGAGGACCTAGAAAAACAATAACATTCAAAGATTTTTCTAGTTCCAAGTTCCATGTGCAGCCTCCTGCCCATCAGGGACACTGAGGCAGGGCCTTTCATTGGCCCCAGCACCAGCTCCAGCTCCAGACCCAGCAAAGCTCTCCTAATCTCAGAGCGCCCTCCCTCCTGCCAGAAAGGGCAGCCCCCAGCTCTCCAGCAAAGCCCAGTTCCACCTGCAGCCCCCTGGCCCACGAGGGACACTGAGACATGGCCGTGCCACCTTTCACTGGCCCTGGACCCAGCTCTAGCTCCAGCCACAGCCCAGCTCTCTGAACCTCAGAGCCCACCTCTCCTGCCAGAAAGGAAGGCTGTTTTTTTTCTTCTTTCTTTTGTTAATTTCGCAGAGCCCAGTTCCATCTGCATCCCCATGGCAAAATTGCTTGCTGCACTAGCACGTGACACGTGATTTTTTTTATTTTTTCTTGTTCATACTCTTTTTTTCTTTGCCCTTATATTGTCATCTTCTCCTCATCCTCCACCAATTCAGAGGGACGAGACAGGTCTAGAATCATACTTTTCAAACACCCTTGTATGATGAGTCTTCCTGAGATCCACTCTTTTACTGATCCACCAGCGAAAAAGGAGAAACCACTCTTCAGTCACCTGAATAGAAGACTCCTCCTGTGGGGACAACACTACAAAACACAACAAAAAAGAGACTTTGGCACACATCAATCCACAGCAAAAGGGAAGCAAACTTGTTCTCTGTGGCAGAAACATTCTCAAAAAAGGTATTCAAAAGTGAATATATCACCCAATGGCTAAAAGTAGGAAAAGAGCCTCAGGTTTGAAGAAATCAGGAAATATGCCTCCATTAAAAAAACACAAGGGAACCAGCAGTTAGCGTAATGGTTATGTTGCTGGACTCCCACGTAGTCGACCACGGTTCGCGTCCTGGAAATATGTCTCCATTAAAAGAACACAATAACTCTCCTCCAGCTCTTTAAAAAACAGAAGAAGTAACCAAAATTTTAGAGAAAGAATTAAGAACATTCAAAGTGACGAAGTTCTATGAGTTGGAACAGAAAAGAGACAACAAACTCCAGGGGATGAGGAAGTCCTTCCACGATTTGAAAGAAGAAGTGGACAGTATAAGAAAGAATCAGATGGAACTATTAAAGACGAAGTCTGGGGACCAGCAGATATTGTAATGGTTACATTGCTGGACTCTCATGTAGTCGACCGCAGTTAGAGTCCTAAACGCAGTGGCTTAAACAAGGGTGCATGTGTACTCAAGATCCTTAGAGGAGAATGGAGGAGAAGGAATTGCAGTCTGACCATCCCTACTGGAGGGTGAGGGGGGTGATTTCTCACTTTCTGTCTCTTTGTCTCTGTCTTTCTGGCAAGCACAGGTGTACTAAAGCAAATAAACAAACAAAAAAAGATGAAGTCTGTAATACAAGAAATCAAAAACTCTCTCAAAAGTATTAAAAGTCGATGAGGCCATGCTGAAGATCAAATCTCTAATATAGAAGGTAAAACCTCTTAGGAAAAAAAAAAAAAAAAAAAACAGCAAAAAGATAGAGAAAATAACAAAAAAAAATGAGGATAATATAAGAGAAATACTAGATTCCATTAAACATCCAAACATCCAAACAATTTGTATCTGAGAAGGTGAAGAAATTAATTAGGTCATGGAAAATCTATTCCATGAAATCCTGGAAGAAAACTTCCCAAGTTAAGAGAAATACTCAACTATCCAGATCCAACAAATGCAAAGGACCCAAAATAGGTCAACCCAAGAACATCCTCCCTAAGTCACATCCTAGCCAGACTGGCCAAAACCAGAGATAAAGACAAGATACTAAAATTGGCAAGAGAGAAATGATAAGCGACTTAGAAAGATCATTCCATCAGGCTAACACGGGAACTTAAATGGAAACAATGCAAGCAAAGAAAGAATGGGAAGACATATTGAAATGTTAAGAGAGAAACAATTAAAACCAAGATTATTATTTCCATCAAGATTATCCTTCATATATTACAAAAGATTAAAATCTTCTCAGACAAACAAAACCTGAAAGAATTTGCCAACACCAGACCAGCTCTTCAAGAAACTGTAAAGAGAGTCCTGTTCCAGGAAAGCTAAAGAATGAACAGACAAAAATAAGGGAATAAAAGACAACCAAGACAATGGCCAACTTAAAGATAGAGACAAGTCCGGAAATATCAATAATAACATTGAATGTTAATGGATTAAATTCTCCAATCAAGAGACACAGACTGGCTGAATGGATAAGAAAACAGAAACTCACAATCTGTTTTCTACAAGATGCATCACATGGATAAATATATACCTAGACTAAAAGTGAAGGGCTGGCAAAAGGTATTCCACGCAAATGGGAACCCAAAAGAAGCTGGAGTTGCAAGACTAATTTCTGACAAAATAGGTGTTTAAACCAAAACTGTTTGTAGAGACGAAGGCATTATAATGTAGTAAAGGGATAATCCATCAAGAAGATATAATGCTTATTAATATCTCTGTACTTAACTCAGGAGTACCCAAATACATGAAGGGAAGACTGCTAGATCTAAAAACAGAGAGAGACAGGACCAGCAGTTAGCATAATGGCTATGTCGCTGGACTCCCACGTAGTTGACCACGGTTCGAGTTCCGGACCCGGTGGCTTAAACTCACGCTGGGCACGTGTGCGTGCGTGCCCAAGATCCTGAGAGGAGAATGGAGGAGAAGGGATTGCGGCGTGGCCATACCCCCTGGGGGGTGATTTCTTGCTTTCTATCTCTCTGTCTCTCTCTGTCTGTCTGGCGAGCGCAAGTGCCCTATAGCAAAAACCTCTCCAAAAAAAAAAAAAAAAAAAAAAAAAAAGGCACAAATGCAGGCCTATCTCCACATGGATCCTTAACTTCAGCTGTGAAATATTACTTTCAGAGACAAAATGAAGATTTTTCTGCTGAGACTTCTTCACTTATTTCCCGTGGGTAGTGTACATATCTCTTTCTTTCCATTTCTCTCTGTCTCTCTGGGTCTTTCTTAGGCTTTTTTTTTTTTTTTAAGAGGTTTTGGTATGGGGCACATGTGCTTGCCAGAAAGCCAGAGAGAAACAGACAGAAAACAAAAAGTCAATCTTCGGGGGGATGGCCACACCACAATCCCTTTTCCTCCATTCTCATTTAGGGATCTTGGGCACACACGCACACTTGCCCAGTGTGAGTTTAAGCCGCTAAGTCCTGGACTCAAACCACTGTTGACTATGAGACAATCCAGTGACATAGCCATTACACCAACTGCTGGTCCCAACTGCTTCACTTATTTCTCCTCGGTAGTATTACCTGTCTCTTTCTCTCCATTTCTCTGTGTCTCCCTGAGTCTTTTAATTTTTTTTAAGTTAAAGTATTCTGGGCTCTCAAGCCCCTTTATTTTGTTAATAGGTGTCTCTCACCATTTTGTTAAGGAAAGGCACAAACCCAGGCTCATCTCCATCTGGATCCTGAACTTCAGCTGTGAAATATTGATTTCAGAGACTTAAAATGAAGATTTTCTGCTGAGACTTCTTCCTCACATATTTCCAGTGTGTATTGTTACCTGTCTCTTTCTCTTCATTTCTGTCTATGTGTCTCCCTGAGTTTTTTAATTTTTTAATTTTTTTTAAGGTGAAGTCTTCTGGACTCTTAAGCCCCATTATTGTGTTAATAGGTGTCTCTCCCCTGGGTTCCCAAGCCTCATTATAATGTTAATAGGTGTCTCTCCCTATTCTATTTAGGAAAGGAACAAACCCAGCCCATTGCCACATGGATCCTGAATTTCAGCTGGGAATTATTGCTTTCAGAGACTTAAAGATTTTTCTGTTGAGACTTATTCTTCACTTATTTCCAGTGGGCAGTGTACATGTCTCTTTCTATCCATTTCTCTCTATATCTCCCTTAGTCTTTTATTTATTTATTTATTTTGAGAGGTTTTTGCTGTAGGGTGTGTGCACTCACCAGAAAGACAGAGAAACAGAAAGTGAGAAGTCACCCTTCAGGGTGGATGGCCACACTGCTATCCCTTCTTCTCCATTCTCCTTTCAGGATTTTGTTCACGCACGCACAAGTGTCCAGCATGAGTTAAGCCACCGGGTCCAGGACTCGAACCATGGTCGACTACATGGGAATCCATAACCATAGCCAGTACTCCAACTGCTGGTTCCAACTACCTCACTTATTTCTAGTGGGTAATATTACCTGTCTCTTTCTCTCCATTTCTTCCTGTCTCCTTGTGTCTCCATGATTTAAAAAAATATTTTAAGGTAAAATATTCCGGGCTCTCAAACCTCTTTATTGTGTTAATAGGTGCCTCTCCCCATTCTGTTTAGGAAAGGCACCAACCCAGGCCCATCTCCACATGGATCCTGAACTTCAGCTGTGAAATATTGATTTCAGAGACTTAAAATGAAGATTTTCTGCTGAGACCTCTTCCTCGCTTACTTCTGGTGGGTAGCGTTATCTGTCTTTTTCTTCATTCCTTTCTGTCTCTCTGTGTCTCCTTGAGCCTGTTAATTTTTTAATGTTTTTTTAAGGTAAAATATTCTAGGCTCTCAAGGCCCTTTATTGTGTTGAGAGCTGCATCTTTCTATTCTGTATAGGTGAGGCACAAATCCAGGTCCATCTCCACATCGATCCTGAATTTCAGCTTTGAAATATTGCTTTCAGAGATTAAAATGAAGACTTTTTGCTGAGACTTCTTCCTCACTTATTTCTAGTGATTAGTGTTACCTCTCTCTTTCTCTCCATTACTCTCTGTATCTCTGTGTCTACCTGAGTCTTTTCATTTTTTAACTTTATTTTTAAGGTAAAATATTCCAGGCTGTCAAGCCCCTTTATTATGCTAATAGGTGCCTCTCCCCATTCTGTTTAGAAAAGGTAGAAATCCAGGTCCATCTCCACATGGATCCTGAACTTCAGCTGTGAAATAGACTTTCAGAGACAAAATAATTATTTTCTGCTGAGACTTCTTCCTTACTTATTTCTAGTAGTTTTCAATTTTTACTTTTTAAAATTGGAATCTATTGTTTTTTGTTATCCTTTTTTTCTTTTCCTTTTATATTTTTTTATCTTTTTTTCTCTAATTCTTTTTCTTTTTCTTTACTCTTTGGCTTTTCAGCTCCTACACAGTAACTGTCTAGATATGTCTAAGGGAACAGGATCTAATCTTCCAAATACTATTAGGTCAGAATATTTCTCTATTTTCACTGATTCTGATGCACGAGAGTGAAAACAGAATGGAAAAGAGATTGCAGATCACCTCCTCCTGCATGCCTCTCAACACTCAGATTTAACTTGAGGAATTGGAAGAAATGCACCATCCATCAGATGAGTAGATTTCATCACAGTGTCACAAGAACTATGGAAAAACAAGAAAATTCCTCTCTTCCAGGGAAAAATAATAACTCCTCTTCATCCTCAGACAGTATGATGAAATTAATAGAAATGTCACAAAAGAATTAAAAATTTTTATTGTGACAAAGCTCATAGAGTTTGAAGAGAAGCGAGAAAATGAACTGCCAAATAGGCAGGGGAAAGGAGCTGACTAGCTTCAGGTGGGGGGGGGGGGGGATTCTTGCAAGATCTAAAAGAGGAAATTCACACTATAAAAAAGAATCTGCACTCTATGACTGAAACTAATTGTCTAAAGGATATAGAAATGCAGTATATAGATGTAAATACCAGATATAGTGTGTGTGAAAGAGGAGGGTCTGAGGAAGGACATTTGGGAGAGGGACAGGGAGGAAAAGCATCAATGGCACAAAGAGGTGTGGTATTATCTGTTGAAGATGTTTCGTGGTTTTATCGAGGGTGCTGGGAAGAGGTGTTCACCTGTTGAAATATCCATTTTGTAAGACAAATAATAATGTGATTGAATGTATGGAAGAAAATGAAATGAAAAAATATAAATAAATAAATAAATAAATAAATAAATAAATAAAGGTTAAGTGAGAAAAAAAAGAAGCAGCAGCGATTGATTTTGAATGCTCTCAGTTCTGTTTGCATTGATTATTTTTTCAGTAACTATGGCTGCATAACAAGCCATTCTAAAATGAGTGGTTTATGATCATTTATTTTTCTTTTGATCACATAGTAGTCCATTTTGGGAAGTCTTCTGGTCTCCCCTTCTGTCTGTAGTCAGCTGTGAGTCAACTGAAGGTGCTCTGCTGAGTTCTTCCACATTTGGAGGCTTTCTGGCTGTAGGCCAGGTATCCATTTTTGGACCAACTGGGCTCTGCTCCACATGGCATCTTATCTTGCAGCAGGGTAGCCTGGACTTGTTCTCCTGTCGGAGTTACAAGAGCAAATTCTGAATTCTATCATGCTCCATTGTCTGTGTGTGTGTGTGTGTGCGTGTGCGTGTGTGTGTGTGTGTGTAAATATATATATATATATATATATATATATATATATATATATATATATATATGTATATATATATATATTGCCGTTGGCTGGTTTGTTTTAAAATTGTATTTGTTTAAGGATCAGCAGTGGCATAATGATTACACTGCTGGATTCCCACATAGCCAACTGTAGTTTCAGTCACGGATTCAGCAGCTTGAAACTCACACCAGGTTCATGTGTGTGCATGCCCAAAAGCAGGAGAGGAGAATGGAGAGGGGATTGTAGTGTGGCCATTCCACTGGGGGTGATTTCTCACTTTCTGTTTCTCTGTCTCTCTCTGTTTCTTCAGGAGTGCATATGCCCTATAGCAAAAATCTCTCTAAAAGTTATTTTTTACATATAATCATTGTACACTTTTACAACATGCAATATGGTTTTCAAAGCATGTATGGAGTGCATTTCAATCAAGTCAAAGGTATTACCATATATATTATTTTCAACAAATAACTTTACATTTTTGTATTTGTTAAATGCCCCACCCCAAGATCTTCTCTTCCACCCCGTACTATCCACCCTCTCCCATACTGTTTCTGGGATCTGTACTTGCTCTGCCTGCAATTATATCTTTTAATATTTCAATTTCTGCCATCAAGTGTAGACATTTGGTATACATTTAGGGGGAAAGCAGTGTTTGTCTTTCATAGTCTGGCCTGCTTCTTTTAACATTGGGTGTTCTATGTTCATTCACTTTGTATCAGATGACAGGGTCTCATTGTTTTTTATTTTATTTTCATTGTTCTTGTTTTTTTTTTTTTTATGGCTGAGTAGTGTTCCATGGTGTATATGTGCCACATTCTTTTCTTTCCAGTAATCCATTCTTGGGCATTTGGTTTGAATCCATTTCTTAACAATTGTGAATAATGCTGTAATAAACATGGATATGCAAGTGTAAAAAAAAAAGTAGACCTGTTAGAGATGAAGACTATAATACAGGAGGTCAAAACCTCCCTTGAAAGTATTCAAAGCAGAATAGATCATACCAAAAATCAAATCTCAGATGTCGAAGATAGAATTGCTAGCCTAGAAAAATCCACCACAAAGACTGATAAAATTACCCAAAAATGAGAATAGTATCTGAGAAATACTAGATACCATCAAATGTACAAACATCCAGATAACTGGTATCCCAGAAGATGAAGAGACCCACATGGCACTGGCAATCTATTCCATTAAATCCTGCAAGAAAACTCTGAACCTAGAGAGGCATTCAAAGATCCAGTCCAAGAAATACAAAGGACCCCAATAGAATCAACCCAAGAATATCTTCTCCAAGACACATTATAGCCAGATTGAGCAAAACCACAGACAAAGACAACGTACTAAAATTGTCAAGAGAGAAATGTCAAGTTATCTACAAAGGATATCCTATCAGGCTGACAACAGATCTCTCATCAGAAACAATGCAAGCGAGGAAAGAATGAGAAAATATATTCAAAATGTTAAGGGAAAAGCAATTGCAACCAAGAATACTGTACCTGGCAAGATTATCTTTCATATGGGAAGAAAAGACAATAATATTCTTAGGTAAACAAAACCTGAAAGAATTTACCAATACCAGACCAGATCAAGAAGTTCTCAAGGGAGTGCTGTACCAGGAAAATTACAGTAACACAGAAATAAGAGTTCAAAAAGTAAGAAAATGGCCAACTTAATCGTGGGGACAAATCTGGAGTTAAATATTATATCCCAGAATTTAATTGAGAAAATCAAGGCACAACAGAAGATAGATTAAGTACATGAGACTGAACTGGTGAAATAGCATTTTATGACTTTTGACTAAAACATTGCTGATTTTCTTCTCCAGTTTTAAGGATTTTTGTCTTGTTTTGAGCTGCCTATAGGTTCATGTACCTACTATTTGAACAGAATCCCAACCTGTTTCCTGGATTTAAGTTTTAAGCATATTTCCTTAGCATTTCTTTGATTTATTAAAGCTAAATCTGCTGTTCTTGAAATTAAAAATATAGTAAAAAAATACATAATTAGTGACTGTAGTAAACGATATTGTATCAGGTAGGTGCTACCTTATAGTATATTCATTCTACTCAGAGTTTCATGCCTAAAGTCAAACATGTATTCATAGATATGTTTATATCAGCAGCATAGATATGTATATATCAGCAGAGCTTGCTATTGAAAGTAGTTAGATTATTTAAGAAATTTTGTGAATCAATAAAATGTGGGGCAAATAGGAATGAAAAGTAACTATGGACACATGAGAAATTGTGAAGAGAGAAATTGTGAAGCCCAATTCAAACCCATTTAAAGCTGTGTGAGTGATTTGCCTTCCCACCAAAGGTAGATATGCCAGCTGTTTTTTTGTTGTTGTTGTTGCTGTCTCATTTTGTTTTTTAAGCTGGACTCCCTCCGCAACATAAACAGCTCCTTGTAGAGTCTGCAGTGTGTCCCTGGCAGGACAGATTAGACACCGCTGCCTCTCAGATCCTAAACCAGGTTTGCTGCTACAAAGTCTGCACTAAACGTAGACATATTTTCCAGTCACAGGCATTTCCTCTTCTATGCTCATAACTGCAGCATATCTGGATGAGAAGTTTTTTTCTGTTCCTGTCTCTAAATAGGGTATTTGAAAGACAGTTCAGTCTCATATGGTCCATCTGTCAGAATAAAGAACCAAATTATTAGGTACAGTCTGTGTATACACAGTATTGACAAATGATAATTAAAGGCTCGGGTTTACAGAAACATGTAGACATCATTGAGGAAGTTAGTTTTTAGCCAAGTTTCAGAGGTTATAACGAGTATTTATTGATGGTGAACTATGGAATCCTAAGAGCTAAAATGGATCTTAGAAACCCACCTAAGCCTGTGTTTTTGCCATCAAGAAAAAGGTGGCCTTAACGACTTACAAAATATCAGAGACAATAATGATGCATGAGTAAAAATGAAAACTCCATTTGTAAGCATATATTTGATGTCATAATTTTATGTAATAAAACAATACCATTTTAGTTGTGTGGTCTTCGCAGGTCTTATGATTTTTCTGGTTTGCATCTATGCAGTTTATTAGGTCTTCAAAATTTATACTTTTCAACTGGTATAAGTGAAAGTGACATTGATCATTCTTGAAAATGTAAGATTGCAAACAATTTTGTTTTTGGAGGAATATATTTAGTTTGTTAAATAAAAAGGTTTTTTTAGAGTGGTACTTTTCACATTACAAAAATAAACCAAGATGAAGAAAAGGTCACTGTAAAATGATGGAAAAAGGATCTGTAGACTTGCTTTAGTATTTCAAATAGCCAACAATGCATGTCAAAAAAAATGAATGCAAGATCACAACAGTCCTATATTTACTTTGTATTTGGAGAAGATAGTGAAATAAATGACCACATTCTATTTTCTCTCAATTGCTATTAAATATGGTTGATCTGATTGGCTCTTCAATGAATTACATCCAAGAAGTTCTCCAGTTGTTCTATTAGCATTTGTTTTTTAAACCTTGATGCTTCTTTAATGACATTTTGTAAAAATTATTAGTCTTGTTTGTAAACTGCCTTGCACATGCTTCAGTAAAGTGAAGATTCTTTCATATTTTCTTCCTGGCTTTTGTATCTCTTCATTATTTGTGCCTTTAGTTCAGTATTGACCTCTTCATGGCTTCTACAATGCATCCATTCCTTTCCTTTATTGAGTGAGGATGCTGGTATAGTCTCTTCAGCACACTGTTCTTTATCTCTTGGCCCTTCATGATTTTATAAAAATCCACCAATATTGAGGTCATTAGTTCCTAAATGGTCATGACCAAGAGCCTCTGTGTGATTTGTTGGTCGTTCCAATAAATTGGCTGGAGAAGATGTTTGAAAATTCAGTGTCCATAGAATTTGGTGTGATTTCTGATGAAAGTTGGT